>CM063503.1:50791471-50831471 GCA_032207245.1 Pardosa pseudoannulata | reverse complement strand
TTAAATTTGAAATGTGATTGCTCAAAAAGTTCTTAAAATGTTTTGTTGAAAATTATTATGAATGCTTTTGATAGTACTTATTAGTGAATAACCAGAAGCTTTAAATTTGGATAATTTTTAATGATGTTATACTCTTAGTTACATGTAAAGGTAATGAAAATTCGTTAAAAATTCAATGTGTGTGATTTTGAATGAATAAAATTTTTTACCAAATGTAAATTAGGATTTTAGGTGATTCACAAGTCCAGTGTATAAGAAATGTGTTGCATAAAAATTTTTGAAATAATTTAATTTATTAAAACATTAGACCTTTTGAATAAAACCCGATTTTTTTAATAAATTTTCTTCAATTATTAGAAATTTTATAAAAACTTTAAAATTACGTAAAACTATTAAAATTGTTTTACTTTAAAAGCAAACATCAAAAAATCAATTTAATTAATTCGAAACCAGAATTCATATTTACAGTAAAATTCTAATTATAATGAAAATGAACTGATAGCTATTAAGATTTAAAGACCATACTCTATCAATGATTTTTAAAACTTAATGGAAACCTCTCAAATTTATTCAGTTTTAATACCAATCAGAACTGTTGCTATGGCAACTATAATAGAAAACCATTTTATAAAAAATCAGGAATTTTCAATGAAGTACTAGAATTTTTTTTATATTTTTCATAACTATTACTTTTTAAATGAAGCATTAAAATTCATTTTTCAATGAAGTACTAGAAAAGAATTTATATTTTTCATAACAATTATTTTTTAAATAAAACCGTTTCAATCATACTTTTACTTGAAGGAAGGGCATATTATTTTATAAAATGAAGAATTAGTTTACTTTATTGCCTTGGAATAGGCATGCAGTACTTGAAAATTTTGAAAAATAATATGTTCTCAGAATCGGGATATCTACGAAATTTTGCGAATTTGTAAAACAGGGATTCTATCTCTTGTACAATTACATAGACCATAGACATAATAATGAAAAATAATTCTACTTTATTGGGTTTAAAAATAATTGTGGCTTATATAACAGACATTACTTTCATTGAATTTGTACTTTTTTCAATTCTTTACTCTTTACATAATCTTTACCTCTCATCAAAGCTCCTGTTGAATTTATTCCATTTTGATACTGATCAGAACTGTTACTATGACAAATATAAATAGGAAACAATTTTATATAAAATTAGGAATTTTCAGTCAAGTACTAGACAATTAGTTATATTTTTCATAACTATTATTTTTTAAATATCATTCATATTTGTATTTGAAGTACGTATTTCCTTATAAAAGAAAGCCTTAGAATAATATATCACATTGAAATAGGAAAGTAGTACTTGAAAGTTCTGAAGTATAAAATGTTCTCAGAATGGGAAAATCTAGAAAACTTGGCGAATTTGTAAAACAGGTATTCTATTTCTTATATAATTACCTAGCAACCATAGATATAATAATAAAAATTAATTCTACTTGATTTGGATTGAAATTAATTAAGGGTTGTGCAGCAGACATTATTTTAATAATTCATTGAATTTGAGCTTTTTAAAATAAATATTTACTCTTTACAGAATATTTATCTGAGATAAGGAAATAAATCTGTACCATTAATTTCATTTTACCAAAGAAAAGATAGTACGTGGTAGTATATAAATTTTAAAAAAGTAGTTTGTAAGATGTCACTTGTTTTAGCAAACGAATAAACAGTAAAAATATACTATAACTATGAAAATAGCAGCGAATATTGTTTTAACACATTGTGTGCGGGTACATTTTACAGTGGAATTATACCGGGAGCGGCCATTTTGAGCTTTAATTTAGTTATTCCGTTAAATCTCAATAGATTGAAAATTATTTAATTGTTTAACCATTTATCGTATTTTATATTGAAATATATAAACAAATATAGAAATACAATTATATAAATAACAACCATAAGAATTTTGTAAACAAAAAATATATTATTTAGTGGATAAATTTATAATAGTGTCGTCAATATAAAAAATCAAATAAAAAATAGTAGTATATAGTTTTAATTTTTTCGAATTATGTTATATATAAACATTTTTAAGTTATAAAAAATGAAAAAAACAATCATAAAACTAATAATGTAAAAACTAGTTTTTATTTGTCCAAATTTTTCCAGAATCTATGTTTTAGACAAGAACATTCGACTTCGTTTTTCTGTATATACCGTTATTTTTGTACCCACAAACAAACCATGTTGTTACACTAACTTGTACTAGTAAGTGACCCTCTCTCAAGTATCAATCGTCAAAAAACGTACTAATACGTGTCCAGCATACAATGTGTTAAAATACTTAAAACAAGGTACAAAGGATTAAAATAGAAGATATAATTAGTACTCACTGAAAAAAAAAATATATATATACATATATATATATATATATATATATATATATATATATATATATGTATATATATATATATATATATACATATATATACATATATATACCTATATATATACATACACACACACACACCACACACACACACACACACACACACATAACATATATATATATATATATAAATATATATATATATATATATAGGCTTGTCCTAAGAATCCAGGTCAATATGAAATAGAATAAGGTTTTTAAAATTTAAACTAAGCTAAATGTAATATTATTGGTTTTATCAGACTTGCATTTAACTGTAATTTAATAATTAATATCTTAAAAAAAATTTTATACTTGAGTTACTTCAGTTGATTCAATATTAAAAAAAATTCAATATTATTTTTGAATCTTAGCATTGATAAATACAAAGTTTGAATGATGATTATTCAATAATATAAAAACGACATTCTTTTATTGAAATATTAAATAACTGTTGACTCAAAAGATTTGAAAGATAAGTGCTTTAATGATTGCACTCTACTGAAAAGGAAGTTTGAGACTTTTAATATAATCCAAATAAAAATACTGGTCTATTCCCCCAAAATCTCTTCAAATAAAAAGCTACTCGTAAAAACATTGAGTATGTATTTCTCTGCTATTCGTTAAAAACGCTTGAATGATCTCTTGAGACCTTTTCTTCAGCCATTTGAGCTCACATGTGTTATTTTTACTTCTTTTAATACTCTGGCATTCAGTTAGATAAGGAATGAATGTGTTCTATCTTCACTCAGCAAAAAGAATATAATTGCCTTCTGTATTTCAACGTGCATATTATTTTGTTTGTGGAGTTTGTTATTGAAAAAGGAACTTGAATTCATGTGCATGTCATATTAGATATTATTTTGTAAACATGTGCATCTTTATTTTGAAATGAAAATTTATTTTGAATTTGCGTTAAAAGCAACTAAGTCTTTAAATTTTTGAATTATCATTTCTTAATAGTTTATCTCTCATAATGAAGTAGGTTTATTTATTTCAATAACCTAGTATACATTTAGACAATGAATTTTGTCTTATCTTCAGCCAACAAAAAAAAAATATAATTGCCTTCTCTCCCAGATAGCATGCATACTTGCAGCAAGTTTAATTTTTTCTGGATAATATCTTGTCATAACCAATTTGACGCGACAAATTTGCAGCAAAACTCCTGCAAGTTAGATGGATCATAAAGCGACCACTCCTTTGCAAAGCAATTTTGCTGTAAAACTATGGCAATCTTGTTATGACAAACTTGGAGCAAGCGAAAATTCCCATCATTGCATGAGAGTTAAGGTAACGAGCACATGCGTAAACGTTTCCCGACCAAAGACAAGAATGACAACATGGCAGACACTCCATTCCGCAATCTGTTATGGATCTTTTAACAGGCATTTATTATTTAAATTATTTAAGTGTGGTTATTTTTAAAGTAACATTTCTCTATAATATAAAATTATCTAAAATTTCTAATAATTTAAATAGATGTGTTAATTCTATTAATTCATAAGTATGTTTCGTTTTATGAGTTTTCAGATGTTAAATCTATGTCGAAAAACCCTTCTTATTTTAAAGTATTATTTCAATTTTTTAGAATTATCAAAAATTTAGTTTTAAACTTGCCTTTTTTTAAACCTTGTAACCATGCAACAAGTTTGAGTGTAGGATTTATAAGTTTTAAATTTTCAATGGTATTAACCTTTGTTTCATTTACAGTATTATTTGCGCAAACTTGTCATTAGATGCAGCTGTATTCCCAGTTGGAAACCTCGCTGTTTTAAAAAAAAACCCTTGCATTTGTTTGGAAGCAGTAAATTTTTTTAAAGCAAGTATAGATAATTTTAAATTAATTTTAAAAAATTAGCAAGTCTGCAAATTCATCCAAAACTTGAATTATTCTGCAATTACAGTGCACTGTCATTGCAAGTTTAACATACGAACAAATTGCAAATTGTAAAAACTGAGCAATTTTACAAAAGAGTTCGGAAATCGAGTGCAAAGGGTTGATTAGCAAGAAAGTAATTACTAATGTACTTTTAATATTTATTAAAAATTATCAAAAATCTTAGTTGTTCCAAAAGTTAAAAAAATTTCTTTACATGCGCTATTTAAACCAAACAAAAAATTTTTTTTTTTCAAAAACAGCTGGGCTTTTTTCAACCGTGGTTTGCAATGAACTTGATGCAAGTTTGATATGACAAGTTTTCGGCAAACTTTCACGACACGTGTACTGTAACTTGCATGACAAGTTTGCTGCAAGTTGGAGGTATGGTTACTTGTTGCAGTCTTGTTTCAAACTTGCAGACTTGTGATGCTGAATTTGCTGCACGTTTGCAGCCTTTCAAAGCAAGACTGCTGCAAAAATAAATTTGCTATATGGTCTTATTCAATGTGGATGTATTTTGTTCGTGTAGTTATGCAGTGGAAATGAACTGTGGATACATCTACAGGTCAGTTTAAAAGTTATTTTGTAATCTGGTTGCATTTTCAGTTTGAAAAAAAATTGGTTGATTTTAATGCAGAATTATGTGTTTTAATTTTTCAGATATGTATTTCTACATATTCTGTCTTTCGGCATGAATAAATTTCGCATATGAAATAAAAGAACCGTTTCTTAAATTTTGTCTATTTAAGACAAAGCTTCTCAGTCAATACCATGAAAACAATGAATATTAAAGACTCTATTTCACTGATTGCTAAATATTAAATTCAAGGATTTATAGAAAAGGTACAGCATATGCCAACTATATCATAGTAGTAACCTTTAAATAACATATATTACACACCATCCACAACATAGATTAACTGAAGAGCTTATTTAACATTTACACACTTTTTAAAAGGAAAAAAATATATTCAAACTTTTAGTTACAATGGGAAACTTTCAAAATAATCTAAATTCATCGAAAGATTTAAAGCAAACAATGTTTCGTTCAAAATAACAATCTTGTTTGAGGTTTAGGATTAAGAAAACATATTAAGATTTAAAAATTAAAAGAACAAATGAGGACTAATGAAAAAAAGCTGCAATATATCTTTAAATTTTACTATTTATCCTGTCTTTTGATAAAGAATAAAATATCGCCAAATGTTCTCCAGACTATTGTTAAAAATAATAAAATATTTTATTTATTTATATAAGTGCTAGATAGTAATGGGGTGCCTCGAAATTCATATTAGTAATGGCATATTTATACAATTTCTTTTTTGATGTTAATATTGTTTATATAAACAAGGTTGGTGAATTTATATCAGTAGAATATTTTTATTTAAAATTTTCTTTTGCAAATCAAACATTACATACGAATTTATTTAAGTGAAAATATTTATATAAGTATGTATATAAACATGATAATAAAAACTTAATCGATTATCATAATATTAGTTTTAAAGAATAATTTATCGTTATATTACTTGTTTTCTTAATAGTAATATCTGCATATTATTTACGTATGTCAAATTGTTAATTAAATGCATAAGGTATGATTCTGTTATTGCTCCTCAACAAATTATTTCACACTATTCATACATTTTTCATTGTTTACTTATATAAAAAGAATAATATTTAGGTTTTAATGCAAACTGGAGAAGAGGAAAATTAATTTTTAAAGTCCACTGTCTCTGTGAGCAGTAAATATCTATTGCAGTATGACTCATGATGCAAAATAGTAGTTTGTATAGTTCAAATCTCATTGGCGTAACGAGTTTGAGAGCAAAAGAGTCAGTCTGTTACAGATGAACGCCACTCGCACAACAGAGCCAAATGAGTATATTCTCTATGCATTGTTCTCAGTCTAGATGAGAGGCACCCTAGGATGCCCTGACAATCTACTGTACCCGAAAGAAACTCACATAATGTCACTAAAAGGGTATATTCTATATCCCCAGTTCTCAATTTGGATGCCACAGTAGTCTAGGTTCCCGTGACTGTCTACTGTACCTAAGCGTCATTCGCAGATTGACGCCAAACGAATATATTCTATATCCACAGTTATCAATCTGGGTGCCATGGCACTTTGGGGTGCAATGACTGTGTGCCAGGGCATCATTGCAACAACCAAGTCATTTTTATTCAAGTTTAAAATTAAGTAAATTCCCCCAAAACATTAAGGAATCAAATAAGAGTTCATCCAAACGGTTTCATTCATCGATTTAATGACAAATGAACATAAATTGGGCACTAAATAGTGTAAAAAATATTGAGAATCTGACTCTCATCAAACCATTAGCACTGAAGACTATCAATGAGATTCCATTATTTTCTTTGAAGATATGACTGATGGTAGCAAAGGTGATGAAGGAATTTATGGCAGAGAAGTGTGCATTCCAACTAGTACTGGTTCTGTGGAATTTAAAATAAGAAATCCCCTTTGTTCAGTTTTTAGATTAGAGTTTATTGCTATCAGGAAAGGCTTGCAATACAAGCATGAAATTCATAGACATTGACATGATGTGTGGATTTTGAATGACGTTCCTGCTTCAATACAACATCTATATAACTGGGCTGCGATAGGGGACAAGTCAAGCTTGGACATTTTAGTTCTTCTACTCCGGCTTTCTTCTGGACACACTATCCATTTTCAATGGATCGTAACTCTTATTGAGGTCGACGGAAATGAAAGGTTCGACTACCTGGTCAGGACCGTTGCTGTGGAGGGGTGAGCCTTTATGGGGCTCTCACATAAAATGAGATCTCCTAAGTAAGGAAGATGGAATTAAACCGACTTGCAAGGATTCCTCCCAAACACCTGTGGTATTTTGAAAGATGCCTAGGAGGGATCTTTCGGCTTTCGTCTAGAAAATATCAAACAGCCTTCTCGCGCATCATGAGTGGCCATGTCAGAGCAAAGACAGAAGATTTTTTTTCTAAGTGGCATTGGTGTGTGGCTGATAGAGTCACCCAAGCCCATTTTTTCGTTTGCTTGGACTTTAAACAAGACGAGGTACTTCTGGATCCTCTATTGTTTTTGGACTTTTTGTGAATTTTTGGATATAAGGAGATTGTCTATCTTAGTTAGACAATCTGGGATTATTAACAACAGCAATTGTGCACTACTTTTTGCGCTGATTTAAAATATTTTAAGGTTTCCTTGATACAGACTCTTGTTTAAAGCCCGGCAAGGGTGCCAATACGAAAAGTTGGAAAACTCTTTTCTACGTACTATATTACTATATGTATTTAGGAAGTGGGTATCAAAAAGTTAGTCTTGTTCGGGCTCCACCACTCCTCGAAATCAACCTCACAGTACTATCCAATACATATATATTAAATGGACAGAGTATCTTCAAAATTAGAGAGTTCACGCAAAATTGTCAATTGCCTCGAAAACTTTTGTCTGAAAAATTTCCAGCTAGTTGTACACTCCTTCATTAACTCAAAATTTTGAATTTAAATAATTATTTTATTTCATTAAAAAGTGTACTCAATATCCGTAATTCCTTTTCATAATTTAATCAATTATTTTCTTATTTCAAGCATTTTCCTCAATTAAAGATTTGACAATGTTCCAGTCACTTAATGATTTTTCAAGTTTCTTAGAATATTTTGACAATCTCTGTTACAACGTTTATCCTAAAATTGGGTGAGCTTTTTCTGAACGTTAAATATTTTGTTGAGTAATGAGGTTTTCAATACAGGAAAACATTAAATAAAAGGTTAAGGAAACTGTATAAGTTTACATGATTGTTTTACATAATTTTTATTTAAGATAATAAAATTACGATACACAGTTATATTTCTCTACACTTATGAAGTAAGGTCTGATTTTTTTAAACACAAAAGATAATGAGACTAGGAAATTATGCTTCAAATCTGATGTAGAATAGGTATAAGCATTCATACCTGTACTCAAATTCAGAACCCAAGAATCTTGTACAGAAGTGCAACTACCTGTCAATTTGGTCTTGAAGACCAGGAGCTGAAACAAATTCTAGTACTCTCTTTGGTACAGAAAAGCAGTGTCCTACATGTTTTATCACATTTGGTAAATAGAATGCTGACATAAAGATCAAAATCAGATTCTATTGAAAATTGCAATCTCTAGAATCTCCTATATAATTAAAACCTAAGTTATCCGTCCGTATGTCCTTGAATTTATGAAGCGGTTGGACCTGGAATGGATAGAGGCATCCATATTAGATTATTAATGAGTTAGTGTTAGCAAAATTCAAAGAGAGCAAAGTTTGTCTACTTCTAAACTATCGATCTGATTCTAAAATAAATGTTTAAAAATGTGATTGATATCACAGGAAAAAATACTGTCGTCTTTAAAACGATCGAAATCCAAAATAGTTCACGGACTAATAAATATCTAGCGTTTAAGTTATATATCTTTGAAAATTAAGAAATTTGTTAGTTTGTAGTTTTGTTTTTTATACATAACTATACGGTTTGACTAAAAGAGTTCAACGTGATTCTAAACTACATTCACAGTATCAGGAAACTATAGAGGAGTATGAAAATAAAGAAATTATTGATTGTGTACCAGATAATTCTCAGCCAAAAAACAAACCATTATTTTACTTTTCTCATAAGGTGCTTTACAATTCTGAAAAATTAAAAATTTTACAGATCCCGTCATATGACGGGCTATATGCTAGTTACTAATAGTGAGGTTTTCAAAACCTTGATGACTTACATTGAGATAATTCAAAGACCAAAGACTCGTGTGTACAAGAATAAAAAAAACAAATTCTTGAAGTTATAGCCGTCCACATTCATATCTTAATTAAATCAACTATTACGATATATATTACGAAGCATCGTTAAAAGGATGTTAATAAATAATTCATGTTTCGTAATGTGTTCTGCTTCAAGAACACTTTCTTTGTAAATTTTACTATTTCATAGATTTTATTTAAAAGCATTAAATACGTTTAATTTCTGAATAAAGTAAAAAAGTGGTTTGTTTTAAAAATTCAGATATAAGTGTATACGTTCTAGAAAACTTCCAGAAAGTTTTACGAGAGTTTTGATTTTTCATTATCTTTCAAAATTAAGTGAAGTATAATATATATTCTTAGCCTTAAGAATTTATAAGATAAATTTCCTCTGTACTAATAATATTCCATAAACTAATACACGATAATATACTAAGTAATAATTTAACGTCTTAAATGATGAATAGTTTAATTTCTTATTAGTAATACACAATATTAATGAAATAAACTAATAAGCATTATTAAAAGTGCACTACTAAGCAATTCAAGGTTTGTAATGTTTTATATTCAAATAAAACATTTTTTTGCAGAATTAACTATTTTATACATTTTATAAAACGTATTAAAAATATGTTTATATTATAAATGATGTCAAAAATGTGGTTTGTTTCAAACATTCATATTTAAATGAACTTGTCATCTAAATACTTTAAACATTTCTCTCAAAATTTTGTGAGATCTTATTTGTTTTGTTATCTCTCGAAAGTAACTGAACATTAAAATATAATCATTGCCTTTAGACTTTATGAGATAAATTTCCTCTCAAAATTAATATTGAGAAATTGAATTTTCTAAAAATTTAAAAAGATATAATAAATTATAAAAGATAAAAAACTCTGCCTGTCAACATCCAAGTACTTAAAGGTAAATTTTAAAGATATATTTTCTGCTACAAAAGGTGTATTCAACCTTTATACCAAAGATATGCTTTTATGAGGTAAAAAAAAATCCAAATTTAAAAGCTCGTTTTCTGATTTTCATATATAACAAGCACGTTTTGGATCTTTGAATATTTCATTCCAGCCATTACCCTCGCATATGATAAAATATGAGATATGAGTTCTTTTAGTTGCATACCGGCAAAGCTATAAACGGAGAAAAACGTTTGGAAAATATTTACTTAAGAAATTTCTGTAGTCTAAAATATTGTGTTCTCCCATCCCTTTGGAGTAAGTGATATCTCATCTGAATCCAGGTGCGATTTGGAAATCTTAGTTCTTATGTCTAGGGAATAAATTTCTTTCTTAACAGAAATAGTCACGAATGAGATGGAAAAAAAGGAATCCTTATGCAAGATCTAATAGGTAAATAAAAACCTCTTTCAATATATTCTAAAGGGAATAGAAGTGTCTAATACATTATAAAATAAGAATAAAAATTTAATGTGCATTTTCAGTTTATAAATTATTTATAAACAACATACAGAGATATATTTGACCGAAATTTGAATGCGTGTATAAACAAATCCTGATATGGACAATCGTGGTTTGTTTTTGAAAATTGTGGAAATGTACAATGTTCATCTGTGTCACAGAAGTAAGATAGAAGAAATTTAAAAGTGCGAATAAACATTTATTCTGTGAAATTTTTTCTAAATGTTGAAATTGATTAGGTATATCAATGATAAGAATTTATAACAGTGTTTAATGAAATATAGAAAATTAGTTCATGCTTTTGTAAATGAAACTTGAAAAATTTATTTTAACTTAAAAGTTCACAACATACTAAAGTAATACTTTTATAAATTTGAAAGTTGTAGGATATTTTGTAAAATATGTGTGGAAATACAAAATTTCCATTGCCTATTTTTAAGGGATTCTTTTACAGTAATGATTTACCAAAGTATATAATATGACGTTCACAGATAACTATTTACTTTTAATCTGTAACTATATTACGTACCATAATACTATTTTAAAAAATATTAGTTTAATAGACACTTGAATAAAAACACGAATTTAAAGTGCAAATTATTTGGTTCATTTTCTTTTAAAAAATAAATCATGTAGAATTAAGTAATCATGATTTATTTTGAAAAACTTTTAGCATCAATTTAAAAATAATAATTAATGCAATAAATATTCAAGCAAATTTGAAAACAAATTTTTAATTTAAACTTTTTTTTCACTATTGAATATATTATTAGATAAGACGGTAGTGTAGTTTAGATAGACGAGAGTATAGTATTTTAATATATATAAATCAAAGCTTATTTACTTTGATTTATGTATTAAACATTATAATGATCAACTTCACCACTGTACAATGTAAATATAATTGTTTTATTGCTACAAACCAGCTGCTTGTTGTGTTCTATTTACATTTATACGTTTGAAAGGTAATATTTTTATTTGATACGTTAATATTTGTTCAATAATTATTTTATTTGATTCATTAATATTAAGAGTGTCATTTTATTAAATAGTATATGGCTAATATTAATAAAATAATATCTTTAAAAATGAATACACTGTTTGTGATTTCATGATGAGGAGAAATGTGTTTTCATATTAAAGAATAACTACATAAAGATGAAAGGTACGAAAAACATTTTTACTCTATAAATTAAAATACTGAAGTATTAATAAATATTATGATATTATTCAATACTCTTTCGAAGATATAATTCGAAGGATATATAGCTCATTGCTATTTAAATAAACAATTGAATATTATAACTGATTTGAAATATTAAAATAACCATAAAAGTTTGAAATTTTGAATACTATTCCCAACACATAATTTATCTTTATTCATATTTATATGATGGAGAAAGAAATGAGGGTTCTTTTCTTCCTAGATAGATATATGATCCAGAACACTGCAAAACTTCGTAATGATTCTTTGGAAAGGTTGACAGGTTCCGAGTAATAGAGACTAAAGGAATGGTTACTTCTTGAAATCATTTTTTTTTCTTTTTTTAATGCCACCTGCAAATCAATCTTTACCTCAAAAGAAAAAAAAATATTGGTATTTCTCCTTGAAAAAAATCCGATAATTCAGGAGGGAAGGTACAGAAACTTGAGCTTTTTACATGCTTTTCTTTACTACCTCATTAACAAGATGTGTCACAATTTCTCTGTATGAACCTTTGTAAGATTTTTTATTAGTGGATAAGATTTATTTTTTAAGCAGTCTGAAATGTGGCAAAATCTGAAAGATTCACAATAATGACTCTTTCTGTTCTTACTTTTATTAGGCGACATTTATTTGAAAAGACTGTCAAAGGAGTTATAAATCTCTAATTTCGAAAGCGGTCGATATATTCGCTTGGTAGCTCTACATGTCATCTGTAGAACGCATCACGTGTATGTATCTCGAGTGCTAGAATAGCTAAAATACATATAATCTGGTATTTTCTTCAGTGAGTTATAAATGCTAATTGGTTACAGAAAAAGCCCTTTATAACGTGCACAAAGTTGTAAAATAAATTACACCAGTATTTCGTCTATCTCGAAAAATACTTTTAGAAATTGATATACATGATCAAGTTGTAGAATAGTTGTCTAGCGTGGTTTAATATACCCACCAAGAACAGTTTATCTTATCATCTATACCGCCTAGATGTACAGTGGTTAGCGGTTTCCTACCCGATGGCTTTGGATGCAGTTCCCAAGTAAAGCTTGGATGAATTAGACCGATGTCTTGGTATCTATATAGTGTTCTTCTAATAAAAAGGGTTACAAATATCAGCAAACTGTATGGTACAAAGCCAATAAAGGTGTGCCCCGTATTTGAAAAAAAAATCCCGTCATATATTACCTCCCACATATATATATATATATATATATATATATATATATATATATATATATATATATATATATATATATATATAATATATATATAATATATATATATATATATATATATATAAATATATATATATATATATATATATATATATATATATATATATATATATATATAAATATATATACAATATATATATAATATATATATATATATATATATATATATATTATATATAATATATATATATATATATATATATATATATATATATATATATATATATATATATATATATATATATATATATATATATATATATATATATATATATATATATATATATATATATATATATATATATATATATATATATATATATATATATATATATATATTACACACATATGTAGTAATATGAGATTATATAGCTTTGTATGTATTTCCTGTAAATTTCGATTTCTAAAATCTTCTTTAATTCTTTCTAACAAAAGATACTTTACTAATTCGTAAGCATGAAGTGAATAATATTTACAAATTAATACTTAACTTACCAGACTGTATGTAATTTTTGTTGTTCTGTTCTTAATTCTTCCAAAATATTCGGATAATAAAATCTAAAAGAGTAGAAATTCTCCACATAAATAATGGAAAAAATTTTTCCTTTTTTAATATGGCATTCTTTTAGCTGCAGAACTGCTTTGAAATAAACTTATTAAAATAAAGAAAATTTACTAAATAAAGTTTACAAAAATTAAATGATAATGTAATCACCCAAAAGAAGTGTTCTCGTGACTATTTATTTTTTTTCTTTTTGGAGTAACTTAATACTTATTGCATTATTTTTATATAAATTTGAGATGTTGCAAAGATATACTTTATGAAAATATCATTTCTAAAATTTAGGTTAGTGCATTAATACATTGTTTTTAAAATTTTAATAATTGTTTTAGAATAAGTCATTAAATTTGCCAGTTAGATTTTTTTTATTAAATGATATAAATAAATAGTATAAGCTTATGAAAATTTTTAAATGATTGCAATTTTAAGAGCACTCAAAGTTTTGTATCAACATTGGTAAATAAAGTAATTGCTTTTTCAAGATGCATCGTTAAAATTTACATCTGACATATCAAGAAGATGGGAACTAGCGGAACAGTTACAAATACAATAGTGGATATAAAATCAGGAAACATCGTGTCAGTTTTATGAGCCATATTTGAAATTTATTGAAGATTTTTTAAAATTTGTATGAATGCAACCACTGTCTTATTATAACTGGTAAAGATACAAACAATTCCATTCGTTTAATTGCAATTTTTAGTGATATAAAAACCTTATTTTGTGTTTTAAAATGAACCAAAAAATGTAAATTGCAAAAGACACTAAACAGTTTCTAGCACGCAAAATACTCAAAACAGATTAAATAAATCCAAGTATTTATTCAATATGTGAGATAAAATGAAATTCGAAATGATAGAAAGTGAAAGATTTTGTAAAAACTGGAAAATATATTACAGATATACTTAACTCTAAATATTTTCTTTCATATAATTTTAATTTCTTTCTAAATTTATATTATAAGGAACTTTTTAACAGAAAAATTTACCTAAATATACTACTTGTTTTTACAAACCTTTGGGCTAGATGTACACTTTTAACAATAAATCAAATGTTTCAATTCAGTCTGTACCTGCCAAACAGTTGACATTACTGTGTGTTTACTGTTGTTTATAAACAATTTGGAGATTAAGTATCGGAGAGATGGCCCTTAAAAGTCGTTCATCTAGACCAAACATGGCCAACAAATCAATCGGAAGAGGATTGATGGTTGGTGTTTCAAAAGACAGACTAAATGTGTAGATACATTCAACGATTTTAAGACTTTGTGACTGAATTGAAAGTACCAGTCTTTAAAAGAGTTTAATAGCAATAAACTTTTATTGACAGCAAGATATTACAACAACGGAGAGCCAGATATGCTTTTTCAGTATGGCTCTTTGAGATGTAAATGTCTTAAGATTTTTCCTTTTCTCTCATGATTTATATTTCAAGCATATTTCAAGTCGCAAGTTATCCGAAAATTGTTATGCGGGTAATTTTATTTTGTAGTTGAATGAAAATAAAATACATTTCGCCTCGTGAAGTATCTGTGTGAGAAATTTAAAATAATACAAAAATGAGTTAGCTGTAGTTTTTTTATGTGAGCTGATACAGCAGGTTTTTAACAAATGCTTAAAATCATTGTGACTGAAACCAACATTCAAACCTCCTTTAATAGATAAAAAAATCAACATTTCTTGGTAACTGCATTTCCCAGCATATAATTGTGTAATAGCATTCTACCATTTATTCCATACCATATTTAGAGAGATTATTTCTATTAAATTTCAGACCCCAGCAAGATAACAAAACAACAGATTTAAAGATATGCATTGTAAACACGGCTGTTTGAGATTCAAATGTCTGTAGAATTTTTTGTGACTTACCTTTCTAGTTTTTTGTAAGTCACAGGTTATTTGGAAAGCATTCTTCACAAGCTTTTACGAAGGATGACTTAATAAAAAACTAACTACAGGTGAAATAAAAAAATGCAGCCTGTCATTGTAGTAAAAGTCAGAAAATACTAGGATAAATAAATAAAATCCTAATAAGCAGTTATTTCATGTAGATAAGGTGGTATGCATATTTTTCTTTTTTAAGTTTTTAACTGTAAGATTAAGCCCAAAATTTATTTTGAAGTATATAGAAATGATCGTGAATCGCCGTTATGTCTTACAGCAAATGCTTAAATCAGTTACAATTTTAAAATTTGTGCAATTTCATACTTTTTTCTTTCATTAGTAGGGATAATATAATTTCATTGTGATACACTATTTGTAGCTTTATAGGTCTATGATATTATTGGTTTACATGCAGTATGCTGTTAGATAAAGCCGTTTCATAAAAAATTAGTTATCAAACATTTTACTTCCCTACCTCAAGCAGAATACATAAACAATCTTAAATCAATTTATATCTCGATAAAACAACAAACTTCATTCTCAATGCAAAAGGCAGTTTGTTTCTTCATTACAAAATGATTTAAAAACCCTGTAAAATATAATTAATGCAAGTAAATCGTAAAATAATATTTGCTTTTGAATCTATAAAGTTTTACAGTAATTATAAAACTTGATATTGATTTGTATAAACCAAAAAAAAAATATTTTTAAAGATGTTTGCTTTAATTTTTGGTTATTGTATTTTATAAATTAGAAATTATACATGCATTATAGTCCAGAAGATAAAATGTATCAATAAATAAAATATCAAAAGAGAATAAATTGCGATGCAAATATTAAATTTAATAATTATATATAATTATAAACGTGTTTCAAAATTTAAAAAAGACATTATCAAAAATTGAAATTCTAAAAAGCAGCCAAAATGACCGCTTCTCGTCTTTTTAGGTATACGAAAAGATCTATTTTTTGAATGTTAAATAATCATTCATAAATAAATTCGATATTAGTAAATTTGTCTGTTGTCAAGTTTTCTACACATTATGCAGTAAAATATTTCAATTGCAACAGATTTTACATTTGAACGAAATTCAGACCTTTCAATACTTATTATAATTAGACTATTTCTTCTAAATTGTGAAGTGTTTGACTATTCTAATGTTTTAACAATAAAACATAACTTTTATTTACATGATATTTCTGATTTAACTTTGAAGACATTAATATCTCCAAATTTGTATCCAGATATTTATTTTTATTTATATCCTCAGGGTTTCGAGAATAAAGTCTTTTAGAGAATTTACTCCCATTGAAATCTGTGTCTTAAACTAAATTTCCACTTTCCATTCATTTTACATCTCAACATTTCGTATACTTACAAAGATTTTTTTTTTTTTTTGCTCTATGAAAAACATAGCCGCTAGAGAAATCCAAGAAATGGTTGCATAGGAGTATGAAAATATTACTTTGCAAACGGAAATGGAAATCTTATTTACTTTTTCAGAAACTCTTCTACACTAGAATATAGGGAAATGGACCTAAGTCTGAAAATATCATTTACGAAAAGTTTTTCAAATAAAACTATTGTAATTTGAGTCACATTTAAATAAAATTGTTAGTTATTTAATGATTATTTTTCTCACTAGTTGAAATTAAATTAAATATATTTACGGGAAACAGATTCGAAGTTTTTTATTAGATTGTTAGGTAAAAGAAAAAAATAAATATTTCGCTTTGGATTTACATAAATAAAAATTATGACTTATAAAACGTAAATATATAAATATGGATTAATAGGAAAATTACAACAGATGACCTGTGGAAACTGATTTTAAAGTTTCATTTCAAATCTTATATACTTTTTCAGAAAATCTTCTACACTAGAAAAAAGGAAATGGACCTAAGTCTAAAAATATCATTTACGTAAAGTTTTACAAATAAAACTATTGTAATTTTTGTCACATTTGAATAAAATTGTTAGTTATTTAATGATTGTTTTCTCCCTAGTTGAAATTAAATTAAATATATTTACGGGAAACATATTCTAATTTTTTTTTACTTTCTTGTTAGGTAAAAGAAAAAAATTTCCTTTAGATTTATATAAGTAAAAAAGAAGACTTCTAAAGCATTAATATGGAAATATGGATTAATAGGAAAATTACAACAGATGACTTGTGGAAACTGATTTTAAAGTTCCTGATTGACATAAATTTATTGGCTTATTAGAATTTCAAAGAATAACAAATGATGATAGATCTAAACCTAAAATTATAGTTTAATAAGAGATCTTTATAGTGAAGATATGGAATGTAACTTAAATTTGAAAACAATTTGCATTTAATTTTTTACAATTAAAATCATTATTTTATCAATAAAATTGGATTCAAGAAACCTTTAAACCGCATGTACCAATTAAATATAATAAGAATTCTAATGAAAAGTGAAAAATAAATAGTTGTTTAACATTTTTCACATTAAAGAAATGAATATTCTTAAAACGTCTAATGGTTTTAAAAAAGAGTTTTAGAGTAAAGCTACAATAGGAATAATAATGAAAACTAAATTGAGAATTTTTGATTGAAGTAAAGTCAGTATATTAAAGTTTCGGATTAGTGTAATATCACATAATATAGGGAGAGACGTCTGAATTATTAATTACATTACTAAGCATTTTGTAAGACTTAATGAAGGGGAGAAAGTAAAATTTTAATTTCCCATTACCAACTCAGAAATATAGTTTTTTAAAATCAAAATTCAGTTAGATTTCGTTCTGAAAAAAATATCATTTTTTAAACATTTCAAAATACGCCTTTTTTATTACTAGTAGTCGTATCTCTTTGAAATTTATAAGCTATTTAACTATTGGAAACGAAATAAATGAATAAATAGATACATTTTGAATCCTAATATTTAAATTATGATCTTAAAAGAACTATAACATGACAAAATCGACTACAAATACAGCAAGAAATCTCATATCCCTCCTTAATTATTGTCAGCATTAATTAACTTTATACTGATATGTAGAATGACCACAAGAAGATATTAGTCAAGTTTGTTTTCAAAATATGAAAAAAAATCAGAATGTTCACCGTGTGAGGCCTCTTAATATAGTGGTTGCCTTCGAGAAAAAAATCTCCATGTTTTTGGATAGGGAGAATATTTAGTATTAAATTTGCTCTCGTAGCAATAATAAGTTCTGATAGAACTTATCTACAATAATATTCTTTTTGACAAAAAGAATATCATTGTAGATGTGACTGACATACACTGTTTTTAATTTTGTATTAGAATTTTTACTGGCGATTTGGATTATGATGAGCAAATCTCCCTAACAAGTTTGAAAAGAGATTCGAATATATCTCCGAACCTCTTTAATTCGGTAATTGTATATAGCTCACAAGTCGTTTATAAAAAGATTAGGGATTATAGGCAAACTCAATAAACTGAATTCATCGCTTCCCTTAGAACCTAACACATTTCAAGCAGGCTATTTCAGAAACGTTTTAAAGGTAAAGACAGCTATCATTCTTCATCACCCCACCCCCATAAATGTCTCAAAATGGAGTCAATTTTGATGCGGCCGGTAAGCGGAATCAATTGTCTAGTATTTTGAACATCTATTTTTCAGTAACGAAGAAATAGAAAGCTTAGCTTGTTATTTCCTAATTCACAGGATCACTCGAAATTTAATCTCTGAGTCCCCCTTCAGTGCTTAAGAACTAACAAAATTTGAAAATTTATTCAACATTTAAAACTACTAAAGAGTTTGGAATAGATAATACTTCTAACTCACCAATTAAAAGTCGCCCACCCCAAAATAATTGTCTATTTCACTAAAATTTCTAACAGAATGTTAAAATTTCATATTTTTCGGCCAACTGGAAACTGACATCTTAAGCCCCAATCCCTAAACATTATTGAGATCTTGCCTTCCTTGTGACCTACCTCTCCATCATTCTTTTAAGTTGTCTCAGTAAAGTCGCCGATCTTGTCATTTACTACAATCGGCTTGGTAGATTTATCGATGAAAATAATTGCATTTTTCAGGAGCAATTTAACTTTAGGGTGCAACATAATGCAACACGCCAGTTGCTAAAGGTTATAATCAAAGTGGCCAAGTGGCTCATTATTGTTAAATATTGCAAAGGCAATTGATAGCATCATGAACGATGGACTAATTTACAAACTAATCCAAGTCAAAGAGTCTGATGCAATGACACTCTTGATACAAACCTTTACAATAGATTTTTGAAAGTCAGTGTCAAACTCTCTCCACAAGTAAAGTGATAGCTACAAGGTTCAATCTTGGACCCAGACTGTTTTTCGAATGTTAAAATTATTTATTAATGGCATTCATTAATGATCGGAAATTTCAAATATAAATCTCTATATCATGACAATTTCATTTAGCAGGTATAATAAATATAATATTAAAAAAATGCCAAAACACACACTAGTTGAATATTAAAACTGTATTAAAATAATGTATTAGAACTGACATACTTATATTACGGAATTAAACACCATTTCTTAAGAAATACATACTTATTCCCAAAAGCTATAAAATATATAACTAATTATAACAATACCCAGCTCATTGTGTCTCAAACAAAATGGATAAACAATATAAAAATGCAACAATAACAATTTCATAATTGATATTGTATATGGAAATATTCATCATTATATTATTACCATTTTAATTCAACTTCTAAACTAAAATTTTCCTTAAAATATTTGACGCTAGCTTATTAAATACGTAAATTGCTTTAAAAGCTGCAGATTTAACATTCTCTAGTTTATTATAAGCCCTTTTGTAAGAAATTTACATTTTCTCTCTTTCTCAATAAATAAACAGAATAAGCAATAAATTGTCAGAATATCCGGTAAATTATGTTTCACGCAAATTTGAAAATAAAATGAGATGAATATTTTCGAAAGAAAATCTACGACACATTCACTAATGATTTAGTTCTTCAGGAGTAAATCATTCTGTGCATTGTGACGTAGTGCTTGAAGATTTTCCCAGCAATAATTTATTTTACTCCAAGTAACAAAATAATCTCTTAAATTTCTTCATTTTATACAAAAATAATTTTTTATATTTTTTTTATAATTTTTTAAGAAAACCATTTTAAATCAAAATCGTAAATTAAAGTCAAAATCTAACATAAGATTTATTTAACATCGTGGTAGGGTGAAGCGTATTTTACTGTATAGCATTTGCCTTTCTACTCATATGCCAGAAATAAAAGATAAGAAATCAAATAAGAAATTGTCATAATTTTCAGTAGTATGAGACTTCAGCAAGTTGGATAGTAAACAGTGTGAGAATTTGATAAATGTGTAAACAATAAGTTCTTAATTTATATAGTATTTCAGATATAAACCATACATATATAAAACGTCTTAAGACATGACCATTTGATTTGATTTTATAAAATTAAATACTTTTTGAAGCACAATAGTAGAAGGGTTATTACTGTAAGTTTCATTATTATATCAACAGGTGATTTGCCATTTTTCAGTTGAGGAATAACCATCTATAACATAAAAATTTATATTTTACACTCTTTAGCGAAGACTAAAACAAACTGTCTCTATCTTCTAAAATTTGTCTTATGGAATACATTGAAATATGAGGTTTTAAAAAACAAACGCAAACAGCTAATAAATTGCGACACTATTTGGCAATTTTATTGCTTCTACAAGTTGAAAAAAATATAAACAGATTCGTCGAATGTAAAATTTATTCATTTTTGACATTCATTATCTATTCGGTAATCGATAAATAAATTTTTATGTTATAACCATTTCATTTCAGCTGTAAAATAAATGTAATATAAAAAAATGAAAGGTTGGCACTACGATTGTATTAAAGTATAATAAAATAGTAGATTTCACATTTCTGTATTGTTTTAAAATACCATTTCGTGAGAAATACATATTTCTCCTTTAACACCATTATAAAGTGCATTCATGCATACATACATATACATAAACACACACACATATATTTATGTATATATATATATATATATATATATATATATATATATATATATATATATATATATATATATATATATATATATATATATATATATATATATATATATATATATATATATATATATATATATATATATATATATATATATGTATATTATATATATATATATATATATATATATATATATATATGTATATATATATATATATATATATGTATATATATATATATATATATATATATATATATATATATATATATATATATATATATATATATATATATATATATATATAATATATATATATATATATATATATATATATATATATATATATATATATAATATATATATATATATATATATATATATATATATATATATATATATATATATATATATATATATATATATATATATATATATATATATATATATATATATATATATATATATATATATATATATGTCTCACAGAAGAGGAGGTGGTGAAGAAAAAATATTTCTTTTTGAAAACCAAGGAATCAGGAATATCGAATACGCGAATTTCATTGAAACTTTATAATACGGGAATTTTGATATCATTATAAGCCGAGTTAATATGCTACACCATAAGAAATTTACATTTTACACCTTTTAGAGAAGAATATAAGCAACAATCTGTCTTACTTTTCTCAATTTGCCTCACGCAATGGAGAACGGTATGATATTTTGTCAAAATTATAAGCAGCAATTTATTAATCATTCAAGCCGTATTTTGAAAATGGATCAGTGGTACACTGTTACAGCTCTAATTATGCTTACAAAATATAAATAATTTCCTTTGATATGACTAAGGCACACGTAATTTTGAGTAGAGAAAATGCTATACAATCTTTCAAAAGTGCCAATTTAACACCATTCTGTAGCAAAATAATACAGCCTTTGACAAGAAAATTATTTTGTGTTGTTAAAAATAAAAATAATTAGCAGTAAATTATCAAATGGCTAGTAAAATACATCTTACATAAGTTGATGAGAAAACTTTATGGGGTTTTGTCGATAACATACTCATAAATGATTTAGTATTTAGGAAATAAATCATACTTTTAAATCATTCATGATATAGGGTCTGTGAGAATAAATTATTAACAATAAATTATTTTACCCTTTAAAGTAAAATAAACCTTGCATCAAGCAGGGTAAAAATTAAAAAATATATAGAAAATAAATTAATAATGCTTGTTTAAGGAACATGTTAGTTGTATTAAAACCTCATAAAATAGATGTTTTGACTTTACGCATATTATAGCAAAATACATCATGTCTTATGAAATCTACATTTTTACCAATACTCATAAAATAAAATGAAGAAATTAGGTAACATATTCTTATAATCTCATTCAATTCTCATGGAAGTCAAAAGACTGGTATATATTAAAAGAAAAGAAAACCGAAACATATTTAAGAAAAACTTCTATTTCAGAAATAATTCTTCAGGCCACTGTGTCTCTGATATCTCTGAAAGATTCTCTGAAGAATCTGTGAAATTATATTCTATTTAAAATAATAAAAAGTACTTTCTTTCGTATGTTGGAAAATAAAAAGATCAGGTTCTATAATTATAAAAGCTTATTAAGGACGTAAATTTTCTTACCATGTGGATTCAACATTATAGTAAGACAAAATGAATTCACTTTATAAATTTTATATTTTTACCCTCATACCGTAAATAGGAGCACCAGAAATCAGCTAGCAAATTGCCAAAATGCCCATCAATTTATGTTTCATGTAAGTGGAGAGGAAAACGGGATGAGAATTTCTGGGAAGAAACATGAAACATTCACTAATAGGCTTTCGGAAGTAAATCATTATTTTAATTTCTCATGACGTACTGTCTATAATATTTTCCCAATTATTATTTTATTGATTGTGTGAAATAAAATACTTTCCTCTGTTATTTGCAAAAATAAATTGAAATTTCTAGAAAAAGAAGTACAGACTCTTGTCAATTAAACATTCATTTAACTCTCGATATGCGAAGGTATACCAGATACACCCTTGATATTATGTTCAGTTTTCACCCTTATACTACGTCTTGTAACTTTGACCTTATCAATGTCTGTCCATTCCGGCATCTTCTCATCTGTAATGTCTTGATTACCTGTACAGTTGAGGAAAATTTCCTTTTTGAGATTATTTGTTGCTTATTTGTTCCTGTCTTATTTTTTTTTTTACTTTAATAATGTATCTCTGAAAATCGAGTGTTTAAAATGTTTGTATTAATATTTCACATTGTGGTGAGGCGATTTAGATCAGTAATATAATTGATTAATTAATACGAGAAGTAAAATGTTTGGGATCTAAATCTGACCTCATCACATCTTTTGTAAAGGAGAAGAGGACCAATAAAGATTATTTCATCGTCGTGTGCGAGATCCTCGGATGGGGTTTTGATCCCAGTTGCAGATTAGAATCACGTCTCCGTACTAAATAAGAATGTACTTTTGTGGAGTTATTTATGAGTCCCTAAAGGACAGTGCCCAATTTGAAGAGATAAGGTTTATCCACGTTTGCGGTTTCAAGGAGTGGTAAAGGAAATCAATTGGAATTTTACAGCTATCCTGATTGGAAGAAGAAGTAAGAATGGACACAGATGAGAAATACATAAAATAAAGAAAAGTCAAGAGGGGATGTTCGGCAGTCGAGTCGAGGAGAGAAATCCTATTGTCAGAAGTTAGAATTCGAAGAGAAAAGTTCGAATGTCAGAGTTCGGAGGTCGAGAGTTCAACGGCAAGTGTTCAGGACTCGAGGACAGAGTAAGGGGATCAAAGGAGTTCGGCCCAAGAAAGACCTCGACTTCTCTCAACGACCAGGCGTTTTCAGCTCATCCGCTTTTTTGAGATCCCCTCAAGTTATTTAGAAGGTACCACACCAGTAGTGAGACTGGAGTCAAAGTTGTCGTCCCACCAATTGATATAATATGCAAAGTATCTACGTCATTTCACAAGAGCGTCCGACTGGAGTACCGCCTTGGCATACCATATAGACCCACAAAGGTACTTATAAATATTTAGAAATTGAGATTAGGTCCTCTATCTTATATATAGTTACATAAGTGACAGAAAAGTATTGTCAGATCTTAATTAGTGTGGCATATATTTTAACTTGATAAAAAAGTAAATTTTATGAAGATTAAATCAGATTGTTTGTATATAGATATGTATATATCATTAAAATAAATTTGCTTTTTTTATTTTAAGCTGATTTCAGTTACTCTTATTTTAGCTTATTAGTTTTTTTTAATTCTCTAATCTCTCAGAACCTGTGGTTGAATTTAGTACTTAAATATTTTACACAAAGCAACCCAAATAATATTTAGTCTTTGTGACTTACAAAATAAATAACCACTATAAATTTGATCATAGGTAAATACCTAAAATTAAACGAGAGCTACACGACACACATAATTATTTGGCTTATTATTCTCCTTGATAATTTATACAAGATTTTTAGGTTTGGAAATGTAGACTCCCTTAAACTAGTCTATAATATTCTATTTAGTAACCGAAATGAAAATTTAAATGTTTCGCAGATGTAATTTCAAACCCATAGATAGCTACTGAAGAAGAAAACATGCAAATGTTTTCAATAACTGAAATAAACCCAAAAGGTATGCTAACTGAGGAGCAAATAATAAGTCAAAATCCATGTAGTATTCCTGCACAAATTCCAATGAATATTTTTTATTGATTCTTGCAGTAAGAATTTGTTACATTTGTACAATTGAAAACTGATCATAAGTTTAAAATTGAATTTGAGTGTAAGTGATTTCCATTGTAATTACATTACTAACCATATGTCATAAATAATTTTAATCAAATAATTATTATTTTAATTATATAAGTTAGTCATCTCTTGAAAATATTATGATTACCGAATTCGACATTGCGTTATGCCGAAATACATATTTCATCATTAAATTTACCTTTTTACCCTTATTTCATAAATGAAAGAATATAAGCAATTAGCTAACAAATTGTAATAATGTACAATAATATGTATATCACGTAAGTTGAGTAGTAAATAGGATAATGATTTTTTGAAGTAAAACAACGGCATATTCAGTAATTGTTATATATATCTATGGTATACCATTTTATGCAAAACTGGTTCTTTATTTATAATTTAAGCTATGTTAATTACGTCATGATATGTTTTATAAAACATCATTTTTATAGTATGCAGCAGCATTTGTAAATAATAACTAGATTTCGTGAAAATATGATGATTACCATTGCGACATTGTGTTATGCCGAAACATATATTTCCTTATTAAATTTACCTTTTTACCCTTATGTTATAAATGTAAGAATAAAAACAGTCAATAACAAACTGTCATAATGTCCAACAATATGTGTGTCACTTAAGTTGAGTAGAAAACTGGATAATTATTGTTTGAAGTGAGAAAAAAACAGTATTTTCAGTATTTGCTATATATATTTATGTTATATCATTTTATGCAAAACTGGTTCTTTAAGCTACATAAATTACCACAGGATATGTTTTATAAAACATCATTTTTATAGTATTTAACAGTGTTTGTAAATAATAAATAGATATAAAAAGAAAACAGTTTAAATAATGTAACCATCCTAAACTTATAAAGGACAAAAACTCATTTAAATAATCCAAATCAACAGAAATTATACAAAAGAAGATGTTAAACTGGAGCTTTCCTTGCGAAATTTAAAATTTTTTTCTACATGTCATTGCTAGAAAGACTTAGATCTATGACCTAACAAATTGTCACAATCTTCATCAATTTCTATAGATATAAAAAGAAAACAATTTAAATAGTGTAACCATACTGGACCTTAAAAGGACGAAAATACATTTATATGATAAAAAACAACAAAAATTATTCAAAAGAAGATGTAAAACAGCAGCTTTGATTGCGAAACTTAAAAAATTTTTCCATGTCATTTCTAGAAAGACTCAGATATGTGATCTAACAAATTATCACAATCTTCATCAATTTCTAACTCAAGCAAGAGGAAATGTAAACATGATATGACGAAAAAAACAAAAACAGCATCATAAATAATAATTATGTAATAATTATACAAAATAAAATCCTAAGTCTCTCATAACGAGCCTGTACGATTTTAGAGAGTGTAGTTTATTTAAACTGATGAAACAAAACAATAATTTCTTCATCTCTTCTAAGAATATAAAAAGTCTCACAGAAAATTATTAAAAAATCACTAAATAAATAATAAAAATTGAACATTTAAATAAATTAATAAATAATAATATAACTACAATTAAATAATATAATACATTACAAGTACAAAATTTTTTCTCCATGTCATTTCTAGAAAGACGCAGATCTGTGATCTAACAAATTATCACAATCTTCATCAATTTCTAACTCAAGCAAGAGGAAATGTAAACATGATATGACGAAAAAAACAAAAACAGCATCATAAATAATAATTATGTAATAATTATACAAAATAAAATCCTAAGTCTCTCATAACGAGCCTGTACGATTTTAGAGAGTGTAGTTTATTTAAACTGATGAAACAAAACAATAATTTCTTCATCTCTTCTAAGAATATAAAAAGTCTCACAGAAAATTATTAAAAAATCACTAAATAAATAATAAAAATTAAACATATAAATAAATTAATAAATAATAATATAACTACAATTAAATAATATAATATACTACAAGTACAAAATTTTTTCTCCATGTCATTGCTAGAAAGACTCAGATCTATGATCTAACAAATTATCACAATCTTCCTCAATTTCTCTCAAGTATAAAATGTAAACAGGATATGAGGAAATAAGCAAAAACAGCATCATATATACTAATGATGTAATAATTATACAAAATAAAATCCTAAGTCTCTCATAACGAGCCTGTACGATTTTAGAGAGTGTAGTTTATTTAAACTGATGAAACAAAACAATAATTTCTTCATCTCTTCTAAGAATATAAAAAGTCTCACAGAAAATTATTAAAAAATCACTAAATAAATAATAAAGTTAATAAACATTTAAATAAATTAATAAATAATAATATAACAACAATTAAATAATATAATAAACTACAAGTACAAATTTTGTTCTCCATGTCATCGCTAGAAAGACTCAGATCTATGATCTAACAAATTATCACAATCTTCATCAATTTCTAACTCAAGCAAGAGGAAATGTAAACATGATATGACGAAAAAAACAAAAACAGCATCATAAATAATAATTATGTAATAATTATACAAAATAAAATCCTAAGTCTCTCATAACGAGCCTGTACGATTTTAGAGAGTGTAGTTTATTTAAACTGATGAAACAAAACAATAATTTCTTCATCTCTTCTAAGAATATAAAAAGTCTCACAGAAAATTATTAAAAAATCACTAAATAAATAATAAAGTTAATAAACATTTAAATAAATTAATAAATAATAATATACCCACAATTAAATAATATAATACTCTCCAAGCAAATAATATATTATACCTAAATAATAAATAATATAATAACTAAATCAATAAACACTGAATAATCCCGTAATATACATGAAAATCTTATGATGCCCTTATTTAATATTGTATTACGGCGAAACACATCTTCTCTTATAAAAAAAATTATCTTTTTACACTGGTGTCATAAATTAGAGTATATGGAATCAGCTTCTAAATTCTCTCAATGTTTTAACAAATTTTTCTTATCTAAGTTGAAAACAAAAGAGAAGGAGAGTATCTAGGAAGAAAAAACAACATATTTACCATTAGCCTACTATTTCTGAGGCAAACTGTTATTTTAATTTCTGAAAATATAGTTTTTCTAAGATTTTTCAAACAATAATTTTCTAAAACATATGAAACAAAATGCTTTGTTTCATCACTTGAAACTCAAAAAAATTCACAGTAAAGAAAGTATAGACACATAACAATTATATATGCAACTAAAATAGAAATTCAAGAAGAAACTGATAACGTATTATACTACGTTGAATTGTTGCATTTCTTATAAAAAAATTACATCTTTTTCTACTACGTCATAAATATAAAGACTGGAATCAGTGGACTAACATATTGTCAGAATCTTCATCAATTCGTATCACACACAAGACGAGAAGAATTCAGAATTTGTCGTAAAAAAAACACATCAAACTCACTAATGACGTTGCATTTTGAAAATAAATTATTAAGTTCCTGATATCGTGCATGTAAGATTTTCCCAAGAACCGTTTATATGAGATGATGAAATATTATAAAATTTTGATTTATTGTTTGTTAGAATAAAAATAATTTCAAAGAAAATTATTAATTGACTCTAATTAGAGAAAACAGCATATTTTCTAATAGCCTACTATTTCTGAGGCAAACTATTATTTTAATTTCTGAAAATGTAGTTTCCCTAAGATTATTCAAACAATAGTTTAATCAAACATATGAAACTAAATGCTTTGTTTCATCACTTCAAATTAAAAACAATCACAGTAAAGAAAGTATAGACACATAACAATTAAATATTTAACTAAAATAGAGTTTCAAGAAGCAACCGATTCCATATTGTACTATGTTGAATTGTGGCATTTCTTATAAAAAATTACATCTTTTTCATCTACGTCATAAATATAAAGACTGAAATCAATGGACTAATATATTGTCAGAATCTTCATCAATTCGTATCACACGCAAGACGAGAAGAATTCAGAATTTGTCGTAAACAAAATACATCAAACTCACTAATGACGTTGCAATTTGAAAATAAATTATCAAGTCCCTGATATCGTGCATGTAAGATTTTCCCAAGAATCGTTTATATGAGATGATGAAGCAAAATAAAATTTTGATTCATTGCTTTTTAGAATAAAAATAATTTCACAGAAAATTATTAATTGCGTCTAATTAAATAAACCCATAATTTCAATGAAAAATCTCATTATAATTTGATTCGAGATTGTGCTATGAAGCTGCTATGAGTGTTTCTTAAAATAATTTACATTTTTACCCTTATGCCATAATGATAGAAAACAAGAAATCTGTTAACAAATTGTCACAATGACCAACAATTAATGTATCAAGTAATTTGAGAAGAAAATTGTAATAATGATATGTGAAAAGAAAAACCAGGGCCATAATCATTAATGGTTTAATATTTGGGACATAAATAATTATTTTAATTCCACGAGTCTTATTGTTTGAACGATATTACAAAGAATCATGTATTTCAACCAGTGAATCAAAATAATACTTTTACTTTACGACTTATTAATAAAATATAATTTCATACGAAATGAGTTAGAGACGTTTATTAAATAAGAATTAAACAGCAAAGAAATATCATAAATAAGCGGAATCATTATGATACTATGGTGAAGCACATTATTCTTTATAAAATTTATTTTTCTTCCATTATCATTCCTTTTCACGTAAAAAAATATAAATAATTAGTAAAAACATGTCACAAACTTTAGAAATCTATTCATAACATATGTCTGAGAGTAAGAATCTATTTTTAATTAAGTAGCCTATTCACTAATTATTTGATAGTACCCAAATAAATAGGTTTAATTTTGCAACATATATATATATATATATATATATATATGTATATATATATATATATATATATATATATATATATATATATATATATATATATATATATATATATATATATATATATATATATATATATATATATATATATATATATATATATATATATATATATATATATATATATATATATATATATATATATATATATATATATATATATATATATATATATATATATATATATATATATATATATATATATATATATATATATATATATATATATATATATATATATATATATATATATATATATATATATATATATATACACATATATATATATATATATATATATATATATATATATATATATATATATATATATATATATATATATATATATATATTTATATATATATATATATATATATATATATATATATATATATATATATATATATATATATATATATATATATATATATATATATATATATATATATATATATATATATATATATATATATATATATATATATATATATATATATATATATATATATATATATATATATATATATATATATATATAATAGGTTTAATTTTGTTTGATGACCCAAGAATCTCTTATTTAAATCAATGGATCAAAATGCTCTGCCCCATAGCTGGTAAGCGTCATTTATAGATGGTTATAGATGATTATTAACTTAACACGCAACTATATTAAAATCTGATACAAATGCCAATTTTAAAAGTAGCCACCTTGGAGATATTTACATTTTTATCTACTACACAATAATGCGTACAAGAAAGGAGTTATCTATCTTTACCAATCCGTATCTTTATCAATCTTTACTAATCGTCATAATCTCAAGCAATTTGTATCTAGCGCAAATTAAGAAGGAAAATGGATAAAGATTTGTCGAAAACATTATGTTCTCTAGCGATGTAGTATTTCGAAATTAAATCATTAAATCCATTGTGGAGTGTCTGTACGATTTTCCAAAACATCATTTATTTCAACTGATAAAGTAAAATACTTTACTTTACAGCTTTTAAAATTAAATGTAAGAAATAAATAATGAATCATAAGAAAGAAATTATAAACAATAAATAAGTAAGCCGATAAACATCATGAAAATATTATGATTACCTGAAACAACATTGTATTATGCCGAAACACAGCATTCCTTATAAAATATACTTATTCCCCCTTTGTCATAAAGGAAAATATATAAATAATCGGCTAAAGAATTGTCATGATGCACAATAATATGTGTGTCACGTAAGTTGGGAAGAAAACAAAATAATTAATGTCAAAAGAAAAAAACAACAGCATGTTCAGCAATTGTCTAATATTATGAAAATAAGTCTCTATTTTAAGTAGCCATGCTTTGGTGTATGCAAGATGCTTTACAGAATTCCTTATTTGTAGAGATGAAAAAAATGGCTTGCTTTATTGCTTATAAAAATATAATTATATAAAAATAAATTACTGTCGCTTATGAAATGAGAATGTAAACTAGAATACCATATCACAAGTCAAGTTTTCCTTGTATTTGGAACACTACTGAATATATTTTTTTACAATACGAGGGATAATGAGGCTATGGGGATAATGGATCTATTGCTTAAAGCTGGTTTTGAACGGCTATGAACATCCATGCATTAGTGGGATTCGAACACACGAACTCCACTACTGAACTTTAGCACCCTACTCATTTGGTCGACGTTCGGCTGCCATAAATCATTATGATAATAGGGCGAAATCAATCATTCTATAATAAATTTATCTTTTTACCCACAGACTGTAAGAGAGTATAAATATTTTGCTATCAAAATGTCACAATTCTTAGAAATTTATCTTATGCATGTTTATACTTCAAGAAATAAATATCTTTAAAAGAATCACATCCACTAATGATCTAGTAATACAAAAATAAATCATTATTTAAATTTTGCATAACTTAGTGTCTGTGGGATTGTCCCAATAATAATTTATTCAAACCAATAAAGAAAGACCATTTTTTTTGCAAAAAGTAGACTTTAGTTTTCGAAACCAAACAGAAAAAAAATGTTTCATCGTTTATATAAAAGTAAAAATAACTTCGCAGACAATTAATTATAGACGCTTATTATTTCAATACTTAACTACATTAAAATCTGATGTAAGAGTTGATTTAGTATCATGTTATATTAAAAGACAGCCTCCTGTATAAAATTTACATTATTTTCACCTACTACACAAATAAAATCTCCAAGCAATGAGCTAATAAATTGTCACAATCTACAGCAATTTGTGTCTCACGCAAGTTGAGAAGAAAACAGGATGAGGATTTGTCGAAAGAAAAAATCAACAACATATTCACTAATGATCTAGTATTTCGGAAATAAATCATTATTTTAAGTCCCTCGTGACGTAGTGTCTGTAAGTTTCTCCCAGCAATCTTTTGTTTGAACCGATGAAGCAAGAATGCTTTGCAATAGAAAATTTCCCAAAGGAATAGCGTGTGATTGGAGTGTCGATCATAACTTTAACTATTTGTTTTCATTAATATATTTAAAGCTGTTTAAATTATTGAAAAACGCTAATTATGAATATGTTTTAAGTTGGGAAACAATGGGAGATATATTTTACACTTTGGAATTACATTTTATAACTAATTATAAACCTTGAATTACAGGCTTCTTTATCTATTTCTTTGTACCATTTTATTAAATAATTAACTGTCATCTAATAATTAAGGCAAAATTTTTTTCTCCTAGCTGCAGGATATATTTATGCGTAGAGTATATATATATATATATATATATATATATATATATATATATAATATATATATATATGTATATATATATATATATATATATATGTATATATATATATATATATATATATGTATATATATATATATATATATATATATATATATATATATATATATATATATATATATATATATATATATATATATATATATATATATATATATATATATATATATATAATATATATATATATATATAATATTAATTTGTCTGATGACCCAAGAATTTCTTATTTAAATCAATGGAGCAAAATGCTCTGCCCCATAGCTGGTAAGCGTCATTTCGTATTAAATTGGTTATATAGATTATTATTAACTTAACATGCAACTATATTAAAATCTGATACAAATATCAATTTTAAAAGTAGCCACCATGGAGATATTTACATTTTTATCTAGTACACAATAATATATATATATATATATATATATTTATATATATATATATATATATATATATATATATATATATATATATATATATATATATATATATATATATATATATATATATATATATATATATATATATATATATATATATATATATATATATATATATATATATATATATATATATATATATATATATATATATATATATATATATATATATATATATATATATATATATATATATATATATATATATATATATATATATATATATATATATATATATATATATATATATATATATGTATCACTCAGCATCCTTGTTCGCATACATGGTTTACAGCGGTGAACTGGTTGTGTATTTATAGGAGCGCAAGTTCTTATAACAGTCTCATTTGCATATTTCCACGGAAGTTGCTAGTACCAGCGCCATCTGTCGGCTGTTTTTGAGTTACTGTTTTTTCTGTTTAAAAAAATCCCATGCCCTAGCGATACTAACCCTGCAAACCGTTTTTTTTTATTTTGGTTATTTTTCCAGTTATTATGAATTTTTAAAGTTTATACGGACTTTTTGATCACCCGGTATTTATCATAATATTCTTTCCGCTCTTTTAAACGCATGTGAAAGTCCTCTGTTTTCTGAGAGTTGTTACAAATCCACGGGCACAGTTTTTTGACATATGTTTTTTCTAAAATTCTACATTTTTCCTAAGTCCAGTTAAAAGCAAGAAATCTCTCTTGGCGAGATAAGGAGTATGTAGAGGGTGTGGTATAATATATGAAGTATTACATAAAAAACATTCAGTACGTAATAAGAAATGCGTCTTAACAGCTGAGATGCTTGGTAGCGATCGAAAACTAGCTTGTGTTTCGTCACATAACATTTTGGTACATCAACCAACCGTACAATGGTTCGGCATCTGGCGTTTGTGCAACCCATCGACTACTGTTTTTAATTCAGACACCCACACTTCTTTTATTACTCAGAAATTATTCTACCGATGACTAATTACGTGATAATAAAATGAATCATTTTGCTTATGAAACAGTTTACGCATATTTATGTCTCAGTAAAATCACTCTTAAATTTAGACCACTGAAATAACCATGTGTAATACACTATCTTCGGTTTACAAAGAATAAATTATATTGAAATTAAAGGTGTAAGATCTGAAATGCATTGCTGTTAATGAAACATGCTGTTTTTTGTACACCAAACATTTTCAAAGAAATATATTTTAACTATCATTTCTACGTGATCAAGATTTATAAGAGTTACTTTGACTTTAAAACAAACAATCATGTAATATACAGTGGGATAATTGGTTTTTTACACGCGAATGTTCGAAAAATGAAACATGCAATTTTAAATTCAACTAATTGCGAAATTTCTCTAACACTTCATTATAAAAATTCAATGTTTCAAGTACATTCTTTATTTTTTATACAATAATCCGGCTCTAAGAATAAATTATTCTTTATATAGACAGTCAGAAAAAATATTTTGTTGTAGTACTTTTATCACACCGTTATTTTGAAAATTTAAAAAATCGAGTTAGATTTATTTACATAACATATAATTATAGTACGAATTACCACTTTAATTAAAAAAATGAATATGGAATATAAAGGACAATTATTTTTTAGGAAATAAATCTGAATGTTTTCAAAAGAGAAAATTGTCGTATTTTCCTATACAAAATTACATATATCTTGTTTTAATCTAACGAATAATGTAGAAATTATAATTCTAATGACTTTATATGCCAAAAATAGGATATAATAATCGAAGTAATTTGATATTATCATTCTTTCAACTGTCGATATTTTATTTTAAATTTTTTAGACTACCTAAAGCAAAATGTATATTACTTTATTAAAACATATGTTTTTGTTTCTGTCATCTAATGTAATTTTGACTTATATAATAGAAGGATTATAAAAAATGATGCTATATTTATGTTTTGATGCATGTATTAGGTACTGAATATGGATGTATTGGAAGAGAGGAAGAAAATTACAGCACCCACAGTTAATCGATCGTCAAGTAAAATATTGTCAACAACGGACATATAAATGGTCCGAAAAAAAATGGCGAAGTTATTTAGAACCTGAACTTCTCCAGAACTCTCATTTTTCAATCTTCCTTCTTGACAAATTTAAGTTCTACTCTCCATTTATCTTGAGGCTCTTCATAATTTTTCGTTAAGGAGAAATATTTTCTCATATCTTGACGATTCCAAGCAAATAAATGAAGGAAATATGTAAATGGGAACAATAAAATGCGGAAGTTAAACAGCTAACTCGAAGTATGTAAGGAGATTTAAGTATGTATGATAAGACTAAAAACAGATGATAAAATTATTAGTTAATGAACATTTATTTAACCCCAATATTAGCGTTTTAAAGTATTTTATCATAAAAAATAATGTTAAGAATATAAAATCTTACATTTAAATAAAAAAGGGATAAAGTAATTTTATGAAAGTAACATAAATACATTTTAGTTTACATTTTTAGTTGAGTAAAAATATTTACTATAGATTTTATATAAAAGAAGCATTCTAGGGATTTAGAAGTAAATCTAAAATCCTTTCTCTGAACAGAAATAAAAATATAGCTACAATAGTTTAGGTAAAATTATTTTGTTCTAGTATTGTTTTTCAAGTACGGTTCTAAACATAACTTTCATTTTATCTTTAAATTTTGCACGCAAATTTCAAAATAATCGTACTGATATTTGATAATAATAAAGACAATATACTTGGTATATAGTAAAGTTTAATATAACATTTTATACTAGAATTTAGATGTAATACTTGAATGTTCAATATATTCGTGCATTCTTTAATAAAAATTGTGTGTTTATATGAAAACAAAAGTTATTTTTACATTTTTCGTTTCCATTCCTAATGTTTGATTCCACTGCAATTTTAGCTGTTCAAAATTCTGATCTTGAAAAGATGTTCTAGTGTAATTAATTGAGAAATTGAAATACAGGGTAGCAATATAATCCCGATATTGGATATGTTGTCAACGCTATTAAATAAAAAAATCTTATGAGGGCATTACATTACTTCCATTTATGTCTATTACAGATTATCCACTGCACTATATGGAAACGATTTTGATAGTTAAATTTTATGCAACAAATGTTATTTTTACATTTTTCGTTTCGATTCGTAATGTTTGATTCCAGTGCAATTCAAGATGTTAAAAATTCGGATCTTGAAACGATGTTCTATTGTATTTAATTGAGAAATTGAAATACAGGGCAAAAATATAATCCCGATATTGGATATGTTGTCAATGCTATTAAAAAATATGTGGACATTACATTACTTCCATTTATGTCTATTACATATTATTCATTGCACTTTATGGAAATGATTTTGATAGTTAAATTTTATCCATACATGTTGCATTTTTCTCTTTACTTTGCTTTTATTTGATAGTCAGGGTTCATGATAATAACTTCCATGAAAGTAAACTCTTTATTAGCACTGGAATCATAATTTTATCTCCTTCCTCCTGAAACGTTTTCCAAAGTCAGTTCAGTGTTCTGAAATGGCATTTTTCTAGGGCTTATTGTAATAAATGGAAAGACCAAAAGTCCATTGCAAAAGCATCAGGGGATTTTACAGGCATTTCTTTAAATGGGATACGCTTTATTCCTGTTTCTAATTCTTCCTTTGATAAATAAGTGGCACTTGAATTCAACGTGTGACTAGAGTATTTTTCCATATGAAACTCAAATTTACCAATGTTCTTTCCACATAAGACTTGGATTTCTTCTTGAAAAATTCGTTCTCAAATATCCTGCTGATAGTAGAAGAAATTGATTTTGGCTTTACTTGATACTCTTTTGATTTTTAATTTGCCGTTGTAAGAAAATCTTGCAACTATCATGAATCTTTTTGGGACTTTTTCTGTACACCGAAGAAACCATTTCGTACTATGATTCCCGATAAACAGACAAATAGAAAATTTATCTTCTTCTAATACAGTCATTTAAATATACCTACAATTCATTGAACGTTATTACAAATTTTCCATTTATCAGCAGCTAGGTGTTTTTCATGCATTTTTTGGCATCTTGTTTTTTTCAGCTCTATGCTTTGACAAAAGCAAAAAGACTTTAGGTCTAAACATCTTTTTAACGTCAAATCTTCAAGAATTATTTTACAATTAAGCGATGAATATAAGATATATTGAAATTATTAGTTACATAAAGTGCAGTTTATAATCAAAAAGGTATATCTATATACGGTAGAATATTCCTTAGTACAAAATTTCAATATTCTAAGCCTAATTACTTTCTCTATGTCCCAGAGAGTTAATTTTCATTATATTGATTTTTTTTGTTAAATCGCAATTAGGAGTTCTTCAGGAGCTAGGTATCATAATAATCCTAAATAGAAACTTTTACTATTTTAAGGAGTATCGATTATGAGTATTGCGAGATACATAGGTACGTAGGTGAAGATGTCGACACAAAACAAGGCAAAATATGTTAAAAAAATTGTCAAAATAGATGTTTAAATTTGTACATTAAAAATTTCAATTTACGTACACACGTAACACGGAAAATTGTCAACATTGATTCATGAATGGTCAAAATCATTATTTTTGTTCTGTCTCAATTCTGAAATCTTTCGTGATTACAATATCTTCTATTTTTTGTACAAGGGAGTAAAAAAAATTATTTGCATTTCTGAGATTCAAATTTATTAATTTTCTTCACCGATACAATTTTTCCATCTGAGTAAAACATCATATACAATTCATATATCTATTATACATAAACTTCATATATAAGATCGTATATAATCATATATAGGGGACAAAGGACGTTGTATCTGGTTTTAGGACATTCATACTTAACTGTATTAAAATCTATAATATAATAACTTTTGATTAAAGTGTAAAACATTCTTATAAAAATTCAATCTCAAGGCAGAATTCATTTAATATGGTCCAATTTCCCAGTATAGAAGAAAATTACTATTTTTTTACTGTATTTTTGATTAAAATACAAAATTTTCTTATAAAAAATTCATTCACACAACAGAATTTTTTTAATATGCTCATATTTCTCAGCATAGAAGGAAATTATTTTTATTTGTATTTTTAGCATGTTTAAAGAAACTAAAAATGATATTAACTTTAAGCTATTTTATATAAAATATGAAAAAATATCATTTCAAATTATAGAACATCTAAGGATTTAGTTGATAATTGACGTCGTATAATGGTATTAAATCCTCAACATTCTTTTGTATTTTAAAAAGGATTATTCATATCTATATATAAATGTATAATATACAAAAGAACTTATTAAATTCACACATGCGATACCGAAATTGTAAATATGACAAATATGATTGTTAACTCTTAAATCTTACAAGAAAAATAAGTTTTATTGACTTGAAATAAAAATTGAAAATTTTTCTTTTAATTATGAATCATATGTCTAGCGAGAATTTGAGAAAAATAATTTTTTAATTTGGGTCGCTTTCTGACAGTTTATAGGCCTCTTGCCACTGTAAAAATTTCAGAAAGATATTACTTTATGTAAGTGCTTGGTTTAGAGTAGTATAATCTTCCTATGGGGAAATAATGACAAATTTGGGGACATGTTGCTTTCAAATTTTTCCGTCTTAGAATCGTTAAGTGAGAAATATTTTAAACTGCAAATGTATGTAACTACACTATGTTTTCTTTAGCAATTGCGAATTTTATAGTATGTCAAGAATACACAGTGAACCGTAGCATTTATATGTGAGTATAATCATAAGTGCATAGAAATTGGTTTATAGCTTGTGTATTAAAATCGTAGATATGTATCTGAATTATCCGATAAATCCAACAAAAAGATATAAACTATCATTTTTCTCTCATTCTTTCCAATTTTATAATATATTACTGTCAGTTTCCAACAAAAATAATTTGAAATATACGGAATGATCTTTATCGGGTTATTTTTTATGGTCCTGTAATACATTTGGGAGTTATTTCGTTTAAGAAAAAAATAAAATGATGTCTGAATTCGAAGGACACTGTATTTATGTACCAGTGTCCATGGGTTTGATTTGATCTGCTGGCATAAATGCTCATAACCATTTTGAATGAGCTTTAAGCAGTTGGTTTCCATCCAATTAAACCTCATATGTTAAGAAAAACAAGCATAGGGATTCACACTAAAGAAAACCACAAGAAACCGGTTTTTGTATTCGACACATTTTATTGAATACTACATAGTCGCTTTGTCTATGTAGTATTCAATAAGATGATTTACATAATTTGGACTTAATTACAGATCAAAAGACCATAAATTTGACATCTGTCAAATATTTGATACATTTTTATTTGGATCAGAGTATTACAGTAGACATTTAGCTATACAAAGATTAAGAACACCGGGACATGCTGCTTCATTTTAATTCCGAAAAGCTATAAAGAAACATTCAAATAGTGGGATCAGAACCAACAAACTCGAAGAAAGCATTTAGAAATTATTTATGTACAAGGGAAAGGTAGATTTATTCAAAATAACAGAAATGCTTTTTTTAAATAAAAAAAGTTAGAAAAGAAAAATGTGTCCAAACAATTTCCGAGTCTTAAAACAAATTTTAAAAAATGCAAATAGAACATTAACTATACAATTAAGAACTCTAGAGATCAGAAATAAACAACACACGACCTGGTAGGGCTTTTATTTATCTATTTTACTAGGTAAGATTATGTGGTCTAGACAAAAATGTCTATCTGTATAATATATTTTTAAATATGTTTCAGGTTTAAT
>CM063503.1:50776471-50786471 GCA_032207245.1 Pardosa pseudoannulata | reverse complement strand
CTCTGCTGTGTATTACCTCGGACCTTTTCAACTTTCTAATTTTTTGCTCTAATTTCTCTACCACCTGGTCCATTAAACATCTTGATATTTTTGATTTTCTGATCTTCCTTTACTCCTTATTCGTTGAATAATCAAATCGACATACCTTCAAATCACAAATATAGGGGAAAATGCACCACTCCTGATTCAATCCCCTGCGCCCCAATGTCCCTAATCAATTCCCTAAATAAATTTACAAAGGGGCATTTTAGTTTAGTGTTAGGACTGAAGACACTTGTCTAATGTTGTATCGAGATTCCATCCCACACAAATCGGCCCTCAAAAATCCCCCTATTTATTTTCTTAATATCCTCTCTTTTTACAACTCTAATGTTATGAGGTTAGATTTAGATCTGAAACTTTTATTAAGAATACAAACTTTTATAACAATTTAATTAAAAGATGTTCATAGGGGTCAAATTCACCACATATCACTATTTTCCATAATAAGGAAAATGAAGTTTATTTTGTTGGATACGTATAATGGGAGTTTATGTATTTTCAGAGTAATTTTTTCTTTGAATACTAAAGGAAATTTAAATAAAAATCTGTGTGGTGCTTTGAAATAATTTTATGTATTAAACTCAAAATGAGCTGGATTATGTAGAGTAGTCATGTAACTTAATAACGGTTCTACCGCAAATCTTTCACTCTTTATATTTTACGTTTAATAGATTTTGACATTTAGAAATTTATGTAAAATTAAATTTCTTACAGTAAAATTTCTAAAGTGTCGAAAGTCTTTAGCACTGGGTTACTCTACGAAACTTATATACTTATAGTAACCAGTTTAAATTTAGTTTAGAGCACGAGTTAATAGAGCGCTGACTTTCATTACCACAGTTGAGTTCAGTTCAAGCTTAGACTAATTTCTCGGAATAATCTGCAAGCTGGTTCTGGTTTAATTAGCACCAAGCTGCAAAAATTTGATCATTAGCTGCTCCTAATAAAATCTTAAATATCTCATTTAAATAGTAAACACACATACACATACATCATGTCATACACACTGGCATCCTGTACAGATAGTGATTTATAAAAAATCAAACTTATAAACATGTTTTAAATATACATTGGTTCATTTTTATACTTGTAAGTAAAATCAATCAATCATTTCTCAGACAAAGAAAAGAGGAAAGAAAAGAAAAAGAAAGCAGTTTTCATAATTAAGAAATCTTATGAAATTTAGATATTCTTATCAAATACTTCACTAATTTTTAAATTGCAGTTAATATTTAAGGTTTAACTGATTTTTAGCTATAAAATAATAGGGTGTAAAGAAAAATTGAAATATCATTCCGTATCATTCCATAACATATATTCATAACCATAAATATGTAAACAAAATATATTAATGATTTTGTATAAAATATTCTTAAGATAATTATCCGTTTATGTAAATTAAAATACAACTAAATGCTTCTTTACTTTTAAATATAATCTTTTAGCTGAAGATACTTTTATTTTATTCCAGAGATAAATCTTCTAGAAACTCGTTTAAGTATTAAATGTATTTTGAATTCCTGTCTTTAAAAATCAACCCAAAAGTCCAACAAATGAAAGTTAACAATTTGCTGGATAACTATTGAGGTTAATATTCAGATTTATTCGATTTTTAGCTATAAATATAAATCCACTATGTTGTAAGATTTAAATATAATTGTGCACCAAGAAAAATTAAAATATCATTCCATATCATTCCATATCTTATATTCATATCCATAAATATCTAATCATAATATATCAATGATTTTGTATGAAATATTCGTAAGATAATTATTCGTTTATTTAAATTAAAATAAAACTAAATGCATCTTTACTTTTGAATATAATCTTCTTAGATGAGGATAATTTTATTTTATGCCAGAGATAAATATTCAAGAAACTCCTTGAGTATTAAGTTTATTTTGAATTCCAGGCTTTAGAAATCAACCCAAAAGTCCAACAAATGAAAGTTAACAATTTGCTGGACCATAATTGCTGTTAATATTTAAGGTTTAACCGATTTTTAGCTATGAATGTAAATCCACTCTGTTGTAAAATTGAAATATAATTGTGTATCAAGAAATATTAAAATATCATTTCGTATCATTTCTTAACTTATATTCATATCCATAAATATCTAAATATAATATATCAATAGTATGAAATATTCGTAAGATAATTATCCATTTATTTTAAAATAAAAGTAAATGCTTCTTTACTTTTGAATATAATCTTCTTAGATGAGGATACTTTTATTTTATGCCAGAAATAAATATTCAAGAAACTCCTTAAGTATTAAGTTTATTTTGAATTCCAGTCTTTAGAAATCAACCCAAAAGTCCAACAAATGAAAGTTAACAATTTGCTGAACAATAATTGCTGTTAATATTTAAGGTTTAACCGATTTTTAGCTATGAATGTAAATCCACTCTGTTGTAAAATTGAAATATAATTGTGCATCAAGAAATATTAAAATATCATTTCGTATCATTCCTTAACTTATATTCATATCCATAAATATCTAAATATAATATATCAATAGTATGAAATATTCGTAAGATAATTATCCATTTATTTTAAAATAAAAGTAAATGCTTCTTTACTTTTGAATATAATCTTCTTATCTGAGGATACTTTTATTTTATGCAAGAGATAAATCTTCTAGAAACTCGTTTAAGTATTAAGTATATTTTGAATTCTAGTCTTTAAAAATCAACCGACAAGTCCAACAAATGAAAGTTAACAATTTTCTGGACAATAATTGAGGTTAATATTTAAGGTTTAACCAATTTTTAGATATGAATGTAAATCCACTCTGTTGTAAAATTGAAATATAATTGTGTATCAAGAAATATTAAAATATCATTCCGTATCATTTCTTAACTTATATTCATATCCATAAATATCTAAATATAATATATCAATAGTATGAAATATTCGTAAGATAATTATCCATTTATTTTAAAATAAAAGTAAATGCTTCTTTACTTTTGAATATAATCTTCTTATCTGAGGATACTTTTATTTTATGCAGAAATAATATTCAAGAAACTCCTTAAGTATTAAGTTTATTTTGAATTCCAGTCTTTAGAAATCAACCCAAAAGTCCAACAAATGAAAGTTAACAATTAGCTGAACAATAAGTGCTGTTAATATTTAAGGTTTAACCGATTTTTAGCTATGAATGTAAATCCACTCTGTTGTAAAATTGAAATATAAGTGTATCAAGAATATTAAAATATCATTTCGTATCATTTCTTAACTTATATTCATATCCATAAATATCTAAATATAATATATCAATAGTATGAAATATTCGTAAGATAATTATCCATTTATTTTAAAATAAAAGTAAATGCTTCTTTACTTTTGAATATAATCTTCTTATCTGAGGATACTTTTATTTTATGCAAGAGATAAATCTTCTAGAAACTCGTTTAAGTATTAAGTGTATTTTGAATTCCAGTCTTTAAAAATCAACCCAAAAGTCCAACAAATGAAAGTTAACAATTTGCTGAACAATAATTGCTGTTAATATTAAGGTTTACCGATTTTTAGCTATGAATGTAAATCCACTCTGGTAAAATTGAAATATAATTGTGCATCAAGAAATATTAAAATATCATTTCGTATCATTCCTTAACTTATATTCATATCCATAAATATCTAAATATAATATATCAATAGTATGAAATATTCGTAAGATAATTATCCATTTATTTTAAAATAAAAGTAAATGCTTCTTTACTTTTGAATATAATCTTCTTATCTGAGGATACTTTTATTTTATGCAAGAGATAAATCTTCTAGAAACTCGTTTAAGTATTAAGTGTATTTTGAATTCCAGTCTTTAAAAATCAACCCAAAAGTCCAACAAATGAAAGTAAACTAAAAACATTTTCTGCATATTTCTTTCAAACTCAGGAGAGTACATGGAAAAGTGAAATTTCTGATCCTGACCAGTATCAAAAAGGAGAAAGATATATGATCTTATTCGCCACACTAACTGCAGCGCTTTCAATTCAATGACGAAGAAGGATGGTAGAAGTCATCTATCAAAAATGTTAGCTGAAAGATTTGGAATGAACGAGAAAAATTATTCTAAAGTCTATTCTTCAATCAAAGTTGGAATAAGACGTAACTCTGCTTTCTTTTACGAGAACCTTCAGCATTACTTATCTCCTGCTTCTTTTAATCTTCGGTACTTTTGTTGATTTTAAAGCAGGTCTTTTACCTATTATGGAAACATCTGTTATGCCAATAACACTCTTTGTATATAAATGGAGTGGGAGCTCCCAAATAATACTATAAATATAAATGTATAAATGGATATATAAAATAATCATAGTTTTATGAAATTTCTTTACAATTAGGTTTACATATTTAGATTAATACGTAGAATAAATTCAAAGAAAACCTAAATAAAGGACAAGAAAGAGATTGAAAGCTGAATGAGGTTGTTCATCTTCGAATGATCTCGGTCTGCTTTTACTATAGGGATTCTCATTTTGATAATGCAGCTCACTGTCCGTGTTTAATATCTTTCAATTCTGCCTTGGGTGTCTTGGATTTGCAATTATTGTCATATTCTTCTATACAGTTTTTATCTTCTTGTAATCTTATATACTTATTTTAAAATGTATAAACATATATAAACTGGTATTCCAGTAAACAGATGCACCTACTTGACATCATGTAGACTCTTTAGTGACACATAGAACTATGTCGAGTATATGCACTTATGTGTAAGTGTACCGAAAGCAAACCATACTATGAATTTTTCAAGAAAACCCACAATTATGGAGAGGTGAGAGTTGATATATATCTGTACTCTACCGACCACGTTGTGTTCTTAAAACTGACCAAGCCTGCTGAATTCACACAAAACGTGAATTAACAAAAGTGACTGTAAACGAAGCTTGCTTGCTCATAGCTTGCTTGTCAGTGTGACATCATATCACTGGTTAATGTGGTGTCTTATGTGTGTATACGATAAGTCTAAACTCATGAACAAAAACAATATACCATCAAAGACACTTTAATAGCTTCTAGTACCCTATTGGCAGGCAGTATTCACGGTTTCTTGGGTTTTACGCATACTCGTTGACGCTCACCAGTGAAATAGTACTGTAAAAAGATCCTTAAGATGAGGCCATGTTTTTCCAGCCATGAAAAGTGTATAATTGGGGGCGGAGAGTCTAGATGAGGCAAAAAGCCTTGCATTTTGCAGACTTACTTAATTAGTTCTTGGAAGCCGATTACACATATCGTGGAAAGGATACTTCACAATTCACATGATAACACTTGTTAATGCCCCAACATGAAAAACATAAATAGTGTCTCATGAAATGAGTCTGCTGAGCTGCAGATAAACCCCTTACTTTATTATATTTTTCACCTGCGCTAGTTTATGTTCTCCGGTATTTTTCATATTCTTGATAGATTTTACAATATTTGTGTTTAGTCAAAATGTCATTTTCCCCAGTCCGACTCTTTTAACCAGTTCCGTCAACTAAACTGATTTCTAAATATCTTATTGTGATAACCTACGATTGTCTAACAAAAATCCATTCTAATCTAAATTCTTCGTTGCCCGTTTTCTTACATAGTCGCTAGTAATCAATATAACTTACGTTTATTGGCTGCACTTCGCTATTATTACTTGTCTATAGCACATTTTCGTGAACATACGTGTATCAAAATGCTTTACATCATCAAATACGTTTAAGAAAAATGACCAAAAAGAAATTTTCAACGGCCAGAGGACTATACCGCGTACGCTGTGCACACGCGAATGTTTTGGGTGGAATTTTTTCCCTGCTCAAGAAACTTTTTTGGCAATAAAAAAAACTATAAGTATCATTTTAAAGCATTTGGACAGAGAATTTTGACAGTTAATAAAAGATAAAAGTAATAATAAATTGTCTTACTTAGGTGTATAGGCGAACAAATAAAACTAATGTTTTAAAATTTTTACCTACAAAATATCTTCAATATATTATTATATTTGCAAAATAACAAACATTTGTCTCAAAAGAAATCCGAGTATCGACTATCTAAATCAAAGTAAACAGTACGTGTGCTGCGGTCTGTCGTCCCTCGAAGAGTGAGAGCAGTGTAGTCTTTTCTATGTAGTAAGTTGAAAACTTTATGAGAGTATGTATGTTGCATACATTAAAAAGATATGGTTACAGCTGTTCAAATTATAATATCCTCTTTATTTATATATTTTTCATTATTTATATTTAAACAACGCAAACAAATATGTTGATTTCATCAAAATCATATAAGAGATTTGCATGCAGGATTTTCAAGTCTGTATAAAGTAAGCGAAAATCGTTTTTTGACCTCTGCTTTACATATATAGCAGAAATATCTGTATGTATGTACACACATATGGGGTATATGTCTATTAAGTTGAATTAAATTTATGTATTATACTTATTTCTATTCATGTCATTTAAAAATCAGCCTCAATGTCTAACTAATAAATGCAAACTAAAAAATATGCATTATTTTTTCAAACGGAACGAACACACATAAAAAGCAAAATCTCTGATCCTGATCTGTATCAAAAGAAGAAAGATATATGATCTAACTCGCCAGACTAACTGCAGCGCTTTCAGTTCAATGACGAAGAAGGATGGTAGAAGTCATCTATCAAAAACCTTGGCTGAAAGATTTGGAACGGACGAGAAAAGATATTCTAAAGACTATATTCTTCAATCAAAGCTGGAATAAGTTGTAACGTTGCTTTCTTTTACTAGAAACCCCGCAAATCGCTTATCAACTATTTCTTTTAATCTTGATTTCTTTTGGTTGGATCTTTTAGCTGATTTAAAAGGAGGTCTTTTTTCTGATTAGATGAAGTTCTATCATGCGGAGAAGTTGTTTATTGTTGATTGATTTTGTATCTATAGATTGAAATATTCTGCTACATGTTCTTAAGAAAAAAATATTCCAAAGTCTATCTAATATATTCTTTTTCACAATTTTATATGTTTAATTTGTGTATAATAATTTACGCAAATGTAAATTCTGAAATCACAAAAATGTCACAAATACTTTTGAGTATTGACCAAACTACGACTTTAGTAAATCTTTTGTATCAATCATAGAATCTGATTGTCATCGAAAAAAGAATTTTAGCCTCTTTCCAATTATAACACTGTTTAATGAATTGTTACGAAATATTTTAACAAATTATATTCATTAGACAGAATTCGGGTGTTAATGGATTACCATCAGATTTTTTATTTTTAATAATATGTTTTCTGTGCTACATGTACTTATGAAAAAAAATATTCCAAAGTCTATCTAATATATTCTTTTTCACAATTTTATATGTTTAATTTGTGTATAATAATTTACGCAAATGTAAATTCTGAAATCACAAAAATGTCACAAATACTTTTGAGTATTGACCAAACTACGACTTTAGTAAATCTTTTGTATCAATCATAGAATCTGATTGTCATCGAAAAAAGAATTTTAGCCTCTTTCCAATTATAACACTGTTTAATGAATTGTTACGAAATATTTTAACAAATTATATTCATTAGACAGAATTCGGGTGTTAATGGATTACCATCAGATTTTTTATTTTTAATAATATGTTTTCTGTACTGAAATCAATCATCTTGCAAATTATTTCGAAAGAGTTCAAAGTATCATTCCACTTTAAGATCGGGGAGCAAAATAACTAAATCTAAATCACTATCAGAAATTTACCATTACTAATTTAATAATGTTTATCGTTTATTCCGTAACGATTTCAGTTGTTCCTACCACAAAAAGTGTATTAATCCATTGATAAAATCCATTGATAAGTCTAATAATAAAACACTGATTTTACATTTTATATTTATATGATTGATTAACTGCTTTGTGATTAATTTAAAGATTATGACTTTTGTTAACATTAAGGGTTAGACTGGGTTTAACCTGGGATTAGTAAGGTATCGATAAATGAAAGAAATATTTTAAACTTCTTCACTTAGTCCAATAATAAACATCGATTTCATGCTTTCATCATCATGATTTATCAACTGTTTGGTGAATAATGCAGAGCTTCTAAATATTGACTTTATTTTGTTATCTATATATTTTACTGTACAATAAACTCAACCAGTTTTACGAATATTGTTAATACCGGGAAAGAAACAACCCAGTTAAACTTGTGGTGGCTCTGGTTCATATAATAGAAATTATTTGTTCAATGGTTGTTAGCTTAAAAGCGATTCATTAATTGAATAACTTTGAATTAATAATACACCAACGTACTACAGAAAATTCCTCGTTGTTACAACTTTAGTAGGTAATTCCCACCCGACATGGCATGGCTGGTGTTTTTTAGTTATTCAGAATATACAAGCAGGGCCGTAGACAGAAATTATATTCTAAGGGGGACATGGGTTTTTGTGAAGGATACTTCAATAAAACTACAGGTTTTTCGTATGTATGTATACTCCTAAAGAGTATCATAATGCAATGTAATTTTAAAAAACCAAATACTTAAAAAATGATATAATGAGAACGTTTATAGCCTTGAATGCGTCATGCAGTCACTATATAATGAATTTAATAGTAAAATTAACATTGGAAATATATAAAATATACATGGTATTAATTTCTAATTTTTACAACAAAAGTATAACTAAAGAAAAAGAATAATTTTGAAAGAAAATAAAATGTTCAAATTTGTACTTGAATATTATAAAATATGATTTTTTTAAAAATTTTTGCTAAAAATAATTCACAATTTCTTCCAATTGTGCAACAATATTCTAATGAGATGCCAAAAGTGCAAATCACTCAGTTCTTACATGTCGAAACCAATTTGTACCTATTCCTTAATTCAACGTCATTTTTCTAAGCCCACTATTATCTATGCACAGCTAGGCAGATGACACACCCACACACATGGTTCCTTTTCTTTCCACGAAACGGTCTTTAAGAATTTCAAGTGTGACCTGTCCCCTAAATTCCTCCCCTTGTCTATGGTCTTGTTTACAACTACTTAAATCAAAAAAATTCTCAATTCTAGTCTAAAGAAACATATCAAAGTGTTAATCTAACGCTGCAGTTTTGTCCATAATATAGAACATAAAACTAAGAAAAGAAATGTTTTAAAATAAACTCAAATATAGACGTGATGTACATCAAATTTTTAAATCCACATGTAAACTAGTTGTAATATTAACAGGTATGCAGTACAAAATACCTTAAAGATATTTTTATAAACACTCATTTTGAAAACAACTGATCAAACTACTCAACATATCTTACTTTTTCTAACGAAAACATTTTCCTATAAATATTAAATGATAGTAAATATTTGTCATTAGGAATTTTGTGCATTTTTTAGTTATTAATCTGAAGCAAATATCGATATTCCTCTGAAGTAAAACTCTAATTAATTTTAATTAAGTTCGAGTAATTTAATCAGAAAATTCTTTCGCATAATCATAGGCAAACATACTCAGCAGAACTTTTGAACGTCTTTTCTTTCATTATTCATAAATTACTTGATATATATTCAAATACTTAAGTCATTTTAAAACTCGGCACGTTAGTATGACAGTTAAGGCATTTATCATCAAACGTAGATTATGTTTAATTTAATTTTATCAGGAAGAAATAATTGTCTAACACCTACAGTTTCGAAGCAGAAACAGCTACTTAATGAAAAATATTTATTGCCGCAAGGAAAGTTACACAGTTAGACAATATATTAATCTTAACGTATATCCAATTTCATTCCTAGAATAAGCCGAAAGATTTCAAGACTTTTTTTTTATTATTTGATAGCTTAAGGCTCCTAAACTTGTGGTCCAGAATATCATTTACTATGATTTACGGATGACACTCCTTTATTGCTACTAATTGTTAAGCCTGAAGATGCTTATTTAATCATCTAATTATCGCATAAAGGTGCATCTATTATGCCAGAACGTCAAATAGTAACTTTACATAA
>CM063503.1:50723971-50771471 GCA_032207245.1 Pardosa pseudoannulata | reverse complement strand
TTTCAATATATATATATGTGTTTACGGTTATCTATAAATCTATTTTATATAATACTACTACATGAGAAATGTTTCTTAAATATAATCGATAGTCTATTTAAAATCCGACTATGGCCTGTGGATAACCACTGTTAATTATATAATTAAACTATAAAAAACTACATAAAGGAGAAATACAGAATGAAGATTTTAACTCAGAAAAAATCTTCTAAAGAAAACAATATATGGTGATAATGGATTAATTTATATATATATATATATATATATATATATATATATATATATATATATATATATATATATATATATATATATATATGTATATGTGTTTACGGTTATCTATAAATCTACTTTATATAATAATACTACATGAAAAATGTTTGTTAAATATAATCGAGAGTATATTTAAAATCCTGTTATGCCCTGTAGATAACCATTTTTACTTATCTAATTAAACTATAAAAAACTATATAAAGGAGAAATGCAGAATGTAGTTTTCAACTCAAAAAAAAAATCTTCTAAAGAAAACAATATATGCTGGTGATAGTGGATTAATTTTTTTTAATATATATGTATATGTGTTTACGGTTATCTATAAATCTACTTTATGTAGCAATTATACATGAAAAATGTTTGTTAAATATAATCTAGGTTATATTTAAAATCCTGTTACACCCTGTAGATATCCACTTTTACTTATCGAATTAAAGTATAAAAAACTATATAAAGCAGAAAGGCAGAATGAAGTTTTCAACTCAGAAAAAAATCTCCTAAAGAAAATAATATATCCTGGTGATAATGGAGTAATATTTTTTATATATATGTATATGTGTTTACGGTTATCTATAAATCTACTTTATATAACACTACTACATGAAAAATGTTTGTTAAATATTATCGAGAGTCTATTTAAAATCTGTTTATGTCCTGTAGATACCCACTTTTAATTATATAATTAAACTATAAAAAACTATATAAAGGAGAAATACTGAATGAAGTTTTCAACTCAAAAAAAATCTTCTAAAGAAAACAATATATGCTGGTGATAGGACCTATTGATGGACATAGTGGATACATTATTTTTAATTATATAAGTAAAGAATTTAAAATATATTAATTTTTTTGCAATCTTTGAAATTTAATGCTGAATATTTTCCACTCTGTGAAATAAAAAGGGATATATATCCTGATTTTACTAGTTTCCTGCGTTTAGATTCATTTTTTTACTACAAGAATTTTTACTACAAGAATTTTTTTACTACAAGAAGGAATAATAGGAAAATAGCTAGAAATAGAAAAGGTATGTAGTGAAATATAAATACATAGGTACAGAAAGCTGAATATTTTATATATCGTTTTAGAAACGCATAGTATTGCACACTCAGCTTACACAACTGACATATAATCCAGACCAGCTATACAGGAACACACTACGAGAGATATAATATACATATTAGGGTGAGAATTAAAAAGAGTTTAATGTTATTCTATCTCTTATCATTATTATTAATCACGAGTTAACAATAAAACGTTATTATAAATACCTCTATTATCTTTATGCATAAACTTCTTCCGTTCTTGCATTTGTAATAGAACTCCTGCTAAACGGTTGGACTGATTTTGATGAAATTTTGTGCATGTAATTAAGTTCGAGAAATATTTATATTCACAATTTGATCCGATAGAAATTTTGTTTTATTAAAAATCCAGACTTGCGCAATTATAGGAGTTATTATAATACTTCTTGAAATGTTTGTCTGCTAACGTATCTGTGGCGCAGTGTTCAGCGCTTCAGGCTTCAGTTCGCGTATTCCCAGTATCGAATACCCGTAAAAGCAATGCGGGAATTTTAATTAAATCCAATTAAGTTTGGGATGTACATGTGGTGGCGGCAAGTATATTGAGAATATTTTTTTACTTAATTTTCCATCAAAACGGTCCAATTTATAATCTATTTAAAAAAAACTTTTACAAATTTTGTATTTACAGTGTTTTATATTAGTGTGTTAAATGTATATTTAAAAACAGTCTTAATTTTTTTTCAAATATTTTTCACCACACTTTATCGAAATAAAGTTGACTAAAATAATAATGGCTAGAATATTTTTAAATTCCAAAGCAATTGTATAAACGCAATAACATGCTTATAATCTTCACAAGATTTCATCATAAGAAATGAAAAGAGTATTCCGATAAGAAACCTAATAGATGACATTTAATGTACAATCTTAGGAATAATCCATGAGCAGCATCAGAAAAAAAAATTGTTCTACCTCAGCTTGTAAAAAATGTGTAGTATATGATGCAATTACTATTACAACTAACTTAGGAAACAGAAGCTATTTCTCTAAGTTTCATGGATATGTTTTTTCTAGTCTATCATCCAAAGCTAAGAAACGACATTACTCTATCATTTTTAGAGGTTAAAATCTCATCAAGAGGGAAAGAAAGTAATGAACAATTTGTGCTTATAAAAATAGATAAAAGATGATAGTACTAATCCTTTAACACCCTTCCAGTTTCTTCTTAGCTTTTGATTTTTTCGTAACTGTTGTCTAAGTTAAAAATTCTTGTTTATCATATTTATAATTCTAAAGAAATAAATAATATTCTTTTCTAAAAAGTTTTTAGAATTAATAGAATTAGTTCAATTTAGGCTTTATTAATACAATGAAAGTTTAAATTGAAAATTGCTGTTCAATTGATTTATATTTGAATATTTTGAATAAGTTATCTTATATAAAAAAGGAACATATAACCTGCCAATTTCATTACTATATGTACTATATGGGTTTGTAAAATTATTTTACGTATTACCATTTACTGCCTATATATGTAGATTAATGTCTAAACTATTTTAAGATTAAATTGCTATTTTAATCTACAATATTTTAAATTTCCAAACAAATAATGCTTAGTAATAGAAATTTGTCGTTTTCTTTATACGTACGACATACAAATTTATGAAGAATTTATGTTTAAATACATTATCAATACTGAAGAGTTATTTCGCATTTAAATACAATATTAATTTTCAAGAGCTATTAGTTATTTTATTTTTAGCTACCTGCAACTTTATTCAGCAGTTTGAAATTTCCTAAAGTGTTTTCTAAATTTACATCAGTTTTCAGAATTCAATGGATTCCTATTCATTCTTTAAAATATTTCAGTTTGATTTATTCCTTTTAACAATAATATTGTTGAAATTTATCTATAAATAGCATTTGTATAATAGAGATTTCATACATAAATACAACATTAGTTTACAAGTACTTTTCTTTGTACATCCAAAGCTTTATATTTTCGTGTATATTTAGAATATATAAAAGTATAATGAAACAAATAAAGGAATAAAAGCCAATTTTAACTACTATTTTAAAATTGAAAGAATAATACTTTCATATTATCTTCATGAAAGTTTTTAATTCAAATACATAGATTAAATAAGTTTTTAAAGATTTCTTGCATTTATAGTTAGTAAAGAATATTTTAGAAAGGAATTTTTTTTTAAATTTTCTATGAATATTATACATTATATTATGAGTTTATATGTAAATGCTGCTTCAGTATGCAATTATTAGAAGAATGTATTAAATAATAAAAAGGAGAATATAAGTTCATTTATATCCTGGGAATTAAATTAAAAATAAATCAAAATTATGTCAAAAGTGTTATGAAAATGTAATATAATGTTTTACTTTTGAAAATACATAATGCAGATATTTATTTTTTTAAAATACATTTTATTGCACTATTGAAGCGTAATATTTTTCTGTGAAAAATATTACACTTCCCTGAATGAGACATGAGTCATAACATCAGGAGTTATTGTATTTTAAAATATTGTTTTACTAAAGTGTTTCTATATATTTACATTTAGATTGTAAATATTACAAATGTTCATCGAAACTACAATGGTCAAAATTGCTATAGGCTCTAAAATATTTTTATAATACTTCAGATTTACAATATTCTAAATAGTCAGTTGCAATGAAATTTCAACTTTATGAAAGTTGAGGAAAAATTATGTATTTCTTTTTACGGATTTATGTCATATGCTAACATTCAGACTCAGTAAGAAAAAAAAAGATAATTTCCACTACACGGGGTAGAATCTATAGTTTAAAAATAATGAAATACCAAATCGTTAGCATAGCAGGATAGATATTGTAAATCCAATTTGAGGCTTTCTCTAGTTTGTGTACATGATGGAAGATATACTAAGCATGAAACAACAAGGAAGATAGTAATGAAACATTCCGAGAAAATTAACCCTCTAAGCGGTTTTCACGTACAATTCCGCCAAACCGATGATGTCTTCAAAGAGGTTGCCACGTAAAATTTTCGACCTCTAAAAACGTTCAGAAAGTATATGTAATGTACATTTCTGGAAGTGTTTGAGGTAGGAAGGTCAGGTCGATTGTTTAGAAACTGCATCCCTCTTTGACTGACATTTATTGAGGGATTCACCACTACTCCCTGAGGTACAAAGACGCTGATAGCTTTTCATGGCTTTATAAATCTCTATTTCTAAGTATCTCGATTGCGGTACCATATGTATCTCTAATTGCACCACTTAAATATGTTTTATAACTTTCGTAAAAAAATAGAAATAATTCTCTTAAAGAATATTTTAATTTTACTTTTAGAATCCATTATTTCATATAGGATGATCTCCAAAACTTGACGAGCTTTATGTATATTAAAAATTAACAATCTATAATATCTATTTATATATCTATTTATAACCTGAAGTAAAGGGACAATAACGAGGGTGGATTTATTTTTTTTAATTTTAGTCGACAAAGGGTGAAGTAAAAAATCACAGAACGATTTGGCCATTGACACAATAAATCTTTAGCATATTTTTAAAGACTTTTTTTAATCGGTGTGTTCCACTCGGGGAGTTAAACATTTTCCCCATGCTTGTTTTTTACATTTTAAATAAAGGAAGATAATTTTTTCCATTACTTCAAAATGTTTATTGAAGCTAAAGACTAAATTTCATCCTTTATTGATCCCAACAGCAAAAACGACGAAGTCTGTTACTTTAATAAGTCCTAGAGAAGAAAGTAAGCATGCACATGAAGGAAATAAAATGCCTACGAATTTGAAAGACTTATTATTCTGTTTTATCCTTGGATGCTTGATTCCTGGCAGTGCAATGGTCATTTTTTTCAAAAAAAGAACGACTGAGACAAGAACTGCTTAAAGATGATTCAGAATGGCTGTTCTATCAGAATGATACAAACCTTTAGAATCTTGATCCACTCACCCAGATTCAGAATTTTCTTGCTGTTACTTATATGAATCTTTCACTGTGATCTTTAAAATAAAAATGTAATTAAATAAATAAATGTAATTAATAAATGTAATTAAATTGCTGCATAAATTAAAACTACACAATTGCTAAAGATATAAAGACAAAAAAACTAGGATACATTATACATTTTTAATTACACATATATAAAAATATATAATAAATTCTAGTTGCTATTTCCTACATATCTACTGCACTGGGTTTATGTGGGTTTATCTTGAGGATTTTAATGAACTTGTCCTTCCAAACACTAAGCTCAGAAATATTGTATAATTTACACATTTTTAATTATGTTTTTATATAAAATGCATATACCGTGATATTATGTTTGCCTAGTGTAAAACAATAAAGATATGTTTAAGAAGAATTCATCTACATGTTTCTTTTCTTATATTCGTATGTATATGAATGACGATATAGCTATATTTAAATAAAGTTTAATACCAATAACAATGGTATACCAGCAGATTGTTTTTATTATCAAATAAGTTTTTGAAGTGTTATTTCCCTGAATTCTTCCTTCATTTATTTTTCCAAATTGTGAATAAGTAATATGAATGAAAATAAATGGATAAGTGCCAGTGTAAAGAAGTGTAAAACTCCCAATCATGATATTTGGAATTTATCTTCACTGGTGAAATACAAATCTTCTAGTAGTAAGAGAGAAGCAGTTGTAAGGGTTACTCCTCTAGGCAGATTATCCCTACAATAATAATCCCAGATTTGTAGTTCTACGTACAATTTTCTTCTTTTTGGTGGACTGTAGGAATGTGATTTGCCACCTATTAAAAGCAGTATAAGAGGTTTTTTAGAGATCTTCGGAGAGGGACGAGCAGGTGCGGCCTACTTTCTTATGATGTGTTTATTTCATAAAACCATACATAAAAAGGGCTATTCCAGTACTCATCAATCTACAAATCATTTTTGTTCTGCATGTACATTCAATTAATAATTTAGTTAACTAAACTAGCATATGTTTTTCGTTTGTTTCTTTTCCCATAGTATATATCTTTCAAGTAAAACCGAAATCGATTTTACGCCTTTATTATTCAACCTAATCCCCTTTTCTCCAATTCATCAAGAAGTACAAATTGGCTTTAATGTGTACCCAGACACTTATTAAATATTTTATCTTTACCCATAAAATAAAACGAAGAAAAGCCACTCTGAGTTTTATATGAAAGTGGAAATATGAAAGTATGGATAGTTGTGTATTAAGTCTAGCACTGAAATGACTGTCAATATAATTTTTAATAACTTTTACAAAAAAGTTGTAACTATCTTCTACTAAATAAACACTTATAATTAAAATGCATCACAATTGACTATTTCAAAAAATATTTAAGTTTTACATTGGATCCACTCGAAGAAATTTATATTTACTTTGTTGACGGAAATCCAAACGTCTGAGAATCCCTATTTTTAGAGTTAAGAATTTTATTCCTATCATGTAATTTTTTTACATTTTCTAACTAGAATGTGAAATGGCTCAATTTCATCTAATACGCAGTAATATGTACAATAACGTCTATAAACATTCTTACATGGATGCTCTTTCTACTTTATTACATTTTTAAATCAACATTACTTTCCCGTCTATTAACATTTAAATAAAGTATTACGTCATCTTATTTGAATAGAGCAGTTAATATGGATCTAATGAATTTTAAATAGTTATTATATATAAATGCATACATCTATTAATTGAATACATAATATAAAATATCGACATTTAACACTATGATAAGACTTTTCCATGTTAATATTATGAAACTATACAACTATTTGGGGGTAAAATGTCCTTTACGAATTTTATTGTTTTACTACAAATATGCATTTTCAAAAATTTTTCTTTATTCGAAAAATTTTTTTAAAGACGTCCCTAAATTATCTTTTATTAAAACTTCAGATTAAATATTGACTTAAATTAATATTTTGCCTTAATTATTTTCCCAACAAAAGTATGATGAATATTTGGTGTAAAACCCGAAACATAGCCTTCGGCAAAATGCTAATAATTGCTAAAAAATAGCAATTAAAAATAATGATTTGCAAGTTTGTGTTTAGTAACACAATATGGCCAAAAACAGTAGCGAATTTTATTCTTTAAGGTAAATGATATCATTTATCTTATGTACGTAAATAAGTTTCAAACTACTAATTGAATGCTTCAGGATATAAAATTCTAAGAAATATGATTTTACGCAATGTTTCAATTTATTTATGAAGCGAGTTTTTATTAGGAAGAAAACTACATGTTAAAATTAAAACATTGAAATCTTTTTCCTTTTTTACAAACAATTAATTCAAAATGTAACTCATTCTCAAACACCAAGAAATAACGATTTTATCTAATCTGAATACATATGAGTTTGAATAATTATTTTAAAAGTACTGAGATTAAAGCTGCTGTTAGCAGAAGATTACGACTGTTTTCTCCAATTTAATTTTATTACATTGTGTTTTTCTACTTTTGGTTAATTAAAACACAAACTCTCTAAGATACTACTTCCAGGTACATGTATATATTTTTTTTATGCCAGGGATTTCTTTTTCTTGGGTACATGCAATTTTTAACTTAATTAAAAATTGTTCATTTCCCCCTTAAATATGGAAATTTAATTAATCCTTTTTGTTTTCAGATTAGTAGTAGAATTACGGACTTATTTTAGTAAAGGTATGTGAAGAAATGTAACAAACTAAATGTCCAGATTAGATAATTTAAGAATATTTGTTTGCACTTTGAAGACAATAATTGGGGAAAAAATTTTTAATTATGAATCAAAAACGTTAATGTTATGTATATCATAGTCTAAACTATTATAATTAAAATAAACGTTAGGCTTTATTACAGTTATATTGTACGGTACGATTTCTCAGTCTTTCTTATACGTTTAGATACTAGAAAAAATATTTTAAATTTGTACTCAATATGCAAAATAAATGTAGAGAGTAAAATAAAATATATCCTAGTCATTATTGATATGATAGTAGAACCAAATAATAGCTTTTTGCTTCAAAATCCTGAAATTTAAAAACTACAGGATACCAGTATTATAAGGTAATTTAAGTTATTTCATGGTATTGAGATCTTTGATGATATCTTTGATTTTTCCAGCATTTATCCTTAACCCTCTGAACGGACGCGTCGACTTCGACAGCGAATTCCTGTTCGAAAACGGACCTGTCGACTTCTTTTCGTATAACACACTTTTGAGGAAAAAAATATTGCAAAGCGATAATAATAAAAAACTAATTTTGCGTAACAACTTTTACCTTGCAGGAAAATAACGTAAAAGTAGCCTGACAACTTTTAAACCAGCAACTCTAGTATGGTACGGTAAGTTCCGTGTGGAATTTACGAAAAGGGTGATTGTTTTGAAAGAGAAAAAGGTGGGGAGGGTGGTCAGTGGATGGGTTAAATAATAATAGTTAGTATTGACACATTCCTAAAATTTAATTTATAGTGTCTTTAAATATGACATTTATTATTTACTTGTAAATATTCTTCATATATATAATCTATTTTATATTATAGATAATACAGCTGTAGGATATAGCTTCTAGGACAGAGATTCACACTGAATATACAATGTATGAGAAGGTTCTGATTTACAAGTACCCAATTTCTTGTATAAATCAGCACTGTTATGATTTGCAATTTTGATACAAGTTGCTGAATGTTATATAATAAGTATAAATAAAAACTATTCTTAGATATTTGCTACATTAACGTGTAAAGGACATTTACAAATAGTTCTCTTACACCTTTCATCTCGGAAGATGGGTTATGCGCTTTGAAGGTAAAAGTGGCCGAGGAAAATTTTGGATGAAATAAGGAAGTTGAATTAAACTAGGATTCTGAGCTAATTTAAAGGGATACAAACGTTTCATAGGGAGACTGTTGCAATTCTTTTTCATCACTTAGATGTATCAACATAAAATATAGAAGTATTTTCAGAGAAATAAAAATAAATAATGAAGTATATATAAGGAATTTCTGATTTTTGCCGTTAAAGTGAAGTAGATTTTCTACTTAGTCATATCAACTTAAAATAAAGAGATATAAAGTAATTAAAGAATTTTACACTGAATAATTGCATGAGATCAAAGAGAAGGTTCTGGTCCACACGTAACCAACTTCTTGTATGAATCAGCCCAGTTATGATTTACAATTTTGATACAAGTTGCTAAATTTTATATAAAAAATAGAAATAAAAACTATTAGTAGATATTTGCTACATTAACGTGTAAAGGACATTTACAAATAGTTCCCATACACCTTTGATCTCGAACGATGGGTTATGCTCTTCGAAGGTAAAAGTGCTCGAGGAAAATTTAGCATGAAATAGGAAGGTGAACTGGACTTAGATTCTGAGCTAATTTAAAAGGATTTTTATATAAATGCTTCCCAGGGAGACTGTTGCAATTCTTTTTCATCACCTAGATGTATCAACATAAAATATAGAAGCATTTTCAGAGAAATAAAAATAAATAATGAAGTATATATAAGGAATTTCTGATTTTTTGCCGTTAAAGTGAAGTAGATTTTCTACTTAGTCGTATCAACTTAAAATAAAGAGATATAAAATAATGAAAGATTTCACACTGAATACTTACATGAGATCTATGAGAAGGTACTGGTTTACTCCTAACCCAACTTCTTGTATGAATCAGCCCCGTTATGATTTACAATTTTGATACAAGTTGCTAAATTTTATATAAAAAATAGAAATAAAAACTATTAGTAGATATTTGCTACATTAACGTGTAAAGGACATTTACAAATAGTTCCCATACACCTTTGATCTCGGACAATGGGTTATGCGTTTCGAAGGTAAAAGTGGTCGAGGAAAATTTGGCATGAAATAAAGAAGGTGAACTGAACTAGGATTCTGAGCTAATTTAAAGGGATTTTGATACAAATGTTTCACAGGGAGACTGTTGCAATTCTTTTTCACCACTTAGATGTATCAACATAAAGGCTTGACTAAAGAACTGGGTTCCCTCGCCAACTTGGCGATAAAGGTTTAAGTATGGTCGCCTAACATTTTCTCCTGATCTCAACGTGTCCAAACAATCTGTATCTATATTTTAACTTATATTTGCATCCAACTCTTCTTGTGTAACTCTTTTCTTATATATTAAAAGTGCGCAATGCTTAAAAAATTAGGTATAACAAACCATTAATGTTTCGCTATGGCTGATTTTTAATAATTTGGAGCTGTTGAGTTTGTAAACTGTTAAGTGATTAATTGCCCATAAATATAAATGTTAGGTTTTCAAGTCGTTTTCTTTAATTAAGTAAGAGTATATAATTCTACTACGATGGCGCATTGTGCATTACTTAAAGTCGCCAGAAAAAGCAAGAAATACAAATATTTGGATGGATTACCTTTGTTTAGAAGTAAATATCTACAATATTTTCTCCAAATTTGCCAAGGGGAATCCAATTCTTAAGTAGTCCCCAACATAAAATATAGAAGCATTTTCAGAGAAATAAAATTAGGGTAATCAAGAATATATAAAAGATTTTTGATTTTTTCCCGATAAAGTGAAGTAGATTTTCTACTACTTAGTCATATCAACTTAAAATTAAAAGATATAAAATATTTAAAGATCACTAACGTTTATCATCCACAAACCAAATATACAAAACAAATCAGTGTTTTGAGTTTTTTAAAGATATTTTCTGTTCAAAGCAAAAAATACGACATATTTTAGAAATAAAAATTACAGAGTTAGAGAACATTTTATGAAATGAAACGAGGGGATATATTGTCAGCCCCTTCCCCTCAAAAATTTCAAATCATTCGGATGAAATAATTTCTTCACTTATGACGCAAACATAAATGCATAATAGTTAATAATTAAAGTGTAATTATCAAAAGCCCTAAGACCTCTTACGGTATAAAGGGCAAGTTGGATAAAGATTTGTAAATTCTACAAGGATAACAGAAATTAAATCACTAATTAAGTAAAAAGAAAGAAAATTGTAATAAACAGTTCAAGATAAATATTTCCAGTTAAAGCCTATCTTCTTTCTTACTCTTTTAAAATTACTTCGTTGCCCTGCCTTGAATGATTTTGTTTTTCCAACGCTAAGTAGTCTTCTTTCCACACTTTCCTAGTATCTGAATAGTTAACTTTTCATTGTATTATTTTAATATAGATGGATATATTTCTTTATTTCTTCATATTCTTAATACTTTTAATCATAATATCTGAATTGAAAGAGAGCCTGTGAATCAAATACTGCATTATGTTTAATATAAACTATTACTCTAATTAATAAAATAAAATTCAATTTTCAGTAAAAAATAGAAAGTCAGAAAATAAAAACTCTTCTAAATTAACATTTTGTAAACATCATTAAAAGTCTACTGATTATAACCATGTTCTTACAATATTTTTGTAATGAGACTCGTGTTTCACTACATTTAATAAGTCATTTTTTTCTAATTTTCTTTCAAGATTATTTACCAATTAACAGAATTTCTAATTCGGTTTTGAAAATCTGTATATAAAATTTGTATGCCATCCTATGCTACTCAATATAGCTTCTTAAAGTATTGTTTAATTCACATTATTTGAAATAAAGAAAATTATTTTAAAAATGTAGTACTTGGATATTAATAATGGAGAAAACAATAGTTAAAGGAAATAATCTCCAAATATTTATATTATAGCATATGCTTGTACAATACTAAATAATAATTTTTGCATACATACTGCGACTAATTTTTTCTAAGTATAATTCCTTCAATTAAGAGTTATAACGCTTTTCTTGCGATGACGAAAATCTTTTTTTTATTTAGCTTTTAAAGCACGTTGGTGTTTTGAAAGAAATATATTTAATATTAGTTTTCTTTTCGGTTATTCACCATCTTTGTCTATTGATATTATTTCGAAATTGCAAAGTTATTTGATATAAATAACGTTTTTTAAAGAATAATAAAAGCATATTCTTTTCAAATATTTAAATTATAATAAATACATGCACGATACTAAATAATCATTTTATTAGGAATTATATTAATTCTATTCTTAGTATAATTTTTTCAGTTGAATATTAACTCTTTTCTATTGTTAAAAATCATTTTTTCTAATTTATTCTCTAGATTTGTGTTGATTTTTTAAAAAAGAAACCTATTGGGTATTAGTCTCATTTTCTATTATTCATAGTGAATTCCTGTGGATTTTTGGGGAAATAGCAAAAACACTGAGCAATTTTAGTAACTAAGCATTATTCCCCAGTACATTAGCTGAAGAAATCTTATTTATCCTCACGTAACTTAAACGTGGTTCGTTAAAGAGGTTTTTTACTACTCTTCTTTTCATTATTGTTGTTTGATGCACTAAGCAATCAATCCACTCTTTACTCAATTCTCTTCTTTTGATTGGCTTAAATGGCTGTTTACGGTGTTAATTATCAAAAAGTGCCTGTGATTGCTAAATGAAGTTTTCTCGATAAAGCACCCTGCGAAAAAGTATAAAGGCACTTATTTTTTATCGGTTATCTAAACTGCTAGATAAATTAAAAATTTAAGGTAATTCGCTCGAATTTTGAATTTATTTTCTTGAAAAGAGTGAGGCAGAATTCAATAAGGAGGAAAATGAGTGAAGTTTTGAGTTTATGAATAAGTAATTAAAGCTAAAACACTGACATATTTTAATAAAATTTAAAAATAAAGACTAAAGAATAACGAGAACTAAGATCTAAAATTTTAATTCACAATTTATTTTCGCTAACTCTTAAACTTTAATCTTTTAAAGTATTAAAGAGTTCATTCATTTAAGAAATATTCTTAATGCATTATTTTTCTATAAACTGGGGGCCCAAATCGACATTTCTACTATCTATTTCTTAGAAAATAGCATTCAGAGATCGCATTGGTCATATGAAATTGACCTGTTGCAGTCACAAAGTATGTTAGTCTATTATGTAGGGCGATACATCAGATATGTCGATTCGAAACTAAAAATTTAGTTTCAAATTCAGCTGTTAGCAATTTTTTTTTGTAATGTTTTGGAATCAGATCAAGTGGTTGGTCTTAATCTAATAATACTTCATTTTGAAAACCCAAAATATTGAATTAATACAGCTGCTTAACCGAACTAAATCTTACTTTATTTATTTTCTTTCATTTTAAAAATTTGATTGTTATAAATATTTCTTTCTTAAATCACCAGCTACATTAGGTATACCTAGGAAAAGTATAGCTGTTAAAAGATTCAATCTCGTGATAGAGTTAAGTATTTGGATATCCTACCTTCTATATAAACATTTTGGAAATTGATGAGTAAAATTGTTTATGTTTATGTATGACAGATAGAGAAAAACAACATGCAAGCAAGCTAACACAACAAGGATGCAAGTTAACACAAGATAACAAGCTAGCACAGATATAAGAATAGTGACTGAACTATGGCAGAATGATTAAGAGTTGCTCTTCGGTAGCAGACTATATGGCTTTGAATCTCCCGGCTAACATAGTTATATGTAGCTGTTCGTAATCAGTTTTACGCAGTAGCCTTTTATCCCTCTTGTGCCAAAACAGTATATCCTGGCGATCCATACAGAAGCAAACCAAATACATGTTATGTTATTCATCCATTCATAATGGTTTGTTCCATTTCAAGCTCTTTAGCCTACTTTTTAGCAACACAAGGGCTAATGAGACCGGGACCTAATGCTTGAGGCCGGATCCGAACGACGGCTTTGAACATCTATGCCACAGTGGAATTCGAAACCACAAAATTCGTTACCGAAAGTCAGCTGTCTAATCAATAAACCATCGTTGAACTAATAGTGTTTAGCTGTCCTTTTAAGCAGCATAGTCGTTTATGAAAAAAAAAATTGCTTGATAACATATTTATTTGACCTTGAATCATTCAGCTTTTGTTCATAGGTTGTACATTTTCTATATGTACAATGCAAAGGTACCATCTATATAGGAGTGTGTCCATTAGCATTCTACTAAAATTCTCTGTTTAGGCGTAAAGCTGCATTAGTAAATGAATGTCTAAGAAAACTTGATTTCACAAAACCCTCTTTCAACGAAAAATTAGATAAATTACATATATTGAACTGAACCTATTCATTATCTTATTTAAATTAGCTAATCAATTTCTGGGATTTAATTAATTTCTTAAAAAGCATCTCCGTATTTAGCTGTGTGACCTTCCGATTCCCTTTGAAGTTATTCCTGTTTCTTTAACTAAATTATTTTTCTGAATAAGACATCCATGTATATTGCTCTAATCACTTTATCAGTTATGTCAAATTTAAGTAGCTCTTTGAGAGTCAACCTATAAGTAAATTATAGCATGGAATCAAAGAAATAACTGTATTTGTAAAATATCATGAGACTAATTAAATTTAAGTTTTTTCATGGTTTTTAAAACTGTATGGTTAATATATTCTTACATGAATCGTAATTTACATTTATAATTAATAGTTATATTTATGTCACCATCATACTTATATTATACTGAATTTTCTAACCTTATTTTTTATCAATAGTTGTAGCGTAGTATTTGTTTTTATTAATGTTTGACATCATAGAAATAATATCACACTTAATTTGGATGAGATTAAACAGTGCTGTTGGGGTTTTAGTAAAACTAATGAGTGAAAATAACCTATTAGAATAAAGAAATGCACATATATGCATCGTTTAGTACTGCAATATACTTTTATTAACCTATTTTGTTTTAGAAGTCTCCAGAACACTCAACTTGCCACCATCATTGCTTTCCTTTTACTTCTATTTAATTCTTCGCCTTGGGAAAATCATATTTCTTATCTGCATCCTTTTAAGGGCTTCATTAAAGACAGCACTAACCCACACATTTAAAGCCAACTTTTTCTATCCTACAAAAATTTATATCCTAACTATGGTGATGTCTACACCGACGGATCTAAATATGAAAACTACGTTGACATAGCATATTGGATAAGGTCTAGCACTTGTAGTTACAGTTTTCCCTCGTTTTGCTCCATATTTACAGCCGAAATAATAGCCATTTACGAGGCCTTGAATCATATTTCTAATAGCAATTCTAAGTACTATATAATTTATTCTGATTCCCTGAGTGCTTTAGAAAGTATCAAATCTAGCACCAACTCTTACAGCTACATCTCCTGTGTTGTAAAAGTATATAAAAACTGGCACGGTCCAGTTTTCTCATTTTATTCTGTTGGATTCTTAGTCACGTGGGTATCGCGGGCAATGAAAAGGTTGACAATCTGGTCAGACATGCAACTGTCCCTTACCCTGGCCACATTCCGTATCATGATATTAAAAAGGCTATAGCTCTGGTCACCAATGACCGTTGGAAATCTTATTGGAACCTGGAAACAGGGAATAAACTTCATTTTATTAAGCCATCTATTACCTTCTGGCCATCACTCTGTAATCGCAAATTAGATGCCATACTAACTTGTCTGCGTATCGGTCATAGTAGACTAATCCATAAACATTTACTACAGGTTGAGCCTGCTCCGAAATGTTTCTGTTGTCATATTCATCTCTGTTCATCATGTTTTAACTTCATGTACTGCTTTAAAATATTTTATTATATATATTTTAAAACTTTTCATCCTAATTTGAAAGAACTTTTGGGCGAAACTCCTCATCCAAAATGATTTGAATCTCTCATTCGTATTGACGTTTTAAACCTTATTTAATTTAAAAATGTTTTAATGAGAATCTTCACCTTGTTTTTACTTGCATTTTTTCCTCTTAAATTTTGACTGTTATTTTCTCTTACTTTAATTTCTATAACTATTCTGTAATACGTGCTCTTTTGTTTGGTGCAGCTTATCCAAACTTGGATCTTGCACCAATAAACCCCAACCAACCAACCAACCAACCTTAACCTAATTATCCCTAAAAAAGGGTTCTGTCGTATTTATACATTTATACTTACTTTTACTTAAAGGGAGTAGAACCTGAATCATCCTTTTATAAATAATTATTCAATTAAAAATAATAAATTTATAAAACATGTTTATTGTAGAAAACACAAGAAAATTACTTTTGATAAAATAAAAATATTGTAAAACAATCTTCAGGTGTTCAAAATAGCTCTTTCTACAACTGTAATGTTAATGTATATTTTATCACAGAAATTTATTTTTATAATTCAGTTACTTCTTACTGTCTATACGTATTCAGCGCTAGTTACTAGTATTGATTACTGACATTTCGTGCGAAGTTTAAGCGCATATCTTTGAATAATTGTTCTAAAATATTCAATGTTAAAAAAAGAACATAGAGCTGTTGTACACTTTAAAGAGGGTGAGAAAGTAAAAGATTTTATTGATCTGGAACTTGTTAAGGATTTCAATGGAGGGCGGGGGTACATTCTGCTATAATTAAACACTTTGATGACATTTCTTGCTGTAAAAAATCACGACGCTATCTACTAAAAATGCAAATGGGCTGATTTGGAGCCTTCATTACAAGTGTTTGAGCACGTATTTTTTGCACTAAAGGATTCGGTGTTTGCTAAAGAAACGAAGTTGGAAAAAAATTGCATAATTTTTTTTACTGGGTGAGAAACGAACACAAATGCAAATCAGGAATAGAGCGAGAGGAACATTAAGGATTGTTTTTCCGTAATTTGTATTTTATTTCTGCATTTTTATATCTAGGAGAATTTCGAATTTTTGCTATTAATATGTACATTACATAAATTCAATAACGATATCTCAGCATCTTTGACAGATTTAGCTTTGGGTTAAGATAATATTTCTTTCCGACACTTTAAGGTGATTGCTTACGTCCGAAATGTCATTTTCACTCTCTTGGTAATTTTTTTTCAATATTTATGTTCTTTAAGCAAGTTTTCTTTTCAAACTAATTTTGATTTTCTTTTTAACGCATATTAAAAAAAGTTTTAACACATTAAGTAAACTTTATTTGCTGCAAACATTAGCTGAAAGTCAAACATTAAATCCAGAAGTTCTATAATCTTCAGATTATTTTTAATTATTATTTTGCATCGTATAATTGTATTTACCAAATGAAAACATATCAGCCATATTCAGAAACATTTTTTTATTATTTCCGGCAGTTGAAATAAATCCAAAATTTAAATGGAAAAGGAATTTAATCGTTTTGTCTCGAAATTCTACCACTTTCATGATATCTCTTATACTAATCCAAATAATTTAATACAAATTTTAACAAATGAGTTTCAATTTTTGATGAAATTACTTACATAGATAATAGATAGAAGCGAATAGTAGTTAAAATATCGATTTTTCTTGTACGCTATCTGTTCTACAATAAACTTGTACGGTTGTACCTTGTACTCTTTCATGTGTGTTTCTTGTTGTTTCCAGTCGGTCTAAACAATTTTACTAACATAATGAAATATAAAAGAAAAATCTTTTAAATTTAAAAGAAGATAGGTTTTTGCTGTTTGAAAGTCATTTATTTTATTTTTATAATACATTCTACAAGGTAATTTCTCGATAAATTTTGGAGGTACATAGACAATATAATTGGATTTGGTGCATTTAAAATACTATTAACCCACGAGGAAGCGCGCCGGGCCTCTGAGGTTCGAGCATTATAAAAACATTCCACACAAAATCCCCCAAAAGAAATAAACTGCCATGATTATCAGTAGCTTTCTGATAGATCTTCTAGACTCCAATCACGTACATTCCTCAATTTTCTTTGAATATTATTCTCAGAAAGAGGTACTTTTAATTTATTTCGACTCCAAAGATCCATTTCAAGCTCATACATTTTGGATTTTTATTTAGTGGTCGGAAGAAAGATGCCGTAAAAATACATCATTATTTGATTAAAACAATGAAATATAAATAAGGAACATAAAAATTTGATTAAGTTTTAAATTGTTTGTGTTTTACGATTGTGCTTTCGGAATGCTAATAAAGAAAGATCTACAGTTCAAAATACATATTTAAATCGATATTTAAAATAATCCGAAATATATTTTAAACTTTTAATAAAGTATGTTTGGCAATATAAATTATCTGTTCATTATCAAATGTAATTTTGTTGATACTTTTCTGAGAAATGTTGTACAGGACTTCCGATGTCCGGCAATCGTTCACGTGCAACTGCGAGTAGCACTTCCTCGAGGTTCCCACAATGTGAGTTTTAAGAGCTGTTTGTGATGAGGCGATTTAGATCTGATATATAATTGTTTCATTCATAAAAGAAGTAAAATGTTCGGGATCTAAATCTGACCTCATCACATCGTTAGAGATACAGGACCGTAATTTAACGGATTATTGTAGTCTTGTACGGGGGTCTGATTCCAGTCCCAGATAAGAATCCTGTCTCCGTACTTGACATTAAATTAGAATGTACCTTTGTGGAGTATTTATTCGTCCCTAAGGGACAGGGCCCAATTAGAGGTGATAAGGTTACTCACGTTGGTGGTCTCAGAGCGGGGTTTGCTGAGACCAATGACTTTCGGGCAACTATCCCGATTGGAAGTCATGAAGAAGGAGGGGACTAAGTTCGAGACAATAAAATATAAAAAATCTAAAAAAGGTGGCCCCCCAGAGAATTGCAGGAGAAGGCCCCAGGCAGTTGGATTAGAAGGACCCAGAGAGTTTGGTTCGGAGGTCCCAGAAGAGAAGTTCGTTTCGGAGGTCTCAAAAGGAAGTTGCTCGATACTCCAGCCAAGTCCGCCAGAGTTTCCTGCGCAAAATAGTACGGCCGCACCACAGAGACTCAGGAGAAAGCCCCAGATCAACGGTTGATGTAAAGATTCCCTCTCATACCCTTCAACCAGAAGTGTTCCGGGCCCAACACTTTAGAACCACAAAGGTACCCATTTTTTTGCATTACATTTTGAAATCGTGATTAGGTCCTCTCTCTATATTTACAAAAAATTTCCTAAGTGTATATAAAGTTTGTCAGAAGTAATTTAAATAGATTGACTAAGCTTATTTATTGACTAATTACTTTTTTTGTAAATAGATATATAAATATTTTTTATAATAAATATACTTTTTTTATATCAAGCTAGTCTCAGTTGCTATTATTTTAGAGGTTAGTTGATTCTTCATATTTATGTCTGTAGTTGCTCAGAACCTGTGGTTAAATTGTAGTAAAACAAATATTTAACACAACGCAATTTAAAATAAATCCCACTATACATTTGATCACAGGTTGATACTAAAATATATATAACGAGGACTACACGACACTGTTTAAAGTAGTTATTAGTATACCTGAATTGTTTCCCATGATAACGATCATAGTTATAATAACTTAATCGATATTAAAGTACCATCTTTGATTCGCATTCTTAATTGTATTTTATATTTTAATGATTTAAAATATCGAATATTCAGTCACATTTTACAAAGCTGAACTTCCCCAATAGTCTTTAATTCTGCCAAATAAAGATAATTTTCTTATATATCTAATATTTTAAAGAATGCACAGAGTGCATACTCTATTATATTTTGTTTTGGAAATTTACATAATGTTACAGTATTTTGTATGATTATATACAATACGTTAATTGAACGTAACTCAATATAACATCATTAAAAATCAGGAACTATGAAACGAATAATATATTATCCCCCAAACTGTTTTGTGATGTATTTTATACGCTAATGATGCTTATGGATTATAATTTCAGCTTGTATATTTCATTGTTCATATAAGAAATTGGCATCCTGGTTCATTCCTCGAGGCTGTATTAGAATAAAAGCAATTTGTATTACAAAAGCAGTTCGTATTAGAAGTATACTGAATTTTTAAATAAATATTGTGATACTACAAACAAAGCAGGAGGATACAATAAAAAATAGCATTTCAAATATATTCTTTTATAATATTACAAAATTTTATAGCTTGTCATGGTGTGGAGAGCCGCAGTTAAATTTTTATACATATGAGTAAATTATACCATTATATATAATTCTATAATTTACTTACTTACAATGCTTAAAGTAAATTACAAAACACTATCAACATCCGCGCCAGGGACTAAAATAATATAAATAAAAAAACGGTTATGATATAATTTTTAATAATCAAAACTTCTTATAAAATTTACTTCAGTGATAGGTTAGATACAAGAAGAATGGGTAGGATTAAAAATTCAATTTAGGTTTTATTTACTGTGTATTTAAACACCAGCGTGATAGTGTATAATGCATTAGATAGTGTATTAATGATAGTGTATTTTATACACCATCGTGTATACTTAAAGTTTAAAAGATTCAGTTCAAATGAAACCACCACGAGAATTAATATTACTTTTAACCCTAGAATGCTATCCTTGAGCCACGCAGATATATATCATCACTTCTTTATTTTCTTCTCAACACTTAATTCCAGTTAATGTTTCTCAACTATAAATTTGTATTATCTACCATCAACTGCTTGTATGTTGTGGGGGTGGAGGCATCTCATTACTCTACACGAGGTGAATAGACGTATATTTTATTACTTTATACGTCTTTGGATATGTTTGTAGTAATATACGTAAATATTATATTGATCATATGTATTGTTGGTAATATTCGTGAATAAACGTATGTATATGACACGTATTAGTACCATAAAACTCACCGCTAAAAGAAGATCATAGAGAAGCATAATTAAAATGGATGGAAACATAATTAAGGAAGAAAATGATTCAAGATGGTTGACAGCCGTACTAAAAAGTTTTACTAACACAATTGAATATTTGGCTCATTATTCCGGAGACTAAACCTTTTGCAAATAATGTGTCTGAGCTATTGCATTGTTTCTATCTATTCTTGGTGTTGGGATACTGAAAGTAGTTAGCCACGTAAGAGAAGTAACTCTTAGCCAACTTTATCAAATTTGGGATTTTCGTTTCGATTCTGAGTGTTTTCTTGAGTAAGTATAAACACTTTCTAATTCATTTTGAATTTAGTTTCTACACCTTTCTTTTTCATAGTACATATTTTTGCTTCTGAAATGTAACTGCTGTTAATCATGCGGGATATCAAAAGAATTTTAACTAAGTAATCAATTGTACTCTGTCAAATTTGCAGTATGTTGTTTCTAGTGATATTTTTTTGCAATTAGGATACGAGTCAGTTAACAGATGAATAAATTGTTAACGTGAAATAAATCTCTTTAAATCAATGTGTATCTATTACTGGCCTTTCATGGCTTTGAAATAAATCTTTAAAATTTTAGGACGTGTAGACATAATAATAGCTAAAGTGTCATATAAAAACAAGATATTGTTTTAAAATTATAATTTTGAGAGGAATGAATTTTATAATCCATATGCGGTCTATGATGCCTTATGGGTAACTTTCGAAAGATTGTTTGCCCATGTCTGGTGAAAAACAAGTATGTCTGTAAGGATGAATCGCGACTTATACATATTCAAATAAAGGTCTATTGAAACACACCTTTTCCTTTATTCTTTTAAATTCTATATAATTTTTAAAAATTAATTTTTCCTTTTAAACCGTTAGGAAATTTCCAATATGTATAATTACATAAAGACAAAGAAAAATATATATCTGAATGAAATTTCGAATACAAATAATGTAATATGTTGTTTAAAGAGTTTTTGGATGTTTATTATATCCATTTTAGTAATAAAATTTAATTTAAATCAATATGTTTTAGCTATATAGCATACAGTCTCTTTGCAAATCTTACAACAAAGAAGGTATGCCTTTCGTCTGTATTAGCATATCTGAATATTTTTCTTTCAATTTTTGCCCCAAAATATATATATAATGTATTGTAATTGTCAAATAATCGGATCTCATTTTTATGGTAGTACGGATATTTTAATAACTTATATTTAAATTTATCTACTATATTGTATCGATAGCAAGAACAATGTAAAATAATTATTTTATATTTAATTAATTAGAAAAGTCTGAATCAGAAGTAGAATGTTACAAGTATTAATTTGTTAACTAAAGCCAATTACTATTTACAGAATAAAAAATAACAATTTTACTTTAAAAAGACTTTATAAAGTCTAAAATAATTTGAAAGAATTCTTTAGAGCAAAGCTGTCCATATATACCAAGGTACTCATTAATTATATGATTTGGGTTTTTGACCTGGCACATAGTTAAAATGGTATCAATGCTTTACTGAAAAGTTTTACTCTATCAAAGAAAATATCAACATTTGGAAATAGAAATGCTTAGTTTATTAAAAAAATGTATCCTTGAAGCTCTACCTCCAAATTGCATTAATTAATTTCGCTTCTTTGAGGGCGCAAGTGATCCAACCAATGACAATGTTTAAAGTTTGTCACGTGGGCTACGCAAGAAGTGAAACTGAGTTATGTAAAGAAGCAATAATTGTGCTAAGCAGATATTTGCTGTTCACGAAATCACCAAAAGTTACTACATTTAGAGGAGAAATACAGACTTTTTGTCAAAGGTTGTATATATTGGGTCAGAAATGTGAGCAATTTATTTTAGATTATAATAATAGTTAACACATTGCATGCGGGACACTTACTAGTACGTGTTTCTGACGATTGATACTTGAGTGCTGGTCACATACTAGTACGGTTTAGTTTAACAACATGGTTTGTTTGTGGGTACAAAAATAACGGTATATAGAGGAAAACGAAGCCGCATATTCTTATCTACTACATAGATTCTGTAAAAATTTAGACAAATAAAAACTAGTTTTGATAGCAATCGATGCGGAACCACAGAACGGGAAGGTTGATTAAAATATCAGTTTAGGTATAAAATGACCTTTTTATTTATCCTTGCGAAAATTATTGAATTTAACAAAGATAATTATAATGAAATCGTCGCTTGATGCATTATCAGATATTTGTTGTAATAGTTCATTTTTATAAGGTAAAAATGTTTATATATAACATAATTCGAAAACATTAAAACTATATACTACTATTTCTATTTGATTTTTCATATTTACGATACTATTATAAATTTATCCACTAAAAATATATTTTTTGTTTACAAAAATATTATGGTTGTTATTTATATATTTCTATTTATATATTTGTTTATATATTTCAATATAAAATACGAAATGTTAGTTAAAAAATGAAATAATTTTCCATCTATTGAAATTTAACTGAATAACTTAATTTATTCGCAAAACGCTCCCGGTAAAATTCCACTGCGAAATGTACCCGCACACAATGTGTTAAGTTCATTAGTTATTTTTTAAATATTATGGAATGCTTCTGTTTAAATTTTAAATAGCAACAGTAAAATATGTTTCATTGTGAATTTATCGTTGTATAGTTTATCATTCATATTTTATTATAAATGTCAGCAATTTATTTTTGAATATAATAATAATTGATTATTTATTTTTTAAAAATTACGCAATACTCGTGTTTAAATTTTATATAGCAACAGTAAAATATGTTTCATTGTGAATTTATCGTTGTATAGTTTATCATTCATATTTTATAATAAATGTCAGTAATTTATTTTAGAATATCGTAATAATTAAGTTGATTATTTATTTTTTAAATATTATGCAATACTCTTGCTTAAATTTTATATAGCAACAGTAAAATATGTTTCATTGTAAATCTATCGTTGTATAGTTTATCATTCATAGTTTATCATTTATATTTTATTATAAATTTCAGCAATTTACTTTAGAATATAATAATAATTAAGTTGATTGTTTATTTTTTAAATGTTATTTAATACTCCTCTTTAAATTTTAAATATCAACAGTAAAATATGTTCCAATATAAATCTATCGTTGTTTAGTTTATCATTCATATTTTATAATAAATGTCAGTAATTTATTTTAGAATATCGTAATAATTAAGTTGATTATTTATTTTTTAAATATTATGCAATACTCTTGCTTAAATTTTATATAGTATCAGTAAAATATGTTTCATTGTAAATCTATCGTTGTATAGTTTATAATTCATATTTTATTATAAATGTCAGCAATTTATTTTTGAATATAATAATAATTGATTATTTATTTTTTAAAAATTACGCAATACTCGTGTTTAAATTTTATATAGCAACAGTAAAATATGTTTCAATGTAAATCTATCGTCGTATATATGTTATTATTCATATTCTAATATAAATGTCAGCAATTTACTTTAGAATATAATAATAATTAAGTTGATTGTTTATTTTTTAAATGTTATTTAATACTCCTCTTTAAATTTTAAATATCAACAGTAAAATATGTTCCAATATAAATCTATCGTTGTTTAGTTTATCACATTAATATTTTATTATAAAATGTGGCTTTTTATATCATAATGGATGCTTTTCCATTATTTTTTATATTCTCTGTAGATAGACAACAGATACAAGTTATGTTTAACTTTAAAATTTGAACACGTTATTTTTACAAGTAATAAAGTATAGTAAGAAGAGAAGAATATTATATCCTGCGTTCTCTTTTCATCAATCTTTTACTTTATTCAAATATATAATTTCTAACATGTACTTCAAAAGTTTGACTCTTCTAATCCTAAAACAAACATGCCTGTCAAATATAATTATTTGATTTCTGAGCATGTAATTAAAGTAAACATTCACTCAAGAGTTTTCCCATCATGAGTGTTTAATTTAATTGGTCTTTTTTTCTGAAAATATTCAAAAAGGAAGAACTTGACTCATCTGTCTGTTTAACTCGAGCATTCAGTATAGATTAATGATGGCAATTAGTTTTTATGGACATCCTTGCCGCAGTTCGTGTTCGAACAACAGCTCACGCGAATGTAGTATGGACCGCTAAGACTGTAAAAATAATTTATGGTTGAAGTGTTGAAAGAAAAAGCAATTTTCCTATGTTGCATGCATGTTTGAAGTTTGTGGCAATTTATCAATTTATAAATTCCTTTTAAAGTAATAGGATTTTGTTTAATGACATCGAACGAAAATTGCATCTTGATATTACTATTTTAAGCATAAAAAATTAAGCTATTCTTTTAAGTAAGTTAGATATCAAATAGCTTTTAGAAGTAGAAAATTTTTCTTATAAAGTAAAACTATTAAAACCGTGCTTCCAAGATTTTACAAATGTTACACTGTAGTGTGGCATCTGTCATGATGTAAATTCGATTAAAACAAATTATTTAATAACTTTACAAAACTATATCACATGTTTTAGTTAAATGTTACGTCAGTTAAAAGGTTACCATTGTGTTACTATAATGGTTACTTTCATAGATGAATTTCATTAATCCACTAGTTCCCGATTGATTTCCACCAAATATATATTCATGATTATCTTAGACATGTAATTATTATAAAAAACACAAAGTAAAACAAATACGACATTTAAATAGTTTTTCATGTTCTTTACTATTCAGCTACCAGTCTAAATAGCATGATCCTTTATGAAACACCATTGTTATACTATAATGGTAACTTTTAGAAATGAATTTCCTTAACCCATCGATGCCCGAATTATTTCTGTAAAATATTTTTGATGATTATCTTAAATATATAGTTATTATAGACTGCACAGTGTAAAATAAATAGAACATTTAAAAAATTTTAAATTTTACAAATCATTGTTATTAGTGATCAGGCTTGTCTTGGTGCTCTACAGTCTACTTTTTGCAACAAGATTGCTAATGAGATTGGGATCTACTTCTTAAAGCCAATTCGAACGGCTACGAACATCCATGTCTCAGCTGGATTCAAACCCATGAACTCCGGTTCCGAAGATCAGCGCCCTAACTATTCAGACCTCGTTTAACTCTTAGTGGTTAACTATCAATTTAAACAGCATAGTCATTTATGAAAAAAAATGGCTTGATAACATTTATTTCGTATTGCATGTAAACACAGGACTTTAAAGTGAAATTTTATAACAGATAAAAGTATTTGTCATGATTTCAGATGATGGATAGCCGAAAAAGTAAATCTTCTCATTTAATCATACTACAGACGATTTATTAATATGTTTGATGTTTTAGTTGAGTTGACCACTGAGTTAACTTCTAAAGAAAAACATTAAATTTGTCTAGAATAAGTATCAAGAAAAATCTAATTCATCTAAAGTAGTATTTGGCTCAGTAATGGGTCAATTTTTGCCTTATGTAGTGACACAATTTCATTGAGACTTCAGTTTCCACGGATTCGGAGTCGTTCTAGTACAGATCCAGAACGCGAAGGAAAAAATATTGCCATTTATATTCAGTGAAAAGAAAAACTTCTTCTGAGATAGCATAAAAATTCTTAAATATATTTTTAAATTGCTCTAAAAAGGTACGCTACATATTAATGGTAATAACTATCCATGTATTGAGGAAAATATACAGGCACACTCCAACGTTTTATAATTCGATCAATGGCAGGAAGGGTAAGGTTCTTCTGTTGGATACCGGAGTTCGTGGTTCAAATCCCTCTGCTAGTATAAATGTTCGTAGCCTTTCGAAATATGGTTTAAGTAGTAGCTCCCAGTCTCAGTAGCTTTCATACAGCAAAATATTAGACCGTAGGATCCAAACCAGCGAATGTTTCCGATTTCCTCTGAGGATATTCTAGAATCAAGATGTAATAAATTACACTTAAATCTGAGATGTGTTTCAGTATAAAATGTTGTATAAAAGTTGAGTATAAAAAGTTGTTTAAAAAATTTTATATATTATTACAAGGATAAGATAGAAAAAAAATTGTTTTAGGCTAAAAATCTTACTAAATTTTAAATTAATTTTGTAAAGATTGACTATAAATTTTTAGTAATATAATTCTTTAAATATTAATAAGAATACTTACTTATAAATGTGGCTGAAAGTATTACCAAATAAACAATCTTCTGAAGTTAAGTGCACCTTGATTGATTACAATAAAAACTATATATCTGTAGATTGGAAATATAGAACACTATGTCCATCTCTTTGAAAACAAAGATTTCTGAATTTTTGTGTATGATGAGTTTTTCTTTTATATATAAATCATTTCTTTCATTTCCCGAAGTTGAAATACTTAGCGATATGAAAAAGCGAACTATGAACCCACAGGTTGTCGATGTAAAGAGAAGCATGTTGACATATAGCTTTTTAATTGTACTATTTTCTTGTGTTTTTTAAGCATTCTGTTGTTATTCAAAATTTATCACCTTCATTAGGTTGTAAAATAATGGTTTGGTAGATTTTGTCTAATGCCAAGATTTGCTGTCTATTACAAAAACTTGCTGACTGCACTTACATTATTAAATGTTAGTTGTATGTATTTAAAATTTTAGAAGTTCCTTTTCAATACATTAAGCTGTGAGGAAGAGCGCCGGACCTCTGAAGCCTGAGCATTATTAAAACATTCCACACATAAAAACCCAACAGAAATAAACATCCTAGATTTTCAGTAGCTATCTGATAGGTCTTCAAGTCCACAATAACATGAATTTCCGCAAATTTCTCTGAATATTTTTATCAGAAAGAGATACTTTTAATTTATTTGGACTCCAGATATCCAGTTTACACGCATACTTTTTGCATTTTTATTTAGTGTTTGCGGTAGGAGGAGTGAGTCTGTAAAAATAAATCCTTATTTAATTAAAATGACGAAATATAAAGATGTGATTTAAGTTTTCAACTTGTGTGCGTCTTGTTTGTGCTTTCTAATCTACAGTTCAAAATACTTTCAAAAAATTAATATTATAAATCATCCGAAATTGATTTTAAACTTTTAATAAATTATTTTTGTAATATAAATTTTCTTTTCATCATCAAAAGCAATTTCGTTGGTATTTGGCTCAGAAAAGTTGCATTGAGCCTCTGAGGCTCGGCGCACGTTCTCGTATAACTACGGGTAGCGCTCATCCTCGAGGGTTAAAATTAAAAATAAAAAATAAAAATTTAAAAAAAAAACTTAGTTTTAGATTAGATCTCAGCTTTGTCATCTTTTTTTATTTATTTCTAGAAACAACACAAGTTAATTAGACGGAATTAAAAATTTCAAGATAAATAATATCTTTATTTTTAGATCTAAACATTTCACGCTATCTTCCCTATTTTGCTAATATTTAATTTATATTTTATAAAATTAAATTTCGGGTTTGGAAATTGGAAAACTTCAGTCAAGAACAGAGCAGCTTGAAATGGAATTCTGAGTAAGGACAAAGCCCATTCGAGAGTGTTGGGTCAGTGAAGAAGAAATTTTTGTGCATTTTATACTATATTAATGTTACTTTGCTAGCTGACAAATATGTTGGTAGTAGAAAATGTCCCAATAAAGTCTTACAATGTGGCTGTACATAAATTTTCATCGCATTTGAAAACAGTTTATATAATATATTCGATATTAAAATACAAAACACAGCAATAAGAAAATTTCAATTTTTATTGAATCAAATAATTTAATTTACGAAACAAATATTAAAATGTCGTACAGTGCATTTTAGTAAAAGACAAAAACATATAAACAATTTTTTAAATTTTTCATCAAACATTTTTTGTTTTCGTAATCCCATATTTTATTAGTTTTAACATGAAATCGGTTTCACTTTCAAAAATCATTTTCAATGATTTTATATAACACAGAATTTTCTGTCAAATTATGATTTAACTGAAACTGAAAATATTAGTATATATTTATTAAACTGCAAATACAGTTATTGATTATGAATTAATCATAGACCATTTAGTGTATAGTGAAAAATTTATCGAAAAAAGAATTTATAGTATGAATTGAATATCTGAATAATTTTAGAGCATGGAGTATTTATAGATTCGCAGATTGTACAATACATCTTATCAATGCAAAGTTTCTTAAATCTTTATAAAACCTATCTAAGCTATAAAAAACTTATCATCTGAAGATTATTTTGAAAGCAAAGTTTTGAAATCAAAGGAAAACTATGTAAAAAATTTGCTTCTAAAAATTTAATTAAAAATAATTTTAAAATAGCTTCAAGAAGAATTGTGTCACGAAGGTCTCCTCTACCAAATCTCATGCATGTAGCTTTCAACATTTAAGCGCACCATTTAGGCATGTTTACAGACAAACACACAAACATTCTTCTTTATTTACATAGATAAATGTTAGGTTAAATTTAGAAGTCAATATATTTATATACCGATATAGATTAATAGGTTAATTTATATTTAAAGTTAAATACTTATATATCCAAAGGTATTTAGGAAATAGATTTACTTGTTAATTTTAGGAAATTATTTACTTGTATATTCTTACTAATCTAAAAAACATTCTTTTATGAATATGAAGATTAATGACTTCAATATAAGGTCAATTTCATCTCAATGAATGTTATATGTATAGATAAGTGTAGAACAAAAATGTCATATCATTTCTAATTTACGTAAAAACAAAATTTAATTTAAGTCGATTTCTAAATGAGCATAGATACTTTGTTTTCAGTAACATTAATCTAATTTTAATGTTATTTACTCCAAATAAAATTCATAACAAAAATTGGTAAAATAAATTATTCGTTTAATCCATTATCCTAATGCAGATTCGGAATTAATTTAATATCATAAAATTTTGTACTTGTTGCAATTTTATAAATAAACTAGCATTACATAAAATACAGCTTATAAATTGGTATTTATTTCCCTCTCGAACTCCGTATAATAATTTATATGTAGTTGTTGACCTAATTCCTCTTTGGAATCGATAAAGAATTTTTCTTTCAGCATAAAGTACGTTAAGCACCCGTCAAGCTTGCCTGATCATTATTGAAAAATAATATGAAGAATATTGGAAGCTCAGAAGTGATATTATATTTATTTGTGATCCCATGATGTATCCAGAAAAGACAAGCTGTAGAGTACCTAGTATCGAGTAGGGGTGTCAGTAGCGTGACAAAAATCCAATATTCTCGAAATCGTGCATCAAGCGCAAAACTATAATAGGATGTATGAGAGCCAACAAAGCACTTCTGGCTTGATCTAATCAATATTACGTGCAGTCGAGTTTTATGGGGGAAAGTAAGCTTTCCTTGCATTTTGTCGTTAAATGAATCCAATCTTTTACCCTTACAGTGAAAAAAATCTTATTCCGAGTTACCGTTCCTCATTTATTTAAGATTATTAATTTTTATATCAACAATTCGTTTTTGAAACGAATTTACTCAGATATTGAAATTCAGTACTTTAACTATATAAAAAAGACTTTAAATTTTTTAAACATAAAAATTTTAAAAAATCATTAAACGTTTTAAATCAGTAAAACCTAAAACCCGCCAAAATATTACAAACTTTTTAATGTGTTTTACAAAATCAAATATGTAAATAGTCCAAATTTACTTGCATAAAAGTTATATTTGCATAATGAATTCCGACCTACCATGATAAAATTACTTCTTTTAGACATGTTTCGTATTCTTAAATTTAACTAAACAATAACTATACTTCAGAAATATTTATATAAAACGTATCTAGTGACAACTTGAAATGTAAGCTTGTATTTTTAGGGATTTATTAGGGATTCTAGGAAGAAATTGCATTCATTACAATTGATGTAAAATTGTAAAATTTCTTGATATCATCAAATACAGCTTACTGAAGAAAGAACAGTAATTTTTGTTGGTGCTGCGATGCAACAGGATATTAAAGGTATAAAAGATAAAAAAATATTACAAATTTCAAATGTGTTTTACATGTTCAAATATGTAAATAGTTCAAGTTTACTTTCATAAAGGTTATATTTGCATAATCAATTCCGACCTACCATAATAAAATTACTTCTTTTAGACATGTTTGTTCTTCTTAAATTTAACTAAACAATAACTATATTTCAGAAATACCTATAATATAAACGTAAATATAAAACGTAGTAACAAATTGAAATGTAATCTTATTTTTTTAGGGATTTATTAGGGAATTTAATAAGTAATTGCATTCATTACAAGTGATGTATGCTTGTAAAATTTCTTGATATCATCGAATACAGCTTATTGACGAAAGGACAGTAATTTTTGTTGGTGCTGCGATGCAACATGGTATTAAAGGTATAAAATTTAACAAAATATTACAAATTTAAAATGTGTTTTAAAAATTCAAATATGTAAGTAGTTCAAGTTTACTTGCATAAAAGTTATATTTGCATAATGAATTCTAACATATCATGATAAAATTACTTCTTTTAGACATGTTTGGTCTAAAAGAAGTTTGGTTAAATTTAACTAAACAATTACTACACTTCAGAAATACTTATATAAAACGTATCTAGTAACAACTTGAAATATAAGCTTATTTTTTAGGGATTTATTAGGGATTTTAGGAAGAAATTGCATTTATTATAAGGGATGTAGGATTGTAAAACTTCTTGATATCATCAAATACAGCTTACTGACGAAAGGACTGTAATTTTTGGTGGTGCTTCGATGCAACATGGTATTAAAGGTAAAAAAGATAACTTAAATATTACAAATTTCAAATGAGTTTTACAAGTTCAAATATGTAAATAGTTAAAGTTTACTTGCATACAAGTTATATTTGCATAATCAATTCCGACCTACCATAATAAAATTACTTCTTTTAGACATGTTTGGTCTTCTTAAATTTAACTAAACAATAACTATATTTCAGAAATACCTATAATATAAACGCAAATGAAAAACGTATCTAGTAACAACTTGAAATGTAAGATTATTTTTTTAGGGATTTATTAGGAGTTTTAAGGAGAAATTACATATATTACAAGGGATGTAGGATTGTAAAATTTTTTGATATCATCAAATAAACCTTACTGACAAAAGGAAAGTAATTTTTGTTGGTGCAGAGATGCAACATGGTATTAAATGTATAAAAGATGTTCAAAGATCTTTGTTTACCTATAACACAGAAGGATATTTTATCTTTTAAAGTCAAGTTAAAAGTATACTTAGGTCTGTATCATACGTGACAATGATACACAGTGAAAACTGTTTCTTGCTTTACTCCAGTGAAAATCTACTTGATATAGATTATTGCAAACCACTTGCTGCACGAAAGAGACGGGAGAAATAGTTTTAAGTAATTTCATCTCGTGTGATGTAGACATTACAATCAAATCAAACTTTAGTTAGAAAATGGCTGTTTAATTACATTAAACATTTGTCGTACATACTTCAATAGAAATTTGAACTATTTTTTTAAAATTTGACTTTTTATTCCATTCTGCTGACTTCAAAATGTTGTCGATGCATTACTCTGTTTTCAATACTTTCCATATGTAAAGAGGTTTTAGTACCGTGAAATAACAAATATATTTGCTAAAGTGTTGAACAAGTTGAAGTAAATTAACAAAACAGAAAATTGATACCTCGAATTTTGTATATTAATACCTAACATTCAGCATAAAAGTGAAAGTTATTTGCTATAGTAAGATGCAGGAAGAATATTGTATATCAGTATTGTTGGATGGTTCAAAATTTATGAAAATATTTATTAGTTTTATCAAAAATCCTCTTGTTGTAATTTTTAGTATCTTACAATGCTTATATAATTAGAATTTTTTTATCTTCTATTTAACTATACCGGTAAACGTTGAGTATTTTAAACATCTAGACATAAAGTCTCATGTCCTTTTAAATATGAAACCACCAAATTTAAAAAGTAATTATAAATATTTAATTAATACATTTTTAACTAAATGAATGATTATCCTTTTCGTCTTCTCATTATTAAAAAGGATTACTTCAGTTTGTTATCTTTGATTATTCACTTTATCGTAAATATTTATATATTCTGTCAGTTTTTATTCTCTATTCACTCGTTTTCCGTCTACGTTTCTCCAATTTTTAATATATTTGAAATTTTATTGATTTCATTTTACTCAAAGATATTTTCAATTTTAAAACATAAGGCAGTTTTCAAGAAACCAAACTTAAGAGATTTTCTGTGATATCATTACATAGCATTTGGCTTGATAAAAATATTTAGATGAATTAGAATTTGTAGGTTTTCTATCAAGTAATTTCATTAACAATTCCAAATTAGCCAGACTGTTAAAATTAATTTAATGGCTTTCGTATCAGTTAGAGCAAATAATGATTTTTCTCAGAGCAAGCAGTGGCAAAATATGATTTGACCTCATTTCATTTTTTGTAAGAAAATTGTTTTTAATGTTCTTATTAATGTAATGTTAACTGTAAAAATATAAAATCCATATCTTTAAAAATTTACTTATTTGATGTACTAGTTTTATGTATCTTTAGATGGTATTTTCACAGCGTTTTACTAATGAAAAAATGTTTCATTTTGTCATTTCCAGTGTATCTTTTAAAACAACGTACCGAATAAACGCAAACGAAATTGACTTACACCCATAATAACTCTCAAAATACATATATTAGAAACTAAATTTTTATAAAGTAAAATATTTGTTTTGTACTCTAAGTTTAAAATTTTAAAGTTGTCTCACATTTTGAACATTAACAAATGCAATAATTTAAAACAAATAATCTTTATTATTCAATAAAATATTTCTTCCGTAATGAGGTTATTGAGTTTCACAAAATATAAAAGATAAGAATGTTCTATTTGACATAAAATTTTAGTTTCGAAATTTACAAATTTCAAATGTTATTTTGCTGGTAAGGGGATTTCCATTTTTTGTCATTTGCTGTACTTATTTTATGTTTTTTAGATGTGATTCCTATAAAAACACCAAATATACTTAAGTGTCGCGGTAGATCAATCGACAAAGGCAGCGATCTCGTAACTGAAAGGTTGTGGGTTCGAAGATAAAGCCGGCTTAAATCATTCGTGTTTGTTAAAGTTGACTGGGGCACTTAAAATAAGTTCGCGGTCACAATATCCCACAAGTTCTCAAACCACACATCTGTTGGTGGCAGGCTAAGCCTAGGGGGTCTTCTGCTTGGTCCCATATTCTGAATTACGGTGACTCAGAGGGGGGTAATGTTCCTAGCGTTCGTAAAATTCCTTAATCCAGATAGCAAGCATACTTGCAGCAAGTTTGATTTATTCTAGATAATATCTTGTAATAACCAATTTGGCTCATCAAACTTATAGCAAAACTCCTGCAATTTAGACGGAACATAAAGCAACCACTCCTTTGAAACGCTATTTTGCTGCAAAATCTTGTCATGACAACTTTGAAGCAAGCAAAAATTCTTATATTAGCTGCAGTCATGTTTCAAACTTGCAGACTTGTCATGTTGAACTTCCTGCAAGTTTGCAGGTTTGCAAAGCAAGTTTGCTGCAAACTGAACTTGCTACCTGGGAAGCTATACGTGCTCCTCAGCTAGTGCTAAACGGGTAACAGCTTCCCAGCCATGTATTGGCATAAATATATGTATGCATTTATTGTCAGCTACATTAGAAAAAACTAAATAGACCTTAAAAACTTAGATCATAATTCATGATCTAGAAGAAAAAATTCTTATCAGAGCAGAAAACTTTATTTTTTATTAACCGAAATATAGCTTATTTTAAGGAAGTCTTTTTCAGTTTCAAAAGTTACTAGCGCACCTTAAACTTAAAATTTTAATCTTTTTACACTAATGTTGATGCAACTGTAAAAACTTTAATACATGCCACAATAAATTTTAGAAAGTACCTCAAACGAATGGGATATTTTAAAACTTTAGATACCAAACAGATACGAAAATTCGGCAATGCAAAACTTTCAGTCTCTTGAAGAAGTTCCAGTTAAAATAACACTATGAAATGGAAAAGCTAGTTTTTCTCTACCCAACATGTGATTTTTTTTTCAATTCATTAGCATACTTTTTCTCGACTAACGTATCCTATTGAAAATCTTATATAATTTAAGCGAATTCGTTATCTCTTGCATCAATATTTTTTTTTCAAAGTCAAACATTCTTTATCGGTGCAATGGTTGAGCGGGTTTAATTTCAAAACGTCACTCAAGTTCAAGTCGTTTGAATATTTTTCTCAAAATTCTTCTATTTTTAAACTTTTTTTCCATGCAGATGGTAATTTGATTTTCTAAGAAGTAGAGCCCAATGGAAAAAGCCAAGTAGAAAAAATCGAGAAGAAATGAAACTGAATATGTTACAGAAAGCATCATTGTTTAATATCCTGGATACTGACATTCCTTATTGAAAGATAAATATACTTTCTTGAAGGTTATGTAACCATACCGTTACGTTTTTTACAAATACTGAGATTTAAACAAATATATATTGAGAAAGATTAAGCACATATTCCCTTAGAGGGTAGTTTACTGGAAAAGATTAAAAATCTATTTTTAAAGTTTAATTTAAATTTGAACACATAATATTTAGTACTATCTAAAAACTGATGTACATGGTTTGAAATTTATTACAGAAAGATTAATATAATTTTCATTTTAAAGAATGTAAAATGTTTTAGAATAAAACTTTAAACATTGAACACGGATAAAATAAAACCACAACACACACACACACACACACATATATATATATATATATATATATATATATATATATATATATATATATATATATATATATATACATATGCGTGTGTGTGTGTGTGTGTGACATGGATGAGTGGTTAAGGCATAAAAGACACATTTGATTTCTATATAAAACTTCTTTATTATAAATCTTCTGTCCATGGCTATGCCATTTAGAAATCATTTCTTGTCATACTTTGCCACGACAAGGACGAGGATGTTATAAGCCCGAGTTCCCGCTCAGAACTGTCTTTTTTGGCTCTGCTACCTAAGCAAAATCTCTATATCTACTTCCGCTTCAGCTTTTTTTACTCTGTATAGTTCCTCTCGAGGGTGTGTCTGTCTCCTATTACGTTATCGTTAATATGTTCTAACTATTTTTAATTATAACTCGCTTAATTCTTAAACTCCATTATATATATATATATATATATATATATATATATATATATATATATATATATATATGTAATAATATTCATATCTAAGCCCTAAAGTCTATCCAAAATTATCTCTTTTCCCATTCATTATTCTAAATTTTAATTTCTCCTCTTTATATTACCTTATACCATATATCCCAGCCATCCAATTTAAATATTTTCATTCATTCAGCCGAACCCCGAAATTCTTTCTTTGATTCTCAAAGCAAAAAAAAAATGATATTGCTGGCATTTTAAAGCGGAAACAACACCTCTCCCAGGAAAATCTATAACGACCAGCAATAATACTCTTCTGAAATGCCACACTTTGGCAGATGGCTCTAATCAAAGGTTACTTTCTATAAGCAAATAACTGTTGCATCGGCATTTTCCCACGACACTAAACCACATACGGTATTTGGTCGTCTCTCGCAAAAGGTTGGCATTAGAGAGAGCGTTCTGACACTGTCCGGTTCAGATGCCTCTGGATTTTGGGTGATTTTGAGAAGATGAAATAAAGATTAAGTTCGGCCACGACGACTGATGTGTTTCTTTCGAACAGATAATTAATGGGATTCTTGGCAGCCCAGCATGCCTGGGCTGAGGAAAATAATAGGGCAATTTGAAAAGAAGTTTTCAAGAGAAGTTCGGGGCTGGTTCGTATATATATAATCTATATATATATATATATATATATATATATATATATATATATATATATATATATATATATATATATATATATATATATATATATATATATATATATATATATATATATATATATATATATATATATATATATATATATATATATATATATATATATATATATATATATATATATATATATATATATATATATTTATATATATATATATATATATATTATATATATATATATATATATATATATATATATATATATATTATATATATATATATATATATTATATATATATATATATATATATATATATATATATATATATATATATATATATATATATATATATATATATATATATATATATATATATATATATATATATATACATATATATATATATATACAAAGTCAGGCAATGTAAAACTAGTTTTCTAATATTTTTATGTTCAATTTGTGATTTAAAAATTAAATGTTTTACACAATATTAACTTAAAATGCAAATAATTAATAAACAATGTAGTACTTTAAATGGGTATAGAAGAACATAGTCAAAAGATATTCGCACACTTTACGAAAATTTAAATTTTAGACAACTTAAACGACAACTTAGACTCTTAACGTGTTTTTTCATATCATTAACTTTTCAAAAATCTCAAATTGTATATCAAAATCATAGTGTACGAGTTTTACTTTATATTACCACTCAAATTGCCGTCAGATAGCAACCTCAAATAAGTGAAACGCAGAGCTCTTTAAATGTTACTCAACATTTGGCTGACATGATGAAAAAATACTAAAATACTGAGATGCTTAGTGGGTTATAGGATTATATAGAAGGGAAATGACTGGAATAAGTAATCTAATACACTAAAGAATGTACTTGTAATTTATAAAGCTATCAAAAATGTTATTAAATTGAAATTGAAATTGAAATTTTGCAATGGTATTGCAAAATATACATGTCAGCAGTCTGTTTCGAAGTTGCAGATTTCAGACCCGAAATGCTTATCTAATGAACCTATTTATTAAGCCTTACAAGACAATAACTAACACTTTATAGTTGATTTCGTAACTTACAAATTTCCTCAGCAAAAATGTCATTTACAGCTACTGGGCTCGATCAGAATAGCAGTATCCTATCTGTTTGACCATCATTCAACAAACATTCAAGTCATAAATATGATAAAAGGGAAAACTAGATCCTTTTGAAATATTAAATCTCTAGTATTAATAATAGCGAGATTTCTCAAGGCTGGACGAATTTAATGAAGTTCAGTTAAATACTCCTAGTGTATATAATGAAGAAACCGTTACAAATTCTTCAAGTTCGCTAAACAGTTGTTTGTAGTGATGGCATGTGCTCTTCTTAAATTAATGTCGGAACTATTTTAATCCAGCCATTTAAATTTCAAAATTAAGTTCGACTAAGCTTAGCCAACAGGAATATGCTTAAAGCTCTCCCTGAATCTGTATTAAGAAGTACTGTTTTAGTTAAAGTTTTAAATACAAAGGTTGAGACGCAATCCAATCTCTAACAAATTAGATTAAAGTGTTTGTAGACTAGTAAAGGGATAAGGAAATTTCACACATTAGGGGATACAGTATCACTTTAATATTTTCTCAAATGTATATATTTAAATAGAACTAACTTGTTGTAATTTGATACAATGCAGTAAATTTAGATTTTTAATTATAATACTATTTTTTATTTATTTATGCTGGTATTTTAAAATGTTTTTGAAATGAAATAAAAAGTTTTCCGTATAAGCTTAAATTATCCAACTGTGTTCCTTGAAATTATTACTTTTTACTTGAAGCATGCTTTATGATAAAATACGCATAAGCCATTTTTGATATGAAACTTGTTTTTATTTCGAAACCTACTTTGAACCATTATATACATATATAGTTTATTATAAAAGGCTTTTATAAAAATTATTTAATTTCGAAAAAAAAGTCTTAATTTTTAGAAACATTCACTTATTATTAGGTCACAAATATAATTATTTTTTACGATAAAATATATGTCAAACGTTATCTAAAGTACTGTTTTTAAAGACACTTTTTAATAGCATTAAAATTATATGTAATAATAAAATTAAGTAAATAAAAGTGATTTTTCTCATTGACCGCAAACATATGTTATAGGTTAGAATCTTACATGGAAGATGAATTCAAGACAATTATAGCCATCTTTTCGGAAAATCGGGAAATATATACTTTGAGTATAAGGAATTTCAATAGAACTTGAATATATTAAGAAATATTTTGTAAAATGTTTTGAATAGAGTGAGATTACATTAGTTAAAAATGAACTGGAATGAACTACTGGAGATACTTTTATGTCATTAAATATATCTGCGGTAGTCAAACATTAAGAAAACAGCTATTAACTTATTTTTCTACATAAACTACCACAAGATCGGAACTTTCTGCTTATCTCTTAATCTGAACTGCTCCAAAAACTAGTGGCTTCGAATGGATTATACCTCTAAATTCCGGTCACGAAATGGCCTATCGACGGCTGAATAGTTAGGGGACTGATCTTTCGGTACCGGAGTTCATAGGTTTGAATCCCACTGTGTTACGGATAATCGTAGACGTTTGAATTGGCTTTAAGCAGTAGGTCCCGGATTCATTAACCCTCCTATTGCAAAAATAGTTGACCGTAGTGCTCCGAACCAAACCAGTATCGAGATGTTGCTTCTTTCTTGGTTTACAATCATCCAGTAAACAGTAAAAGATACAACTCTGTTATAATTAAAAATTTTCAGATACCTAAAACGTTAATTAGATAGCTCATCCCTTTTAATTATATTGAAAATCACATATCGCATGAATCATCCATAAAGGAATACGCTACTTGCATCACATAAACAAACATTCACACTAACCGTTTGGTGCGATTTTTCGAAGAAGTTGGGTGAAATCTTACGTGTAATAGATTATATTCACCAGATTGTATCTTTGTTTAGTGTCATAGAGGTTTTAAAATCTTTTTAAGTTCCCTAAACAATTATTTTCATTCATCAATCGTGCTAATGTTAAAACGGCTTAGAGGACAGTTTAATGTATGTATTTTAATTTTAAAATAAGTTTGCAGAACTTTACTGAATCAACATGAATATAAAGAGATTGATAAACCTGAATTAGAATATACAGTTATTGAATATAAATCGTGTAAGTTCCTGGATTTTAATTCAAAATCTTACATTATTATGAAGAAATGGTTTAAGAGTGCTACGGTTTAATTTTTGCAACACGAGGGCTAAAGAGACCGGGACCTACAGCTTAAAGCCGATTCCAAATGGCTACGAAAATCCATGCCAATCTGGGATTCGAACCCACGAACTCTGGTACCGAAGGCCAGCACCCTAACCAATCGGCCATCGTTCGGCTACATTATTATAAAAAACGCTTAATTTAAGGCAGTAGAAAATAATGGTAGAAGCTCATATATAGAGAGATATGTTTCCTGATTTTTCTCAAGATGTTATACAACTCAAATCTTTCATAAGAGATAATACTAATCATCCGTTTTGTTTACTAATTTGTTGAGTTTTGTGAATCTATGGGAATTCATTGTGGACAATAAAATTTATTAACAATGCAGTCTTAATCAACTTAATCCGTTAAATACACTTGTTGTGTTGTGCTACTGAGTGCTTTTTTCGTAGTCTTGGCTTGGAATCTTGGGAATATATGGAGTAAGTATCCCAAAAAAATTTCTTTTAATTAAACATTAATTTTAATAGCTCATTGTATTACCTAGAAGGAGGATCTTACTTTTCTAAAATAATTATGAGTTTTAATCGTTTATATTCACTTCAAAAGTATTGATAGACTATCATATATCCCGTCATATTACGGGATGAGTAAAATTTTTAATTTTCTAGAGTTGTGAAGTACTCAATAAGGCAGATAAGAAAATGGTTTATATTTTGGCTGAGAATTATCTGGTGCCCGCTCAATAATTTTTTTAACTTCATACTCCTCTAAAGTCTCTCGATACTGTGAATGCAGTTCAGAATGATGTTGAATTTATTTAGAAAGATAATTCAAAGTTTCCTTAGCTAGGTCAAAATTATCGTTAAGTTATTCCCATTTTTTTGCCACGGTAATTAATGGAAGTAAAGGATTGGAACTATCATTTCACTACACCGTGGAGGTATATAGAATTTGTTGTTAATATCCGTGATAAAATTTTCTATGCATCCAAAAATAATCGATGGTTAAATTTAAAATTATGATATATGTACCGAATATATTATTAAAGCCAAAAATAAGAGGAATTTATTTATGTAATATCTAAGTTCAGTAATAAAACGTATTAAAATAATGCAGATGATTTTTAAATAATTTAAAATAAGAAATGATTAAATGAGAGGGTAAAAGGTATAACATCATAATGATAGAAAAAACTGTTATTTTAACTTATTTATTATGTGACAAATTGACAAATTTAATAACCTGTTCTTTACCGGGGAAAATAGTTCTTGAAATAATGATATTAAACGCTAGAAAATGGGGGAAGGGGTGATTTTTGAACATTGCAAAACCTCATTAAGAATACAATATGGATGCTTGTATCCATTCCACTTACAACTACTTCATAAATATGAAGACAGACTGGTAGATAACTTAGGCTATTATTATATAGGGTATATGTCTTCGTAAATGTGTGAGTCTGTGCATTTAATTTTAATTTTTTTAAATACAGCAGTGTTTCATTTTCATATAGGGGATTATTAGGATATTTTTATTATAAAAGATATTGTTGGTACTTTTTTTCTTGAAGAGAATGTTTTGTATGGAAAAAGAAATTATCAATTAAAAATCAAATCCTTTTTTTGTCTACTAACAGTTGGGTATTTGCTTCCACTATTACTATATTATTTATTTTAACCGTTAATCTTGGTTCTTAAAATTTATATAATAATTTTTCAAAGAGGGAGTAACTACACATTTGTCATCCTTGACACTAAAATAGGAAATGATTAAAATAAAATTCAGGACATTTTAGCAGTAGTTTCCATTAATATACAGATTAATTCATTTAGAAGATATAGTTATTGCCATGACATTCGGAATTATGTTTATAAATAAGAACAATAAAATTTGGAAAACTTTAAATATTAGAATTTCAAAAATTATTATAATAATACTGTCGTAATTTACTGGATTCAACAATATACAGCAAAAACCACATTTTTTATTTTTAGTCACATTACATAAAAGGCTAATTTTAGCTTTTTATTCCTAAAATCTGAAATAAATATATATACACGAAATAATCCATTGGAATTGCATTACACTTTATCCAGACATTTAAACACAACTCTTTCAAGTACATTTAAAATAAATTTATTTAAATATTTAAGCTGATAATCTCATAATTACCCACTGAATTTAACTTTTTTTCTTTATTCTGTATAGTTCAGTTCAGATACATAAAATTATTTTCATAAACTATAAGTTAATATCTTTTAACAGTATTTATTATTATTGAACCCCATATAATTAGCTTTTATTTTCATTCTAAGGTATATATGAAAAGCATGTATATGTAAAGATATGTCTGTTAAACGCAATTATGTTATCAGAATGTGATATCAGTTTTATGTATCATAATATAAGTAAATAAATATTTAATCCCAAAATCCACCAAAACCCCTGTTATGCGTACATATAGGAAGATTTAATCTGAAATACTATCATCTCCCGAGGTATTATACAGCAGATTAAATGAACAACATGTAAATGCAGGGTTATACAGCTCAATGTTTAGACACAATACTTATCGAGAATTAATTTCTCTGTTAAATTACTAAATGATACAATTATTGGCATGCATCAATGATGAACAATTTTGTGAATACTTAGTAATTTATCAATATAATTTACGTAAACGTACCGGCATTAAAACATGATAAACTTGATAAGACTGTATTACCTATTTGATACTGTTCTACTTAAAATGCCAATGTGATGTCAATTATAATGAAAAACTAATAAATTTTTTAAATAATAGTCAAAAGTACTTTAAAAGTTTTTTTTTTCTGAAGATAAATTTATTGATTCGGAAGAAGTGTAAATTTTGAGAAAATTTACGATAGAAGGAAATAACCAGAGTATATCGTTTTTTTTTCTTGAGTATGAAATGTAAAAGTAAATAATCAAGTTGATTTTAGCCTCGTGCAATAAAAATATGTTCAAGAAGATATTAAGTTGCATTTAGAAAGTTTTATGGTTCAACACTAAGAACTTTTATAACTGAAATAGAATATCGGAATGAAATGCTGAAATAAATTGAAAACTGAATCTTTAAATTTGTATCATACTAGAAATATGTAAGGTCAAAGTCCTACTTATAAACTAATTATACTGAATTTAAATAAAGGGAGCTTAATTCACTAATTAGAAATCGGTCATAAAAGCATTTATCAAAAATCTAATGAAAGCCATAGCTATTCAAACTATTAATATTAAATGTGTTATGTCTGACGTCTTCAAACGCGATCTCTTTTTAGCTAACAGCAAAACTGTCTCGAATTCAGACTTAGCGTCTGATTGTTTACGACGAAACGTTTCTTATTTTAGACTTGTTGTCAAAATTATTTTTATCAGCATTTCAATTAGAGCATTAAACTTAGATTAGTCTTAATATTTTACAAGACTGCAATTTTACAATGTATATCAAGGATTTAGACATAATTTCGTAATGAAAATACCCATTTTCCATTATTTATCTTAATAACTGCATAATATGCCATTACAGGATTACGCATGAAAATTCTATAAGGACCAAATTCAATCAAAAGAGTAACTCTGTTACATTTAAATGATAAACTGTTGTAGTTTAGTAATTTTTTGTGTATCTTTAAACAAAGCGTAATTTTATATTCTGAAATTTAATAATTTTGTTATATCTATACCTAAAGTATTTAATTCCTTTTCAACGGTAATTAGGTTTGCGTTGTAGCATCCTCAGCTTTAAGTGGCCAGGAAAAGTATAACGGAGGTCTACGCGCAGACTAAAGATTTTTATTAAAAACACAAATACGTTAAATATTTACAGAATATACAAAAAATCGATTATCCTTATGGAATCAGCTTTCCCAATCGCCACTGCTCAGGGTACTGAGGTACGGAGAGTAAAGTGGGGGAGGACACTCTCAGTCGCTCTCCTTCAGCGATTTTACAGGAGACTTTCAAAAATCACCCTGGACCACGAGCTTTGGTCTGTTTATACCTTCTTCTGCCATCAAAATGTCTTCTCAGCTGATCGGATACCTGGTGTAAGCCAGGTACCAAGGAACTCATAGGAGTTCTCAGTAATCGAGAGCAATCTCGGCGACCTATAGGACATCGAAAATCGATGTCTCTGGTCAAATCTTTGGAGAATAAGGTAGCAAATATTGGTGCTTCACTTACAATTTATAAGGTTTCTGTCGTACGAGACTATTTCTTTTTAGTACCATTGAAAATGACACTGCAGACGCTCCACCTGCACCCTAATGAATTTCTCAGACAAAATGATTGAGATGATTTTTTTATGTCAACAATCTTCTATTAAGCATCCTTTTCTGATCGAAACAACGTCATGTCACAAGGTAACGAGAAGTACATTTCAAGTGTAAAAAGTCTGAGTTCACTATTGCTACCAGATGCCGTTTTTTCTCATGGTAGTAGATAATCTGTATCACGGTATAAGTCTGTATCTGGGAATCTTATCTAACGAAATTCATTACAGTGCATTTAAACCTTACTACTAGAATAAATTTTTTCCTAGTCGCTTGAAATTTGCTTTAAGCAGTAAGTCTCGTTAGCCCTAGTGCCGCAACAGTTGACTATAACGCTCCCAAACAAAATCAAACCAAATCTAATTGTTCCGATTGAAAGATATTTTGAATTTATTTTGTGAGGTAACCAAAATAATAATTTCTAACTCTTATTGCTAAAACTGTGAATTTGTATTCTAAATTTACACAGAATAATCTCAATCTTTCTACCAAAATCATCTCAAAAGATTATGTTCAGATCCTAATTTAAATATTACCACCTAATTTTGACCTAGTGTTAGGTTAAATTTGTTGTTTTTTGGAGGGTCATATAAAATGAACATATTCCTTTCTTAAGAGTACAACAGCCTAAACAAACAAAGCAGGGGTATATATCTTGAATATCAAGAAAAAAAGTTTTGGACATTCCTTGAGTGTTTGGGATCTTTGTTCACCCTCATCAAATTTTTGCTTTTGTACATTTATTTTATTTTAGGAAGTTCTTCAAAAGTATCAAATCACTTTCTGAATACTTTTTATTAGTAATAAAGAATATGTAACTTTTCAAGTGGTAGTTAGTTTCATTTAAATTTGTAACATATATAAATAATTTGGATAAATATTGTCGACTCGTGTGAAATTTTCAATGCATAGGAAAGAAAATCAGGCAAGTTTATTTTATTTACAAATTAATTATTATTGCTTTGACAATGTCCTTTTGCTCATCTTTTCATTTTATATTTGTTTTCGGTAGGGTTAGCTGGTAGTTAAATAATTCTTTATAATTATTAACTTTCACTATTGTCTATGACTTTTATTAACTGCTTACACTGTTCTTTGAGTTTTCATAACAGCTTGTAACTAAGTATTAGAATTTTACTATTAATATTTTTATATTTTAGATTGCTCGAATGTCCGAAATCGCATTCTTCTATGTAAGGTAAATATTTTATAAATCATATGAAATTTATCAGTGAATGACACACATAAAGGCAATTTTAATTTCTCAAATGAAATTAAAAAATCTTATACACAAAAAGGAAAAAAGCTATTTTGTTTAAACATTTTGCTTAAAGTATATTCTGTTTAAAACTCTACAGTGATTTTCTGAGGAGAATGATAAGATTAAAGTTCTATTTCGTTAGTACAGAGTAGATCATTAAATTCATTACAAAATATGGTTGTATAAACTTGTCTGTAAGACAGTGATGAATGGTATACAGGGGCAAGAAATAGTATATAAATAGCTATATAAACAACCAGTTGGCATATAAGCAAAACGAAAGTTGGTGCTTTTGAAAAATACTATTTAATTCGGTTTAACTGCACAGTTATGAACAAACTGAGAAAGAGATAATTTTATTTTTAGATTTGAATTTTTATAACATATTTAATTGAAACATTGTCATTTGTGTTAGTTGTAATACTTTAGTATACTGCATTCACTGTCAGAAATCACTGTTATACTAAATACTGATTTCATTGCGATTCTTTATGTTATACTGATTTGTGTATGCTAGTTTGTAGTGGGAAATTTTGAGAAGGTAGAAAAATGGGTCATATTGAACATTGTAAATAAACTGGTTTCACTTCACGTTAGGAAAGCAAGTAAATAAACTAATATTATGCAGCGCGGCGTCCTCTGAAAACAGCTAATAACGTGTTAGACTCGTCAAAGTGTAAAATGACACTTAAAATAAATAACCGTCATTTTATGTCACGCGGTTAATATTCATAAAATAGGGTAAAATGACAATGAAAAATATACCATAGGTAATTTCGACTTGAACATCTTAGGTAGATGTTTATTTGTAACAGCGTAAGTATGTTTAAATCTGTTTCATAATAAAACTGCGAATATATTTTATTTCAGGATTTCCGTATCTAGTGCTGGAAAACATTTTTCGGAATTCAGGCTTTTCTTCACAAATATGCAATATGTGTCTTATGGGTAGAGTCATGCCAAACCTGTTAGTTATAATGCGAAACTTTGCAATGATAGAGAAATTTTCATGTTGTGCAGAAATTCCATTCAAAATTTAATGCTCTTTTAATAAACAGGTAATGTGCGTCTTACCTGTAAATTAGCTTCACATCTGGTTTGTCGAGTACATTCTGCAACTAGATCCTTGAACTTGGAGTATCATAAAATCCCCTTCATTTTAAATAACGTTTTGTAGCTAGGTGTTAAGGTATTAGAAAAAGGACACTTTGAATTCCAACTTGTATAAAAATGCAGTCAGTACTTCAATAGGCACCCCCTCGAGGATAGATTAATTTCCTTTTTATACCTAACAGATGTAGAGCGACTCTACACATAAGGCACATATTCCATATTTGCAAAAAAAACACAACCTAAAATCCCCATGTAATAATAACTTAAGTTATCTGTCAATCTGTCCTCGAATTTATAAATTGGTTGAGCCTGTAACGTATTGAGGCATTCATATTGGATTCTGGATGAGTTAGAATTAGCAAAATTTAAAAAGAGTAAAGTTAATCTTCTCCTAAACTATTGATCCGATTCTAAAAAAATTGGTATAAATACGCTTTGATTAAATTTATCAATTTATCACATAATAATAAATAGGTAGAAATAAGATTTTTTCTAGAATTATGACGTCATTCCTTTAACCATCTCGTTTAATCCTTTCTTATTTTAAATTATTTAAATATCGTCTATATTACTTTCACATTTTTTATCACCTATTTTAGATATTACGTATATAGTTTTATTTTATATTTGGCTTAATAATAGATTAGGTACAAATGGGATAATTTTAAATTTAATCATCGATTAATTTTTGTTGCAATGACAGTTTTATGACCGGTATTAACAACAAATTCTATCTACCTCCAGGCTGTAGTGGAAATGATAATTTTGGGCCTTTACTTCATTAATTATTATGGCAAAAACATTGGGAAGACCTTAACGGTAATTTCGTCGTAGCTAAGAAAACTTTCAATTATCTTTCTAAATTAATT
>CM063503.1:50706471-50718971 GCA_032207245.1 Pardosa pseudoannulata | reverse complement strand
TTGACGATCGACTCTTCATCACTATCTTCAGCGTCAGATGTTTCACTTTGAATATAATCCGCTTCATCTGCAGATGATAGTTCAGAATTTGTTACATTTGATTCTATATCGGAGCACTCTTCACTTATGTTCGTTAGCTTTTAAAATAACTCATTTCTGTTCGACATTTTTTTCATAAAGTTAGGGCGCAAAAGAAATAAAATAAACAACTTGTTAGAACAACATTTTATAAAGATTCGTATAAATAGTACTAGTTTTGCTTATTGAGTAACTGATACTTATCAAGTATAAGCCCAAATTGACAATTTATCATGCATCGGTATGTTACCGTAATCGAAAAAAAAATGTTATTTCAATACAAAGCAGGACAGGTCATATAAGAAATTTACTCAATTCAATAAATAAAAATCTTTTGATTATTTAAAATTGCCCAGGCAGTCTGCTTCTGGGCAATATAGGTATAACACACACACACACACAACACACACACATATATATATATATATATACACACATATATACATATATACATATATATATATATATATATACGAAAATAAAGGAGGGCGGAAGTAACTACAATTATTCATAAACCCATTTATATGTTATAGAAAAAGTCACCAAATTCTAAGAAATTGTGTCATTATATTTCATAATTGTTTTTCTAATTGAAATTAAAAAACAGTCAAAATGACTGCCTTGGGCAATCTAGTGTTAAGGTCTCTGACTCTTTGCATGCCTGATGGCATCAGTGATATCTCTGTACCCCAACGCTTCTGATTTTTAAAATTTTATAACTATTTAACATACCTACGTGTCATATTTAAACCGTAAATACATTTCTTTAATTAGTGCATGCTTCTCTCTGTGATCACCTCATTTGAACGTCATAAAGAATCACATGCATCTGTTTAAAATCTTCGTTTCTACCACGAATATAATGACAGCTGAAAGCTGAAGGTGTGGGAAATCTTCCAGCCGACGCCCTGCTCACAAGAAATGAATAATATATTTCTTAATGATGGGTGATTTGCAAACGAGAAAGTGACATTCGGGTGTATTGTTTGCTGTTTGCAAAAGTATTTTTCAAAAGTCAAATTAAAAGAACGGCCCCTTCCACTCACTTGATTACGTGGTCGTCAACAGGAAAAATGAAACAGAAAGACTATTTCCTTTTTGAAATACAGAATTGAAAAGTCGCTAAAAAGTTTCTGACTTGGGCGTTGCGTATTTCAATTCAACTGTTTTAATCTTTATTTCCCTTCCTTTTATAATGTCAAGTTTCATTCCTAACAATTGTTTTATTTTTAAATTATAAAAAGTCAGCTCATTTATTTGAAATAAGATTTTTGGTGTATTTATATTTGGAATAGTGTTACGCTTAACTGTTATAAATTATGCAATAGATCGCTAATAAATTTCTAGATACATATTTATGTCCAGTAATGTCATCCTTTATTAAACGTTATATCTTATTAGTAATTTTATATCAAAAGAATATATTTATTCTGAGGATTATTATTTAAAATGATATTTTAATAATATATTTAAATACATCCTTGTATTTCTCGTTATAACACCGACTGGTATTATTTATTTTTCTAGGGTTAAATACAGAGACATATATTTTTAACTTATTACACTCTTGGTATTGCGTTGCGTTTAAACCCCATTAATAGGAGTTTTATCGGCTAATTGTTAAATGCCAAGAGGGACATTACTTAAAAGCCTTTTTTCTCATTAAATTAATCCATGGAAAGTTATTGGATAACGTCCACAGTAATTCAAAGAAAAAGTGTTTATTTAAAATTAATATTGACACATTCATACGTAATAGGTCGATAAAATTAATTGTAAAGTTTTAAGCTTTATTAAACATTAGATAAACTTATTTTTTTATTTTAAATTCATAAATATTAATCATGTACGTAACTGGCATTTTTAATTTTGCTGTAAATGTTCTAAAATTACTAGGTGCATATGATTTGACATATGAGGGTAATTGTTAAAGCTTAACAAAATATAAGAAAAACAAAGAATTTTATTTAATTTCTATGATATCTCTATTATCCTTGAGAATCTGTAAGATCGTAAAAAGAGAGGGCACATCTTTAATTTTTTGTTTTCATAATAATTATTTTCCATATGATGGTCTTGGACATATCGGAAATGTAGCTTCTACCTTTTTTGTTATTCATAATAGTGAACAAGAAAACGACTACGTAGATGGACGCATAAAAAAACTGGTGATACTTACAGTCCGATAATTAATGCCATCATAATCATTCTGTAAACAAACAGGTAATGTATACTTTTCCAATGCGATATGAGTCTTATCACGCGTAAACCTGTACGCCTTGAAAAAGCACGGGATTCAGTTTACAATTTTTTAACCATTGACAGATGCGAAGATTTACGCATCTGTCAATGATTCACGTGATTGCGAAATATTTATGTGAGATCAATCTGCGTATTCCATAACATAATCGGTGGAAAAAATATTTCGTAATCACATGAGAAATTCTCACATCATCAGAAAAATGAATCGTAAATTAAATCACTTGCTTTTTCTATCTGTGCAGATTAACTTAACATGTAATAAGACCTTTACTCTTACTCGGAAAAAAAAGTTTTCCTAAATTTAAAAAAATCGCTCCCATTCTGAAGCGGCAACTTCATTAGGCACTGAATTTCTTTACCGGAGATTGCGGTTTCATATCCCGCTGCTGACACTGATATTATTAGCCGTTCGAAAACAACTTTAAAGAGTAGGTTCCGATCCTCCAGGCCCTCGTGTAGAAAAACAGTAGATTGTAGCGCTCCAGACAAAACCAAACCCTCTCCAAGGTGAATTTACTGGAGAGGAGTGTTGAGGCTTTATACGACAGTGGCTTCTATTAGATTCAGTCATTTAGATTTGTTTCCGTAACTCTGCAGAGTTTAGGCTACTTTTATTATAGGTATGTAAATTTTAAGTGCGATACTTTGCCATTTTTATGTCTTCACACCTCCTACGATATTAAGATGTATAAAATTTTGCGATTTATCTTGAATCTACACTTCAGGATCCCTCATGTATTAGCAATTTATGAGTTTTAACTGTAAAATCAGATACCTATAGGATTTCTGTTGCTTCTGTTCGAAAAACACAATATTATTAAGTTTTATCGTATTACCATTCAATAGACAGAATTTTGTGAGGAAAAATGTGTACCTCTCGAAAAATATTTTACAAAAAACCAAAATTAATCTTTGTGGACTTATATTATAAGGCTCATAAAAAGCATTCCTATCTTCCTTATCAAAATTTTTAGTTTATAAATTGAAACAGTTCTGATAAAATGGTAAAAGTTTGAATTGTTTGTCAAACTAGTTCTCCCGTAATTCAGAAATTATGTCAAACTATTATTTAAAGAATTATTCATCAAGTACAATTTCTCTCGATCCTTGAGGCATTACATTGAGACAACAAATCTTGGTAGTAGAATCCTTCATTCCTTTTAATCAATTTTATTGTCAGCGATATATGATCCATTCAATTTGTTCAGTACTTATTCTTTAAGGCTTAAAGCCTTACGGTATCGAAATGAATCTGTCAACAAAGGATTTCGAATTGAAAGCAACTTCCGAAGTACAAATGAAAGATTTTCTTACTATTTTTCCTGAATCGATTTGAATTAGTAAGCATAGTTTCCTAATTTATGGGACGCAAGAGTTTTCTGAAATAGAAACAGATTTCTTAAAGCTTTGTGAAATGTTTTTCCACTAATCCGTGGCAGAAACTAAGAAAAGTATTTAAGATTTAATCACAGAAATGTAAAGCGGTAGATTTTAATGTTTAAAGAGAAACTTCTATCCCTTCAATAGTATTGGTATATATTAAACTTTAAGAGACGTTATAAATATTGATGTATAAAGAAACATTTATTATTTTGCTTAGTTATTTGTGTAGTATATATATATATATATATATATATATATATATATATATATATATATATATATATATATATATATATATATATATATATATATATATATATATATATATATATATATATATATATATATATATATACATATATATATATATATATATATATATATATATATATATATATATATATATATATATATATATATATATATATATATATATTATATATATATATATATATATATATATATATATATATATATATATATATATATATATATATATATACATATATATATACATATATATATATATATATATATATATACATATATATATATATATATATATATATATATATATATATATATATATATATATATATATATATATATATATATATATATATATATATATATATATATATATTATATATATATATATAGTTATGTTTAGTTATTAATCTAAGAGAAAATAGAAAATATTCGTTTTTTAACATTCTCCCAATACAAACTTTTTAAGTAATTAACTGTAAGTGTAATTTTTAATATGGTAATATCTTGTTTCAAAGGACTATGAATACGTGTTCTAAATTAGTACATGAATGAATAATTATATTTAAACTTATCTCTCTAAAAACTTTGTTCTAGAAAAATATCTTAAATGAGTATTTCTCCTATCTAAAACTAACAAAGTACTTTAAAACTGATAAAAATTCACACTTTAGAGATTGATAATAATAATTTAAATTCTCTTCCAAATTATAATAATAAAATATTTTTTTCTGTATTACATTTATGAGGTTAGTTCCCAAAGTCTTTTTCAAAGTAATATAATATTTGATAATATGTCTTATTTGTTTCGATATAGTCATAGCATTCATTTGATTCTTGCAGAAATTGAATTTGCTGTTACAAATTTGGAAAATTTTATAACTTCTTTTCCAGGCATGATTTTTTTAAATTTAATAAATAGAATCAAATTAATGTGAAAGCAGACAATGGCTTGAGAGTGTAATCGTAAACAATAATGATAAAATTTATATTTTGGATAGGGAATTTAAAAATAAATATTCTTTCTTTCTTTTATTTTTTTAGAAAAAATAAGTACTGTCTAAGGCGTTTAAAATTATTATTTAATGAGAAATAATGTAGTAAATCAAAACAGTAAAGTAATTTAAATCTGATATCGTAATGGGTATAGTACCTTTAGAGAATTTAAATCTTTTACACGATGACAGTTAAAATTATCAAAATTTCAAACATTAAGGAAATTTATGATCACTAATAACAAAAAGTAATCCAAATATAACTAAATTGTTAATGTGTTTAATTGTTTAGTAGGCCATTTATTTCTCTTTGGAATTCTTTCTAGTTTTTGTGCTTTATTATCTAATAGCTTGGGTACCCGAATTTTGTCAGAAAGTTGATGTGAGGTTTTGTGGTTTTGTTTGCTTTAGTTTGGAGCGCTCTACGGTCTACTTTTTTCAACACGAAAGCTGATGAGACTGGGATCTACTGCTTAAAAATATTTACGGACGGTTACGAACATCCGTGCTACACTGGAATTCCAACTTATGACTCTGGTATCGAAAATCAGCACCTTAACTATTCGGTTATTATTTGACGAAGTTTTGTGTTACTTGAAATAAAAGGATTAATATATAAGACGCAAAAATATTGAAAACATATTCTAACTTTTTAGAATACTTTTTATAAACAACATTTTTCGGTTTAATATCCAGGGTATTTACACATTTTTCGGATTTCCTACTCGATTAAACTACGTATAGTTGACCTTGAGAAAATTGTGTTTTACCCTGACCCGGCAGAAGCCATCCAGAAAAATTGACCGTGAGATGAGCAAGAGTATTTTAGTTTGATGTCGCAATGTTTAAAAGTTTCTCCTTACACTTTGTTAATTAGAAAAATATAAGCTAAATTCATTGCAAATTTCAGTCATTTTAATTAGAATTAATGCTGAGTATAGATCAGTGGTATTCTGGGGATAATCACTGTATGTTGCGGCTTTCGCGTGGGATGTGTGACGTCATTCAATTTTGAGAACTTGTGCTAGTGAATATTGTCCCTGAATTTCCCCATCCTTTCTCTTCCTGAACTCCAGTTTTAGCATCATTAACAAACTGATTCATTAATTCACATGATTCATTCCCCTGAATTGATATTTTATGTCACGTGTAGAAATGAAGTGAGTTAAGAAAAGAAATGTAAGTAAAGTGGTATGTTCTATAAAAGGGGAGTAGTATAAATGATGTTATGCTTTTGAGTTGAATTAAAATTGTGGTTTCAATAATAATCCCATTGAGATTTATTGAGTTCTTCTTCCGAACGGACAACCGTTAAGCATTGGTAGATGTACAGTGCCTCTATTTTAGGAATATAGTTTATTTATACTTATTTTCACCACTGTATGTCTTTTGATCTATAGAGTCATAAATTCTACTTCGATGATGTTATTCGATTTCTGTTTGACGATTATCCTTATTCCATTGCATAGTTTTGGTGAGTTTGGATTTCTGAGTAGTGTGATCAAAGAAAAAATTATCATCCAAAGGCAGTGTGATGGCATTTCTGGTACTTGCAAACAGTTTAGAAATTCTGTAGGGAAGGTAACTCTTCAACGTTTACCATCGTGTCGGTCAAATTGAATATTCTTTCCTCACCAGGATTTTTTTTAAATATTAAAGTTGATAACGTCGACAGTATTATTTTTAGTTGCCAAAATCGCCCTTTGAAATAGCCACTACCGATTGATATAGATGTGAACAATGTTTGGATAAATTTGGTTGAGGATTTAGTTTTTAATAGATGCTATGTTGAAAAGATCACTGTTGATTTTAATAAGGCCGTAGTCAGTAGGATAAGTTCCTTCTCCTATTTATATAAGTTTTTGAACAGTATCTACTGTTATTTCATCTTTCGATATTTCAACTGTCATATTTTTTGTAAAGAGCAGTATTTTTTAGGCCGAAACATCCAGCTGTTATAGCTTCATCAGCATGATATTCAGGCAAAAACGGAAACCTTCATGGATGGGGGGATAAAGTGCTACCACACACCATATGCCCTTGTTGTCTTGATCTTACTAGGATTATTTTTTTCAATTTTAGAGATTATTTTATGTTTATATTTAAATTCTAGTTTTGGGAATGCTTCTTCCTCTGAAACCTTTTTACGGTCATACAGTATTTTCAAATTAATGTCAATTATCTGCCACTGACAGATGAAGCGTATATTGCAGTTCCCAAATGTACGTTATATTCAACATACGCACAACTAGTACGCTTACATCTTGTAAAGTAGTAAACTAATTATGATATAGGATTTCCTATACATACTGAACGTACATAATTCGTAACAGAACACTTTTTTGTTTGTAAGGTAGCAAGTCGGTCTTTCTTTTTTTTCTCTCTCTTGAGAAATACACGTCTATTAGCTGACGAGCTAATACGATACGGGATGCTAGCTAGTGTTAAGTTTGTTATACGCTTCTCGCAAGTGTTTCGTATTATGTAAATATCGAGTAATCTTCGGAAAGAAATAGTCTAGTTAAACAGAAGAACGTATTTGTTTAAAATATCCGCTTTAAAAATATCTTTATATTATACATATTTGAGCTGCTTTCTAAAAAGCGAATCATAAGGATGTAGAAATCTACATTTCTTATATTTATATCTAATTTGTACAGTAGATTAAAGTACGAAAGCTGTAATCAGATAGATGCCTTTACTACTCATTCCCTTTAAATGTGAAACTTCACTAATAGAAATTTGACTGAAGTTAGGGAAACAAAAATTAGACTTAATGTGTTATCTAACTGTTCAATGTTAATTTTTATTTATTTTACTGATTTTTTGTATATGGGAATTAGCAATACTAGAACATGATTGAAACTCTATATTTTTCACGGAATGACTTTCACCTAGAAAATAGTTGTTGTAATGAAATCTTATTTAAATAAAAGAAGTTTGGTAAAAATGCTTAATTGAACACCCAAATCGGTGTTCTAAACCTATTCTGAGCCCTTTGCTTTACAGTACAATAGTTATTTTAATTTGCTACATTTTTATAAAATATTTCTTGACAAAATGAAAAAGGTGGAATTGAATACGTTTTTATCTATTTGTTATGGCATAGAAAATACTTGTTACGGTGTCTACTGGGTCGTTATAATAACCAAAAGAAGTATTTTAGACTGTTTTTCTTTCTTTCAATAATAAATAGGTGAAAATGTTCTATTGTAAGCATTTTTTGTATGGAAGAACTTGAGTGGAATTCTTTTCAAACTGACAACGTCAGTTTGTTAATATCAGCATTCCAAACTTTTTTACATCTTTGGAAAAAGAGTTTTGTCAGAAATTTGATTACTTCTCTTGAAAGAAGAAAACTTAGAATCATCTTTTTAGATAAAAATGAAGTCATTGTTTAAAAAAAAAAAAGAAATTCATCGAAAGAGATTTTCGTGTCTTACATCCTGCGTTCAGTAAACAATTTTATTCCAATCGGGAAAGGAATAATTCGAGGTTTGAGATATTTCAAAAATAAAATGTTAAAATGAGTTAAATATTTGTTTTGCTCGTTTTATTATAAATTCACTATTTGTATAGCAGAATGTTTTGTCATTTTAAAACTTACTTTTGAAACTAATTTTGTAAAATAATATCTTAAATAAATTTCTAGAATCGGCTGTTAACAAGTTTACTATGATTTCCTTGTATTATTGTTTGAGAGTAAATAACAGTTATGACACTGCTTTTAATCAGCTGAAACAATGCTTTTAGTGTGTATTTTCAGCAAATAAAAATATAAATCTATTATTTGCTGTGAATAATTATGAATGTTTTTAACTTCCTGTTATGAAATAAAGTTAGTATTGCAATCGTGAGAATATTATGTTTAGCACTAAATATCTATTGTAATAGCTGTCAGACTATGGTGCTATCCCCTCTGGTCCAACTTTGGAAAACAGAATTATTATTAAATTAAATTATAATTCCAAACTGTCGAAAAAACATTATTTGGCATATTATATTTGTCTGAATTATCATGTGGAAAGTATTGATTCACACGAAGTCTTTTTTAAACAATAAATTTAACATTTATTCAAATGATCAAAAATAAAAAAAAATGTTCCGTGTCATCATCGCCTCTCGGGGAACTTTCCTCTAGCTATCGAAATACACAGCATCCTTCACGCTACATAGAACGGATATTTCTCTAGTTGGAGGGTCCAACTGCTTTTCACATTTTACTTCCTTCACTGAGAAATCTCTGTACAAGGAGTTGTATCCTTCACCCTTCCTTTCACCTTTTTTCTTGCGATTATTAAATGGTTTAACCCTTGGCGTTTTGCAAAGGCATGAAACAAATCACCAAATTGAGTTTTCCTGACCATAAATTCACCTGTTTTCCTTTACATTATAACATTGTTCGAACACTCCAATGTACGGAAGTTGACGAAGATCATTGCCGGAAAACTGCTGACTTTTCTATTCACCCCCAAAGTTGATAGATAACTCCCTATTGTCCGCACAAAACACTCTCATGTCTTTTGTCTGGAATTTTTCTGACTTTGATGGAGACGTCACTTGATATTTATATTAATAAAAATCCCACTATAAAAAAATGTTAGTCCTGAAAGTCTTCTTAAGATGACAATTTTTGAACTCTACTCACACAACGGTTACTTTCAGAATCTATACTTAATTTCAATCTTAAAATTAATGTGCAGATAATTCTATTGACGCATGACACAAACAGTAAAAGATATGTATAATAGGCTTGCAAGCTTGCGATGCGGTGGTCATATCACTTCTTTTATCGTAATCATTCAAGAGGAATTTTTCATTTTTTTTGGAATTTACACTGATACTAACACAAACTGTGTTTAAGCATTTTTTTAACAATTTTGCAAATATTATAATTGTTTTCTCTTTCATACAAATATAAAAATTTTAATTTCTAATATGTTAATTCTGATAGCAGTTTTGTTGGACTATCCTGTTACATCTAGATTCCCAAGGTTTATCACATCATTTGTTTTAGACATCAAGGTTGATTTTGTATGTATCCTCCTTCAAAATCTTCCATAGACCATCCAGTGTTTTGCCGAATGATAGCCTAATGGTAGAGCGTTGCTTTTCACACTGGAGTTCACGGGATCGAATCCTGCTGATGGCAAGGTCTCTCGTATCAGTTCGGAATCGGCGTTAAGCAGTATGTCTGGGTTTCTTTAGCCCTTGTGTAGCAAAATACAGTAAACCATAGCTCTCCAAACCAAACTAAACCATCCAATATTTTCGGATGTCGCTAATAAAGATATTGTTTCAAAATTTTCAAGGCGTAGTGTTCCATAGAAGACGCATCAGTAGACTTGGCTAAGATGCATATAAAGTAATTAGCATGAATTCAGGTTGAATTTCTCATTTTTTCAAAACATGGAGTAGTATATTTAGAGGCATGACTTTCTTAACTTTATCCTGATTGAATTAAATGCATTGCGAATTGTATTGGTAGATTATGAGAGGATATTTGTTTTTAATTTTTTTTATCATTCTTAAGTATTAAGATGTATTTCTGACAATAATCTGAATATATGTTGGTCTTTTTTTTTTACTTTACATAATTTCAGTTTTCTCTTATAAAGTAATGTGACAACCTTTTACAAAACTTCCCTAGTTTAATCTCAAATTCCGTTTCAAGCTTTTTTCTCTTATTTTTCTATTGTAATCAGATTGAAAAATAAAAATCTCATCAATTGTAACTATACAGTTCTATTTTCCGAAATAATTTTCATACAACAGTCTGCATGGTCTTACGCTAAGAAACATGTTTCTACATTATATAGTGTACTTTTATTCGTAAGGGGGAGGGTGTTAACTGGAAATTAATTTTATAAATTTCTTCACAGTTCCTAACATCATGTTTTATCTTTTTTTCCAGTGCAGCTAGCAATACAGGCACATAACCTTTATGTCAATACAAGGCTGAGAAGCTGTTACCCTTTTAGCACCACCCGAGGATAAAGTGTAGATTAAAGAATGCTATGGACGTGGGTAACATTACCCCAGCTGGATCCCCGTAATTTAGAAGCAGGAACCAAGCTGAAGAACCCCAGTTTTGGCCTGCCATCCTGAAAGGTATCGTTTGAGAACTTGGAGGACATTGTAACCACGAACATATTTTACGTGTCCCAGTCACCTTTCACGAACTCGGTGGATCTTAGGTCCACTCTTGCCTCGAATAAGCAACCTTTCAGATACGAGATCCCTGTTTTTGCCAACTGAGCTATCACGGCCCTCGTGTTTTATCTTTTCATTAGCTTTAAATTAGGTTTTAAAATTTTCTTAACATTTCCTCCATATAAATTTATGATACCTCTTTGCAAGATTGGATTCTCTTTTAAAACAGAGACAATGCTCATATTTAATAACAGGTATATGATTATTTATTGGGTATGCACCATTTTTGTGCGTTCTTCAGTTACATTTAAATTTTGAATTTTCTTTCATTTTCACAAATTATATCATTTATTTTACACATAAAATATTAAAACGATGTTTTTCATGTCTTTTTCAATAATATAAGAGTATTTTTCTTTAGAAATAGCAAAATATAAATCCAATGTTTCTATTTCAGAGCCATTTTGAAATACCAAAAACATATAATGTTTTATTCTATACTTAAACCCTCCTCCAATATGATTCCAGTTCAATTTTCATTATAAAATTTAAATTTAAATTTCTAAAATAGGGAAATTAATTAAAAACATGTGAACAACCTCTGTATTTTTATATAAGTATAATTTCATCAAGTATTTAAAAATGTATATGTATCGACACAGTAACACAACTAATATATAGATTCCGAAGAAAGTATAGGTGAAATTAAACAGTTACATAAACATTTTTACGCTTAACAAATGTTTTATAGAAATCATGTTTAAATGAACCACAATTGTATTTAATATATCAAAATTGAAGTCATAAAAACAAACCCAAGAAATACGAATATATTACTTCCCATTCTAAAACTTACTACTTTAAATTCAGTTTGGAAATGAAGTTTGGGTCTCTTATTTTTTCGTCCGAATCTGGAAAGCTATTTGCAATCTCGAATTGTGGCTCCAGACAAATTTAAAGTTTTGAAGCCGTTTGATTAAATACCGTCATAATTCTTTCCTACAAACTTCCAAACATTTCCCTTCTCAAAAGATACATTCTTTGCAAACTTGTATTTCACTTGGCGGCTCTTCTCGCACGTCTCAAAAATATAACCAAATTATATTCCAATCTCGCGGAACACGAAAATTTTCCCGGCTAATTAAACAATAATTAAGATTTTATTTTTCATGAGGGGAAAGTTGAACACAGAAGAAAATAGAAGCGATTAAACAGATCTCACAAGTAAATGACATCACCACGTGTTTTCTTTTACTTATAAAATATTATCTGATAGTTTGGTCCAAAGTGATTTAGCAGCATGCATTTTTTTGTCTTTAACAGTTTTACGAGGCATGTGTTTAAGTGCAGATTTAAAGTTAT
>CM063503.1:50643971-50696471 GCA_032207245.1 Pardosa pseudoannulata | reverse complement strand
AGTACAAACAAAATAATGCAATATTTTCATTAAAGCTTTTAATTACCTAGTTAAAAATTTTCTAGTGTAAAAAATGTATAGAAATAAAGCTTTGAAAAGGTACACTGGTGCATTATGGCTACCTTAATTGACGAGTAATTGTAGAATACAGAATGAGCTAAGTGAAATGATACTTTACTGTTTCATTTTATTTATAAAACCTCTCAATAACATGATATATCACAATGTATTATTTCCAAGATTCTTATTGATCTATCCAATAGACAATAAACTTAAAGGAGCATTGAGAGGGATGTAGATTAGAAGTAATTGAAACTAATCGTCAATTTTTGCCGTTTATTTTTATTGAAAGTGGCGTTTAATTTATATTTTTAATATACCTAAAAATAAAAGTACTAAATAAAAACGTTTCTACTTTGAAATTTAAAAGCGAAATGATACTCTACTGTTTCATTTTATTTATGAAACTTCTCAACAGTTTGATATATCCCAGTCTGTTATTTCAAAGTTTTTTATTGGTCTATCTAACAAACCAATAAATTCGAATGATCATTGGTAGGGATATAGATTAGAAATAATAGAAATGAATCGGCAATTTTTGTCATTCATTTTTATTGAAATAGACACTTAATTCCTATTTTAATAAATGTAAAAATACAAGAACTAAATAAAAAGTTTTTTACCTTGAATTTTAAAGGGTTTATCAATTAGATAATCATAACCTTATAAATATAAGAGTTGCAACGAAACATGTTATAGATACTATTGTTCATTTTAAATTTTATCTGGAGAATAAAGTTAAATACACTTTTTTATGTAAAATAATAAGAAGTAAAGTGAATTAATTTAAAAAGGAAATTTTGATGATTCCCCCAATTTAACGCCGCAATTTGTATCTTTAGGAAGAAAAGTATTTAGGTGTTTGTACTTAATACTCCGTTGGGAGCAAGTCAAAATTTGCAGCATGAAGCACGCTGTATCTCACAGATGCATCATTATTTGAAAATATTATTGTTAATCTGTTTTATTTCAAATTCTCTATTTTTGGTCCAGGCTTTTCTTTTGGGGGGGGTGAGGAATGCACCAATACAATTTTAATTTTATTTTTAATTTTATTTTAATCTGCCGATTATTCCCAAACAATATTACAAATTATGTAAAAAGTTGTTTAATAAAATATAAAATATGGTATTTAATATAATTGAAAATGCACAAAAACATTTTTAACAAAATAATTAATAGAACATAAATGTATAACAAAGTGCCAAGGCAAATCCTTTATACACTGATTCGATTCTAAATTAAAGATCAGTTTTCAACTATATATTTGTGGAATTCCGTTGCTGCGTGTTGAAAAAATATTCACTCCATTTTATACTTGAATCATTGGTAAACGGCATTACTTCGTTGTTTGTTATTTAGATTACCTCTATCGTTTATTTGAGGCATCGGAAACATTTTATTTGTCTTTTTCAGAAGTTAATCTGTAGGTTTAAAGTTTCAAATGAAAATTATTTAATTCATTTCCACCACTGAATAGAATATTAAGGACAAGTTCAAGGTGTTTTTATCCATATCCAAATCTAAAAATCATTTAGGATTGTTTTGAAGGAACAAGTGGAAAACAAATAGGAAATCTTTGTATTACCGGAAAGATTCAAGCGATGAACACTATTATGTTTATGTATCGCAGTGATACAAAATTTTAAATAAACTGAAAAACTAAATACATTTTTAAACTGTATTGATAAATTATGCTCCAGAAGAGCAGGTTATGGGATGAAATGTTTCTCAAATAAAGATCACAAGAAGTAGTTTTTAGCATGAAAAACATATTTTTGCACACGTGTATCTGGTTGATCGAGTGTTAACGTATAAGAGTCTGAAAATTATACTATAATTGCAAAAATAGAGTATTTTAAGTAATTCGCTGTTCAAGGCGCTCCAGTAAACCAGGGCTTCGAAACGTAATTTTTTTTGCTCCGGTTTTCGTTCCGGTTTTCTTTCCGGTTCAACTAAAAAATTAATATCGGTTCAGTTCCGGTTTTCGCTCCGCCAAAAATAACGGTTTTCGGTTCAGTTCCGGTTTTCGCTCCGCCAAAAATAACTGTTTTCGTTTCAGTTCCAAATGAATAATTTCATTTTATGTATATTCTTATTTGTACTAAAAATATAATTCTATCATAAACAAAAAATGTAATTCTATCAAAATTTAGAAGATTTTATTCTTTTTTTTAATTGGTACACTGTGTGAATTGATACAAATAGCAGGCCTAATGAAATACTACTATTACGAAACATTTGAATCGTTGCCATTACCAAACACCCATTTGATGCGCAGAAGATTTGATAGATGCTTCATGCTACGTCACTTAGGGCCTCTCCTGTCTATTTACTCCTCCCTGATCTAAACAGTCTATACAAACATCCGTGGATGATCGCATGCTGAGATGTGAAAAATAAAATATAACTCGATATTTTTCTTAAAAAATCATCTATACTTCTAGTTTAATCAACTGAATTAAATATGTCTTCTACAAGTAGTTTCATGCGAAACTGAAACAGAAAAATACTAGTGAATATCAAAATAGGAAATCGAGAAGCAGTATACATGTAATGATAATTATAAAGTTGACGTTAAATTAGAAAATATTGATAAGTTGGTAACAGTAACAAAATGACTGAAAGATATATCGAACCGAAAAAAAACCGATATATTTTTCGGTTCAGTTCCGGTTTTCGTTCCGACCAAAATAACGGTTTTTTCCGGTTTTCGATTTTCGGTTCATTTCCGGTTCGAAGCCCTGCAGTAAACTCTGTTGTCCAGAGTAGCTCCAAGGGTTAATTCCATCTCCACTCCTAGCTTCTATCTAAAGCTGGTACTGACATAACAAGAGGATTTTTAAAGTGTAATATCTTGAAACAATGAAAACATTTCAAAAATACTGTACAAGTACAAAAAAATGTTTTATTTTGAATTGTATTTAACTTAAGTGAAACGTCATTGGAACACAAATACTAAATATATGATAATATTGTAAATAATATTACTGTAAAGAATTTTCTAATATACAGTACTTAAGAAATGTATTATGATTGTTGTTGGACAACTTAGTTTTTTTATGTTTTACATTTTAGTCAAAAAATAATTTTTCACGTATACTGCAATGTCTTAGGAATTTTGTGATACTCCATTTTTCATGCTTATATTAAAAATTCAGTTAATATTTGAATATTTCAGAAAGTGACCATTCCGTGACCTTTATTCCTAAAATATTTTAATCAATGTATAAATTAAATACGGTTAACACTTTATTTGCCAATTAGGACTCAGTGAATCATGCATCATAGAAGTTTATCATAAACATTTTACAAACATAAAAAGGTCATATAATGATTTTGTGAAATTTAAAGCAGAATAAAATGAAAAAAGTTGTGGAATGAGGAACTTTACTTTTCACAATACCTGAATACGTTAAGTTCCTTTTATAAAACAAATTATCTTTGTATATTTTTATTTATTTCCACTTGAAATTTTTCTTCCAGATATGTATCTTATAAGTTGAAAATTTATATATTATGAAACAATGTATTGTAAACTTAAAATATTATTCAGTTCTAACGGGCCGAAATAGCTTTTGTACTAAAATCGTAAACTTTAATCTGATTAATCATCTATATAATAACTGCAGCTTCCTATAAAGGAAACGAGTTTCCTGAAAAGAGAAGATAAGCTTATTTCTTCAGATTTATGTGTCTGAAGTTTTTTGTTTCCTGCATTATCTATTATTTGTAAATCCCACTGTTAAATGTTTTTTTTTATCTAAAAGCAAAATAAAATAATGGAAACAAATAATGGCTAAAAGGAATATAAAACGCATGGGGGAGTAACAATATTAAAAAAATGCTATGATCAGTTTTATTTATATCAAATTAGAAAACAAGTGAAGTGGCTTGAATTTCTTCCCTTCTGATTTTTAATGAGCTAAAATGTCAGTTTTATATAAAATATCTTTTATTATTCATCAAGCATTAATTTTGTTCCTTACTTTTTATTCTTGTGCCTATAATCAATTCTATGGCATTGTTATAAATACGATGCGATAAATTATTTTGGGTCTTATAATTGATGTAAAATAATTATAACATTCTACTGCAGTCTTTAACTATCTATTTCTACTTAATGATCCCACTCTCAACATCTCTAAGTCTGTGTGACTGCTTAATGATCAGATGAAAGATGTGGAATTTTTCCATAATTATGTATCATAGTTAAAGTGTGTATTGTTGCTTATATTGGAAATAAATATCTAAAATATTCACAAAATAGTATACAACCATGAAGAATTATTTATCAGAAATAATATTTTACATTAAGGTTGAAAAACTAATAAATTTAATCAAATTATATAAATCTATTGTTTATTTATTTAGTTTTACTAATACACATTTCTAAGTTCTTGTTTCAGTGGAATAGCTCCTATGTTAGTGAATATGTATAGAATTGTATTCAGTATGACTTAGATGTCCTGTTATTTGTTGCAAACTTAACAGAATAATGTTTCATTGAGTAATCATATGATATCTTATAAATTTCTATGGTATCCTAGATTAATACAAGTATTTTAGACTTCTACTTATGGGATAGTAGCAAATTACTAGGGTCTGTTGTTGTTGTTTCTCAGGCCACTTGGTCAAAACATGCACGACTGAGCCATAAGCTACTAGTATTAAGGCAAAAGGGTGCGCTTTTCGATTTAATGATCACCGCTAGGGTGAAATGTTCGAATGGGTCCTCTTAATTTAGAAGCAGGGACGAAGCAAAAAACTCATATTCTTGGCCTGTCATCCCCAGAGGTATTAATTGAGTACTTGCCAGATATTTCGAACACGAACATATCTTTCGTGCCCCAGTCACTGAACACGGCGGATCATAGGCGGCTCGGAATCTGAACCCGCAACCCTTTAGTTACGAGAGTTTTGTCTTTGCCGACAGAACTACGGGGTTCAAAGAGTCTGTACTTCTTTGTAACCAGACTTGTCAATATTTGTAATTCATTCAATATCAGGTTTAAATAGGTAAAATGTTATGTAAACAGCTTAAATGTCAATTCTTAAATATTTAAAAGTCAATCGTTTTATTTTGAGTACCAAAATATTTTCATTTTTAGAAATCAATATATTTCACTTTTTTATACACCTTTATATCGCTTAAAATTATTAATTGACTCTTAGGGTCCTAATCGTAAAATATTCAATTAGCGCATGATCCAGTAGGTATAAATTATGCATTTAGGATGCCGTTTTGTTGTCTACAGGACAATGTAGGCATCGTAAGGATATTTACTGTAACTATTCTGCTCGTAGGAACAGACATTTATAAATAATTTTAAATTAATTATCGTTGATGGAACTTTTTTATGCAGAGTGAGATTTTTTTCTTCGTAATAATTTAGAAGCCACAACTATTCAAAACTGTGATTTTTTTTATTTGAACCACTATTCCAAGACCACTATTTGTTAATGTAAAACTGCTTTTATAAGCTTCTTTACTCTATTCCTAAAAGGAAGTTTTAAGAGTTAATCTTTAACTATATTATTTCTAATATTATGTGTTTCTAAGAAAAGATAAGTACTCTTTCATACTGTTATTTATCGGATCCACTTCTGTTGATTATAGTAGTCAGAATCCACTGACTAAGCTTGTTGCATTGTCCTTGTAATTAAAAGATGAAAAAATTACTTTACCTTTTATGTTGAGCTTTGGTGGTGCCTGGTACAAGAAGAAAACACCTCCATATACACACAAGAAACACTATAATTTTTTCATTCTAAACTATAAAGGCATCACAAACATATACTACATGTGCATAGAAAGTTCTGTTGTTATATGATTTCACATTTAAAGCGCCCGCTAGTGGGAAATATCTCTCTGGGTTGTCTGGGCTGCTAACACAATATATTCACTAGTATCTCTAAGTTAACATTGATAGTTATTTATGTACTCCAAAAGTAAAAATATTCTTTCAGGAGATTTAACAATTAACAATGAATAACAAATCATAATTAACATAATTACTATATTTTGTTTAAACTCATTTAACTGATTTTTTTTTTCAAATTGACTAATATATTTTTAGAAGATTATAGTTTGACTATGTAAACACATTCAATTATAATACAACATATTTTATACCATGTTAATTATTAATTATAAAAATTTCAAAATTAATGATAATTAAATATTAATCAGAAACCAGAAAGAGTGATCAAAATATTATCAGTCCCAGGTATAACTTAAATGTGTTCCGTATATTAAATATTGCAATTATAATTGATTATAATATTATCAGTGCTGTATCATTCCTGTTGAATGTTTCAATCAATGTAACTTTTTGAATATCATTATAATTTGTAATAAAAAAGAACATTTGAGGAATCATACGTTTTAGTATTCCACTAAAAATATCAATTTTGTTGTCATTAACAAAGTACTTCAAAAATCTCAGTAGAGATTTGTTCCGTATTATTTTTGCGATTCATTCTAACTATATAAAAATGTTTACAAATATGTATTTCTTCCAAAGTTTCCGAATTTCAGTTTTGTTCAAAGTGTTTCCAAAATAAATATCTATGCAAACATTTTAAATTAAATATAAATCAGATTTTCTGTAAGAGGATGGATATTTTTATTTACTGAAAAATATTTTCTGTAGAATGGAGGAAAAGAGATTTTATTTTTGTTTAAATTCATTTAACTGGAAATTCTTTTCAAAATGTCTTCTATATTTATATAGTATTATTGTTCGAATATGTAAACACATTCTTTTATAATCCACCGTATTTTATTCAATGTTCAGATATTCCACTATGAATAGAATTTGTCAACAGATGTTACTTGAAATTTATGTTTTCAACAAATAGATATCTGTTGGGTAAACACTATATTTTTATGATATATTAAAACATGGTCCTGATAAAGTTATTTTCAAAATACTAGAGTAATGACATAAATATAAAGAATTTTTGAAACATGTTAAACAGTAAAATAAATTTCAGTAAAGTTTCAATATAAATATTCAATGCTTGATGGTAAGAATAAAAATCTTAAGAAACAAATTATTATCGATATTATATTTTTGCTCTCTAATTTATGCTAAATACAAACCAAACTATTCAATTAATTTTTGATAATCTTGAAACTTTGTGAATGAATGTTGGAATTATGATTCAGATACAGTAGAACCTCTTTTCAACGATCCCCTCGTTAGAACGTCCATCTTAAAAAGTCCCAATTATTTTACCATAGGAATAACGTTAATTTTGAATCATTTCAACGGCCCCAAGCGTATTATTTTTCGTTAGAGCGATCGCCAATTTTAGTCCACAGAACTCATGAGCATGTGAGCTATTTTAAAATTATTGTAGTGTGGTGCAACTTTAAATCGATTACTACGACGGAGTAGAAATCATCCAAGCTTTTGATAAAGTGAATGAAAAAGAAGGCTTCAATTTAATTAATGTGTTCCGTCAATATTTTGAAGGACAATTTAATTCTGTAAATTTCCTTCAAAATCTAATGGATATGGAATCAGTGGTAATGAAAAATTCCCAAATAAACATGAAACAGGCGTCAATCAGACTTTTTTTTCAAAAATTCAAAAATGGAAATACAAATAAATAGAAATGTTTTCTAGGTATGTACTGTTGCATCAATTTTTTTATTATTTTTTCAATTCTTTAAAACTACCATATGATGTTGGTCCCACAGGGGATCGTTATACCGAGGTTCTACTTAAATACCAATTCATACAGCAATGAATAATACATATTCTTAGAATTTTAAGTAGAAGAGACTATACAATTAAATTATTTAACTTTTTGAGCATTTTAAATGATATTTTCTATTTAGTTATCAGGTCAAGAAAAAATTTGATCTAAACAAATTTACTCTTAGTCAAATTTTAGACAAGTTTTATAAGACAGGCCTAGAAAGTAGAAAGAAAGTAGTTCGTTCAGTGGATTTGCTTGCAAGATCGAATAGGCATATTTTAATAGATACTTCTACTCATAACGCTACTCATAAAGCTAATTAAAATATTTTTATTAACGAAATCATTTTAATAGTAAAGTATTTACCATCCATTAGTCTTGTTAATGGATGTTTAAAGTAATAATGACTGAGCTGGGATATTACATAGAGAGCTTTGAAATACTATATTGCTTTGTTTCTCAAACAACATTGACAGTTCAGGGAATTCCACTAATCACTGCACTAACAACACACGTGATCACTACGCAACATACGATCATTCTTCAAAACCTAGATTGGATAAGACTAACCTCATCATCCTTATTTGCTTTACTTGAGCGTTTTTTAGTTTACCGATTTTTGCATTACTCTAATGCTTAATATCCTCTATTTAAAACATAAAGCCACACACAGTTATGCTAGTACTTTATGATTCGGTTTGAATGAATCTAACATTTAAGTGAATGGTGGTGTAATGTTTCCTTCCTTTATTAGGGTGTTAATTAAATTTAAAATAAAATATTCTAATATTATTTTTTATTTATTATTAAAAATCAGTCATTTATTTTTTTCCTTTCTTCCATTTTTTATTTAGTTTTCAAAACTTCTAATAATTTCTTAAATCTTAATTCCAGTAAGTACACTTAAAAAAATGGCCATTACAGTTTTATATAGAAAAAAATGTATAAAATGTTGACACGTTAAAACAACTCCATTCGTTGAAATTAGAATATTGAAGAACTCTGAGGCTTTAACTATTATTACTTGTATTGATTTTTCAACTTGGCTAAGTCTGTGCTCTTAATCACATTGTAAACATAATAAGGATTTCGTATAATATTAAAGATTAGCATTTTTAAGATATCTTAATTTATCTTTGCATAAAATAACTGGGAAGTTGAGTCCCTGTTTAATGAATGAATATTATGTACGTGATTTTGTGCATGTATGCAGGAGTTCATTTACATTTTATGGAAATATTTTTGGAAATTCCTATGCAGTATACTTTTAATGGCTTATTTCTAAGATAATGTGAATAGACAGGGTATTTTACTATAGCTCAAGCTAGAATTTTAAAATGGGAGTAGAATTTTCTTAACAATGTTTTGAAGATGTTTTCGGTTTAGTACCTAATACGTTAAAGAATTTAGGGTTCTAAAAACATACTTCTAAGAAAATAATTTAGATACAGTGTTTGAATATTAGGCGAAAAATAAACATTATAAATAAAGATGTCTTAATTTGTAAACGTGATATTATGTGAAATACTTACTTATTGTGAAAAAAATTAACTAAAATCAAAATTTGTTATTGTGATATTTTAAAAATAAATAGTTGTATAATATTTTACTCCTTTCTCAAAATTCAGAAAAGCAATATGTCTAGATAATTTCAAAGATACATAAAAGAAATTATATTTAATCGGAATTTTAAAATCCAAGTTTAATATTTAAGTGAGTTAAAGAGCATATTTTTTTTTACTTATTATTCAATGCACTGCTTCAACTTGAGTGACTACATACAGTTATGTATTATAAGGAATATATTTTATAATTAAAATTTAAAAATTTATTTATAAAAGTAATTGTTCTGAAAGTAAACACCGTAGGGGGGGGAGAGAAGGTATCTAAATTGTAAAAATATGACGGTTCAATAGAAAGAATTTTATGTTTCCTTTTGTGTCATTTTTAGAGCTCAATGCGTCGTTAAAAATCAATTCGAATACAATCTGTCTCAATTATTCTAAGTTATCAAGATTCTAGAATTATATTTACTAATGCTACAAGGCAGTGGTCTTTGCAGGTCAAGGTAGGTCCCAACAGGGTCTGTGGAACTCTGGAGCAGTGCGAAATGTCCCACAATTTGCTGCAGGTGGTTTAAAATATGTAATCAAGTACAATATAGACCTAAAAAGTTATATATTAAACCATAAGCTACTGCATTTATCTTATCCTCTCTAAAACACGTTTTTGTACCGGTGGCTAATATTCTGTGCTGACTGTGCTCTAACATTCTATTTTATTGTTGTGTTTTTAACTTTAATTAAAATCCCCAGCTATTACTTATTTATTATTTAAGGTGCAATGTGTTTTTAAAAGGCAATTCAAGCACAAACTCTAGTTATTAGTTTAAGGTATAGAGATTCTAGAATAATATTTAATGTACGTGTTAATGGACGTTACATTGCTAGTTTCTGTTATGTAGACTGCAGATTGCTGTCAAAAGAAAGAAAGCACAACTAGACTTTATAACATTACCAAATGAGAAATTTCAACTTTCTACAGCTAATCCTTTCAGAGTTATGCAAGATAAAATGTACTTACGCAAAAAGATCAAGGAAAAACTAATCAAAACGATATAAGGATTTTACATATAACTTACCAGTATGACATAAAATCATTAATCTGAAACTTGTAAAAATTCATTCAGATATGTTCAAAAGAGATTTTTAATTTGAAATATAAACAGTAAAACTTTTATGACAAAATACCTTTTTTATTTTATACAGGAATGTAAAAATATGCAAACACATCTATTTCACTACATGTAATTATGTAAGAGTTGGTTGCACCAGTAACATTATTATATTTTTATTTTATAAAATAACATTAGAGAAATTATAAACTCAGCTGCAACAGTTTTCTTTTTTTTTTCAGCATTAATATTAAGACATATATGATGTATCTAATATCTAACTTACATCTATATTTTAAGAAATGTAAGGCTAAATGAAGGTCATATAGACACAACAGAACCGTCAGTCTTAAAAGTTTGAAGACCTTGATTGTAAGAAACATACTTAAGAGAACACTAGGACTTGTTTTCTCAAGTACGTTTTTTAATTAAAGTCAAAGGCAAAATTATCGTTTAGACCAGTAGTTCTCAATGGAGAGGGCACCGCCCCCCGATGAGGTGGTGGGATAATGCTGTGGGGCGGTAAGACGTCACTGAGGGGGGCAGTGAATATGTTTCGAGTGTTAGGGCGGTGATGTGAGAAGGTTTTGTCTTTCCAAATTATGATTAAGAAAACTAAACAGGAAATATTACATTAATTATCTATTTTACACAATTTTTACCAGTGATAAAACAAACTTACGCGGTGCATCGATAATCAATTATTTCATTCCTATGCTCTGCGTGAAATTGGGCCGACATTCAGAAAAATATATTTAATCTGCAGTATTCGGGACGTTGAACCCATTTCGACTCCGTAGGGGAGCGGTAGCAGAAAAAAATAGGCTGAGAATCACTGGTTTAGATTTTCAGCTTCTTTGACCAGAATAAAACGAATTTCTAAGGTCTACACAAAATATACATTAACCCTTTAAATCCTGAATTAATTCACCATCAACTTTCTTACTACATTTTTGCATTATTAGATAAGTTTTAATGGAGAATAATCATAGAAAAAAGAAAATTAATTTTTACTGTATTTTAGTAGTTAATTTTGCAGCTGGTACTTTCTAGTACTAACATATATTTTTGACTCTATGATAGAAAATAAAACATTAAATTATGTATAAAACAAATGAAATACTTACCTGCGAAGTATAGAAGTCTCTAAAAATTATTAGTACGAAATAACTGGTAATAAACCACTAAATATACTCAATTGAACAACACGTGTATCAGCTCTACTACAAAATGACCTTCGCATGCAGCACGTCAATTTTAAAATCCCTACTATGTCAATAAAAAGGATTCCTGATTGGTGCTGTCATTTCTTCTCTACTGTAGGTACTGCATAGTTCATGTCCTTGTAAGTACCGACAGGATAAACGGCTTTATTAGGAATATATAGGTGTTTGATTGAAGCGGTACTTATAAGTACCATTAGGATAAAAAGACTTAAGCTAAAAATATCTGATAACTAAGAAAAAGTAAAATACACTACTAACTTGTTTAATTAGTTCAAACTAGGGAGGCAGGGAAGGAGAGGAAATATATATTCCATTTAGTGAAACTTTAAAGAAGGAAACATCACTTACGCAACTCGTCTGGGATTTCTAAGTGCCATTTTAAAAGAATGTCGGCAAAGCAGAAAAATACTTTCTTAGGCCAGTACCATTTTAGAACATCTATTCCCTAAAGCATATAAAAAAATGTGTAAGATCTTTGGGATTTTGATTTTCGATATTGTCTTTTAAATAATGCTTAGTTTTAAATATAAGACTTATTTCTCATACACTTTTCACAATGTTTGAAAAGTTAAATGAAAATGGTGCACACTACATATTTGGAATGTCTAGAATACGATGATCATCAAAGTAAATCAAACATCTGTTTTGTCTAAGCTGCGAAACCTATGATTTTGGAAATGTTTTGATGAGGTGTAGAATTTCTGCACTCTTTAAGATTAACGTGAAAATCATAAAATGATTAAATTGCTCTTTTCTTTACGCTTCTTTTAGTGATTACAATATTTAAATCTTAATGTAATTCTAATACCTCTTTAATCATTAAGGATAATGAAAAAAGCATATAAAAATTGTAAGATGTTGGGGATTTTTATTTTCGATATTGGAATTTCTGCGCTCTTTTAAATTAAAGAAAAAATTATGAAATGATTAAATTACTCCTTTTTTAAGCTTCTTTTAGTAACTTCAATATTTAAATCTTAATGTAATTCTAATATCTCTTTATGCATTAAAAGTAATGAAAAAAAGCATATAAAAAGTTGGTATTTTGATTTTTGATATTTAATAATAATTTGATAATAATTTAATACTAATTTTGATATATAAATAATAATTAATTTTAAAAATAACAGGACTGTTATCTGTCATACATTTCTCACAATGTTTAAAAAGTTAAATAAAAACGCCATATTTGGAATGTCTAGAATACGATGGTCATCAAAGTTAATAAAACATCTGTTTTGTCTAAGCTGCGACATCTATGATTTTGGAATATGTTTTGATGAGGTGTAGAATTTATGCACTATTTTAGATTAAAGTAAAATTTATGAAATGATTAAATTACTCTTTTCTTTACGCTTCTTCTAGTAATTACAATAATTAAATCTTAATGTAATTCTAATACCTCTTTAATCATTAAAAAGATACTGAAAAAAAAAGTTTTAATGAGTACAACCAGTCTTAGAGAATAACACTTCTTAATATTAGCATCTGTAAATCTATGTTAAATAAATATTTAATAGTCTAAGGACTTATGTATGTGTAAAAATCTCTCGCAGCTATGTTCTCTATCGAAAATACGCCGATAAGTATATTACGTAAAACACTCGTGGAGTTGAAGCAAGTTTGTTTTGTTGGTTGATTAAATAAAGGCAACTCCGTAAATAGACGCTTAATTTTCAACTATAACAAGCGATAACTAATATTAATGGATTCTACTGTGGGTTCATTAGTCACTTTCTCAAATTGAGACTTCACTGGAGAAAATAATTTACTTTTCGAATGAAAATCGATAAGTGACTTTTGATATCTTCTTATTAACATGCTTAATGGTTTTTTTTTCTTGTAGAAATATTTTGTCTTAAATGTTAGTTTTTGATATGTTGTGATTGATGAGAATAAAGTCATGCTTTTCTTCTTTTTGATAAATTCATTAATGATTTATATAGCCGGTAATTCTTGCATAGTACTTTTGACGAGACTTAATGTATTTTAATATATTTCGGACTATAATAAAAGGTGAATATAATATATATCTGATTAAATTTTATTTTTATGAAACGTTAATAATATATCAGAAAAATAACTATTATTACAAATATGTACAATTTGTATTCACAACTTCACAACTTTAAAATATAATCTAAAGTTAAAATTTGGGAGCATTATATATAATATATATATATATATATATATATATATATATATATATAATATATATATATATATATATATATATATATATATATATATATATATATATATATATATATATATATATATATATATATATATATATATATATATATATATATATATATATATATATATATGTATATATATATATATGTATATATATATATATATATATGTATATATATATATATATGTATATATATATATATATATATATATATATGTATATATATATATATATTTATATATATATATATATATATACATATATATACATATATATACATGTATATATATATATATATATATATATATATATATATATTTATATATATATATATATATATGTATATATATTATATATATATATATATATATATATATATATATATATATATATATATATATATATATATATATATATATATATATATATATATATATACATATATATATATATATATATATATATATATATATATATATATATATATATATATATATATATATAGGTATAGATATATATATATATATACATATATTTATATATATATACATATATATATATATATATATATATATATATATATCTTTATATCTATATATATATCTATATATCTATATATATATATATATATATATTTATATATATATATATATATATATATATATATATATATATATATATATATATACATATACATATATATATATATATATATATATATATATATATATATAAGCTAATATAAAGCATGCATTAATTTAAAATTAATGACATTACAAAATCATTCTTTTCAGAAAGGATATACTAGATTTTCGTCAATTACAGTAGTAATATTTTATTCATACTGTTCATTGATCTTTTTATACTGTTATCAAATCCATTGAATTGTTATATTAAAAACCCGAAATATGGATACTAAAGTCTCTTATATATATTTTTAGTAAAGTATTTTCTGTAAATACTTTGAAAAAAAATTTTAAGAATAAAAACATTTTTGAAATGTTAATAGTATATCGAAAAAAAAAACTGTTATTATAAATCTGTCCTACTTGTGTTCCTAAATTAAGAAAATAACCTAAAATTAAAATGTGGGAACATTATATGCATATACATTTAAATATATAATAAATCTAACATACAGCATGCATTAATTTAAAATTAATGACATTACAAAATCTTTCTTTTCAGAAAAAATACATTCCCTTTTCGTCAATTACAGTAGTAATATTTAATTCATACTGTTCATTTGTCTTTTTATATTATTATTAAATATATTGAATTGTTATATTACAAACGCGAAATATGGATAATAAAGTCTCTTATATGTAAATTATTTTCTGCAAATACTTTGAAATTTTTTTTAAAGAATATAGACATTTTTGTGTAACTATACCTTGCTTTTAAGTATCTGAATCAAAATTGGCCGATAATAATATTAGATAGAAATTACATCCGCAGATTTGGAATGCGCTTCATTTTTTAGTTGTAAAAATAAAGAAAATTTCTTAAATAGAAGCTTAATTTTATACTGTATAAATTGATCGTTGATACTATTGCCTCATGCTGAAAGTTAGTTCCTCTTCTTTTAAGGGAACAAGAAATCTTCTAATTTTAATTTAGATTAAAAATTAAGAATGAAATAGATTTTAGTCATCAAATAAAAGTAAGTTTTAGAAAAAATATTACACTTCAAAATTTACATTTATTTAATTTAAATTCTGATTTTTTAAAGATTTCTTAATTTTAAAAATACTTATATTTTTTCTCTAATGTTATTTCTTAGATTCACTAAAATATATAACAAAAGACTACGCATGAATTTTAGATATTGAATTATAGCAGACAATAAAATTTTTATTATATATATGGTATTAAACTTTTGAAAGAGGCTCTCTGAAGAACTAATGCATTTGTGGAACACATGCTATTCCAGCCCCTCTAAAAAAGTTAAATGATAAGACACATCTTGGCATAATTGCTTTCTTAAAATAGATACTAAAAGCCTGAAGGCTGCATCCTTTCACAGAATTATCCCATAAACGATTAAAATAAGTATAAGAGATTTTTAACACAAATCACAAATATAAAATTGCCTTATTATACTAAAAACAAAGTAACAAATTCCTAAACATATATAAAAAAATATATACAGTATTTGTTTGTGTAAAAGAATCCATACCACTGAAATACAATGCATATTATTCATATAGTATTGGGATTTGCATATGTTTAAGAACATATAAAATATTTCATGTACATATTTTTGGTAAAAAATTTCACGATGCCCTAAACAAATATCTGTAAAGAAAAGAAAAATTTGAAGTGTAAAATATTTACACATAATCTGGTTTTAAAAACGAAATCTTGTATGAAAAATGCCTGTACTGGTTTATCTAATGCATAGTAAAGAGCATTATACTATATCAATCTTCATTAAAAACAATAAACACCATTTTTCAGACTTAATAAAAAATAATGAAAAGGAAAATACAATTTAAAATTTTTAATAGTGCAAAAGAACCCTTTCAACATAAATTCTGTAAATATAAACACTTATAATATTGATAACTGAGTGTTTAAACACATATAAGACACTTCATCAACTATTTATAAAATAAAAAAGTTTTTTCCTACGAGCGTACACAATGGTCTATATTACAAATTTGTTTATTTAAAAACTTGCATTTTCCACAGCAAATTATACATAGTGTATCCACTGTAAATTACATTAAATAAATATTTTGTAAATTCTTTATAAAAATGAAAATTTATATTTCTATAAAACTCTTTTGAAACTATATGGTCGCTGCATATTCTGTTGATAAATGTATCACAAAAAATCATATTTACATTTAAATTAGTAAATTTTGCTGTATAATGAAAAAATAGCATTTGCGTAAATAGAGGCTTTATTTTTAACTGTAAAATGTCTACTCAATGTAATATATGTAAGTAAAATGTGAAACATTCTGAGATATAATTGTCATCGAAAGCTGAAAATGCATTTAAAGATAAGTTAATAGCATATACAGAAAACATGTTGCTCTAAATCTGCAAATATTCCCCTTTATGCAGATCTATTATAATTCTAAAGAAACATTCTGATAAGTTTATATATATATATATATATATATATATATATATATATATATATATATATATATATATATATATATATATATATATATATATATATATATACATGTATATATACATATATATACATACATATATATATATATATATATATATATATATATATATATATATATATATATATATATATAAATATATATATATATATATATATATATATATATATATATATATATATATATATATATATATATATATATATATATATATATATATATATATATATATATATATATATATATATATATATATATATATATATATATATATATATATATATATATATATATATATATATATATATATATATATATATATATATATATATATATATATATATATATATATATATATATATATATATATTATATATATATATATATATATATATATATATATATATATATATATATATATATATATATATATATATATATATATATATACATACATATATATATATATATATACATATATATATATATACATATACATATATATACATATATATATATATATATATATATATATATATATATATATATATATATATATATATATATATATATATATATATATATATATATATATATATAAATTATTCTCACTCTATATAATTCCGTTCATATTCTGATATAATTAAAAAATATTTTCTTGTAAGAAACTGTATTCTTTTTACGCTAGTAGTATCAATATTTAATTCCTAATATGAGTTTATTTCCCTTTAATGATTAAAGGTATTGAACTAAAATTCTTCTGTTCTAAACCCACATTATAGAAAATATAGTCTTACTTTAAGCCTCTGTAAACTGTATTGAATAAATATTTCATGAATTATTTGTGTAGCATGATGTCTTCTGTTTGTGTAAGAATCTCTCTCAGCTATGTGCTGGATTCGAAATACATCGATATAGACATTGCGTAAAATATTCGTACAATTTTCTTTGCTATTTGATTAAGTTAATACAACTGCGTAAATAGACGTTTGATTTTTAACTACAACAAGAGATAACTAATTATATTGGATTCTCTACTACGTGTTCATTAGTCTTTTTTGAAACTCAGACTTCACTACCGAAAAAAGAAGTTTTTCATTGAAATTGATAAGTTACTATTGATATCTTATTAATATTCTTAATGTTTTCAGAGACGGTGTGTCACTTTTTATTTTACCAGGGAAATATTTTTCTTCTTTATTGATAGCTTTCTTTACTCTGTGATAAATGAGAAAATTATTGATAAATTTCACCTCTGCGCGAAATTCAACAATGATTTATGTACCGTATAACATCATGATAATTTAATGTTTTTGCGAGATTTAAAGGAAAAATCAGTATTTTATGTAGATAAATTAAAGATGAAAGTTCTGTCATGTGATACTTAACAACAGGTCTATATTCATTTTAAAGAGAGTTTGATCATACATAAGTAAGTGAAATGTTTTCACGAAAAATTTTAACCCGCATATCTTGTTAAATTTTGCCACATTGTATCTTTAACATGCTTTATAAATCATGAGAATATAATATAATTTTTACGAGGAAAGCTATTACAGTCTAGCCTTAATAGTTATGTTGACATTTATAATGTTGGCTTATTTTCCTACTCAGCATTAATGATATGAAACATAAACCTTACAAAGTACAGTGTCTTTATTTTAGCTTATTTCTACTATGTTAAGAAAACTGTATAAATCGTGTGTAAAGATTAAGAACTTGTATATGTGTAAAATTCTCTCATAGATATGTTCTTGATTCAAAATATATCAATGAAACCATTCCAAAAATTATTCGTATAAATAGAACATATTTATGTTGTAGTTTGATTACATATAAGTAACTGCGTGAATATACAATTTTTGAAAGGGACTAACATTAATGAATATATAATAGCTAATATTAATGAATTCTGTTAAGTGTTCATTAGCTATCTTTTGAAGTTAAGATGTCAGTGTAGAAAATTTCAGTTTGAAGAAGAATGGATCAGGTTTGCATCGACTTATTAAAAAACATATTATTTTCAGAAATTGTGCACCTTTTCTTGCTTACAAATTATTTGTTTGACAATAGAAAGGCTGTGATTAATGGGAACACATACTGATAAGCTTCACATTTGCCATATGCTCACCTAAGAATCTAAAAATAGAAGAAATAGAGGAAATCTAAAAATAGAAGAAAAAAGATAGATAAGGATGATTTGCTTTGCATTGAAGTTTATATCTATTAAATTTAATATGTTGTTCCACTTTTATTTCGCAAATTCAAATATATTAACAGGCAAATGTTAATAAATACTAATATCATGAAGGATATAAACAGTTTGATCAGGGAAGTCACACGTTGCAAAATGGATAGGTCGCTGCTCTTGAATACCGGTGTTCACGCTTTCGAAACTCATTGCTGGTAAGAATGTTCGTAGCTCAATATAATTTGCTTTAGTCACTAGATTCTGGAATCATCAGCATTGGTGTAACAAAACACTAGACTGTAACTCTCCAAACCACAACCAATGCATAAAAGTCACATATACTTTCATTGGTTGTTTATTTTCAAGTGATATTTACCTCTACACTTACATTGCTGATATTCTGAACCAGTTAGTTATCTTGTAAATATGAATAGTATCGGTACAACGTGTCTTAAAATTACAATATCCATATGAAGGTGTACAATACTTATTCTGTAAGCAAGGAAACAAAATACCAACTAGACATGTAAAACAAATTAATAAAATTTCAGTATACTCCTTTATGTTTGAGACATTTATTTTTTCTTATAATTTTTACCATTTTACTATTTGATAATACAATAATGAGAAAAGAGCTATGTATTGAATGCATTTCGGAATAGAATTTAAAATAAACATTTATAAATAAAGCCAAAGACAGTATCTGTACACAAATAAAAACTAACTTTAAAGCGTAAATATTAAAAAATATTTACGTATAAATTCTTTAAATACAAGTCACACGATTGCAGAATGGATAGAGCGATGCCCTTGAATACCGGTGTTCATGCTTTCGAATCCCATTGCTGGTATGGATGTTAGCAGCTTACTATAATTTGCTTTAATCCGCAGGTTTTGGACTCATTAGCCTTTATGTAACAAAACAGTAGACCATAACACTCTAAACCAAAACCAAGGCATAAAAGCGAATTATACTTTTTTTGGTTCTTGTGACATTTACCACGACACTTACTTTGCCGATATGCTGAAACAGTTCGTTCTCTTGTAATCGTAACGAGTATCAGTACAACATGTCTTAAAATGACAGTATCCATATGAAGGTATACAACACTTTTTCAGTACATATTATTTCATAAGCGAGAAAACAAATTACCAATTAGTTACGTAAAACAAATAATAAAATTTCAGATTAATCCTTTATATTTGAGATATTTAATTTTTTTATAATTTTTACCATTTTGAAATTTGACAATACAATAATGACAAAAGTGCTATGTATTGAATGCATTTTAGAATAGAGTTTAAAATAAACATTTATAATTAAAGCCAAAGAGAGTATCTGTACACAAATAAAAATTAATTTTAAAGCATAAATATTAAAAAAAATATTTACGTATAAATTCTTTAAATACAATTCACATGATTACAGAATGGATAGGGCGATGCTCATGAATACCGGGTTTTATGCTTTCAATTCCCATTGCTGTCATGGATGTTAGTAGCAGAATATAATTTTGTTTAATCCGCAAGTTTTGGACTCATTAGCCTTTATGTAACAAAACAGTAGACCATAACGCTCCAAACCAAAACCAAGGCATAAAAGTGAAATATACATTTTTTGGTTCTTGTGATATTTACCACGACACTTACTTTGCCGATATGCTGAACTAGTTTGTTCTCTTGTAATCCTAATGAGTATCAGTACAACATGTCTTAAAATGACAGTATCCATATGAAGGTATACAATACTTTTTCAGTACATATTATTCCATAAGCGAGAAAACAATATACCAATTAGACATTTAAAACAAATTCATAAAATTTCAGATTAGTCCTTTATATTTGAGACATTTATTTTTCTTTATAATTTTTACGATTTTGAAATTTGATAATACAATATTGACAAAAGAGCTATGCATTGAATGCATTTCAGAATAAAGTTTTGAATAAACATTTATAATTAAAGCCAAAGAGAGTATCTGTACGCAAATAAATACTAATTTTAAAGAGTAAATATTAAAAACATATATTTATGTATAAATTCTTTAAATACAAGTCATATAATAATTTACTGTACAATATTTTATAATATGGATCTTTCTGAGGAATTTGCCTTTCATATTTAAGAAAAAATAGTGGCAAAAAGTTTTTTTCCCGTTAGATAAGATGAGAAATGCTTTTCAATGAAATACGTCAGAACTGTGCTTGTTACTAATAAGAAATCTTGCTGTACACGTGTGAAGCGAAAACTTAATCATGGACTTTTTTCAGAATATATTAAGAGATTGAATGAAAAAAAAAAGCCGCAACGAGATTGCTTTGTTAAACGGGTTGAGAATTCATTTCAGCGTAAATTGAGATAGCGGTATTAAAAATATAAAAAGAAGGCAAAATGTAATCACTCGTAATTCCCAGTTTTTACCGGAAAAAATCTTGTTTATTACAAACATCAACATAACTTTTCCTTTCTTAATTACTAAAGTATTTTTCCTTTTTTCTCATTAAAAGAAACTTGGGAAATTTTTGAGCTGCAGCATCATGCTAAGATTAAATTTTTTTTTATATAAATAACAAGAATTATATAATTACACTACTTAATTTGTTGCTAGTTAATATATAGTCGCAAAATACATTTTGATCTAAATATCACATTGAAGGTAAAAATATTTTGTAAATCTACTAATCTTTCCTTTGCTAGTACTTTGTGCTCAGTGAGGAAATTGCCTTCTAAATTGGGAAGTTTATAAATTAGTTTATGAATAATAAGTATATAAACATTATAATTGTTCATTATAATTTTTTAGTGATATCTATAAAAATGAAGCCTTTCCACCTAGAGCAGTTAAGGTGTCATTTGTATGGTATTTAAATATGATTTTTGTAATATACTGATTATAATTATATTCAGATTTTCCAACCTAATTAAAAAAGATTTTCTATTAGAGTGCATTTTATATATTTTTTAAGTATTATTTCCATGTGTTGTATGTGCTTTATTTTTGTTTGTAAATATCCTTAAATAAAATTAAGCATACGCTCAATATATGAGAATCAGTTCGTATACTACTTTAATAGGGGTCTAAATGTATTTATTTAACTTCGAAATAGTTACTAGTATAACATATGCATAATTCTAATATCTCTTACTGGCACTGTTGTAGATTAAATAGATAACGGTTTGTTGAACTAACTGAAGTTATGGTGTATAGGAAATGCAGTAAAATATTTTTATTTTCATGTACGTTCTTTCACAGAAAGGTTGTTTAACTAAAATTTAATATGTTTCGTACCATAAACTATAGCGTACATGAAAAATACAATATCTTAGGGATTCCTTAGGTTCTTTTTACCTCTTTTTTAGAGCACAACATTTATAAAAGTAGACAACTTCTATATAATTAAAATAGTTTTGAAGGGATTTATTAAAATTTTTAATCAGAATTTCCAGCCTTCTCAAAGACTTATAAAAGCAGAAAATCTCTTCAAGTGTAGATGAGCTATATTTGGACTTTACATAGCCGTTTTCAACGAATCAAATTTATTTTAATGACTTCATATGCCTTAAAAACTATGAATGAGTAAAATAACGACTGTGGAAGATTATCATGAAATATCAATAAAATATAAGAGACTTTTAACTATCTTTTATATGATTATCAAAAACTTAAGACATTAAAGTTAAAAACCAGATTGTATAGTGTTGAGTTTCATGCACATATTTAACATATTTATAAATAGTCTATAAGCACTTAGTTTCGATTTAATTACCAAACGACTAACAAAACTTTCTACAAAGATCAATCAATCATCTACTGACTATTTTAGTTGTTGAATGAACAGGGGTATTCATGTAGCTTTTAAAATTTGCATTGCATTTTTTCGACGGAAATAGATATTTTACACAATTAAAAGGATTAAATATTTTTACAAATGTGTTAGAAATAAACATATGAAATATCAGATACGTTTTTAATTAAGGTATTTTGCTATTGTATATACATATTCTATTGTATTTCTATTGCATATTCTATTGTATTAATGAGCTGCAAGGTGATAATAAAAGTCCTCCGCATTATTTATAATATCGTTTGAATCATTTATCTATCTGACAAAAATTAAGTATTGTACACAACAAAGATGACTATTTAGAAATATCAGAAGATAGAACTAGTTATACTTATTAACCTGGTTTACTTATTGTTATAGTAAAGTGTATAGTTTTTTTAATTGTAAAAACTTCAATGTATAAGAAAGAAGAAGCATGAGTTTAAATCATGAATTATATTTTAAAATTGTCAGAATATGCAATACAAAAACAATAAAAGTAATATAATTTTTTACAGCTGTAAAAATACTAGAGCAATTCTTCTTGTCTCTGTACGGTTGTGACTTAAGCAGTTTAAATATGTTTGACTTTTTTAAAACAATTCTTATGGGAAGAACTGGTTTGCATGACGGAGCTTTAAGAATGCAGAAAATACTTCTAATATAAATAAAAAATTACATTGTGTGAAATGAAATTCATTTGTATTTCATTGTATATTAGAAATAAATGAAGCAAAATATTTTGTAAGTTCTATCACTTTCCAAGTTAAACAAGTTTGAAAACAATAAAAGTCTACTGGTATGTGGTAATTTATCATTTTCGTAACATCTGAGATAAATAAGGGTATGAGGAAAAACTAATGGAAGCTAATTACAAATGTTTCACATTAAATTTAGACTAATTATTAACCCATATTTAACCGCTGTCCTATAAACAGGACAGCAAATAAAATTCCATTTAATAATAAAGTTATAATATTTTGCGAGTCGATTTTATTTTAACACATTTAGAATAGACACGCATCTGCATAGTAACAAAAGAAACTGAGAAATCAAATTATATTGTATTGTAAACTTTATTTTCAGCAACATCTTAAAAAATGTCATTTTTTAATCTTTAATTTTATGTTTATTAATAATTTTTTTCAAACATTGTGGAGGTTACTTGCAGTTTAAAGACTGAGCTAATAATATAGATGAAAGTGTATGTTCAAAAATATATTTTACATGTGTTTTTGTAAGTATAAAAAAGATGTCCTAAAATTAGGACAACGGTCAAATCCCGATTATTCACCCCCCCCCCCCGAATTTACTATTGAATTCAAGGCAAAATTTTTAACAGCCCTAAAGGATCTCGAATATATAAATTCTTTAAATGATGAGGAAATTGAAGATCCTGAAATTGTTATTGTTCCTCCTAATCCAGTTTCTGTCAGTGATGAAGTAGAGATTGATGATTCAGCCACAAATTGTGAAAAGTCAGTAATGCGTGATGGGTTAAAAGTTCAAGCTAAAACTGGTATTGAATTTTAATCAAATGACTCTAAAGAATGTCATCTTTCCCCAAAAGTACCCCATTGGGTAGAACGCCAATCAAAATTTGAACTGTCAAGTGATTCAATTTCTACACCAGATTATACAATTATAAGCATGGTTGCAGGAAAAACTGCAGTTGAACTCTTCCACATGATGTTTGATGACATAATATCTCATTCTGTAACAGAAACGAATCGGTGTACAGCCCCTTCCCCCCAAAAAAAAAACATTCTTTGAACATTACAGAAACAGAACTCAAGCAATTTCTAGGTGTCATTTTCTTTAGCGGGTATCATATTTTACCACACGAAAAAATGTACTAGGAAAATGCTCCAGACACTGGAACTACATTAGTGAATAACACTCTAGAAAACGGTATTATGACACCAAGTACTTTATTCATTTTAACGATAATTCTTCAATTGATCCACAAGATCATTACTATATAATTCGACCTCTGTATGATAATATCAACATAACCTTGAAGCAATTTGGTATATTTTCTCAAACTCTCACCATCGATGAAAGAACGATAAGATATTTTGGAAGGCACTGTTGCAAGATGTCCATGAAAAATAAACCTCTAAAATTTGGGTATAAATTATGGATGTTAGCACCTTGCAACGGATATCCTTTTTCTATTATCCCTTATCAAAGATGCCAGTTCAAGAACTGCAAGAGAAATTCAACAACAGTGTGCTTAAAATGTAATGTTGGACTTTGCCTTGACTGTTTTCTCAAATTTCCCCTATGAATCCCCATAATCCAATGTAAGTGATATTTGTTAAATTTTAGTAGTGTATTGGACCATTGTCCTATTTTTAGGACACCTAATTACTTAAAAAATTAAAAACATTTTTTTTAAATTTTGTTTTTATATGTTAGTTATGCCATATTAATGATATGGATGAAGTTTTAATAACTTCCATAAATATATAGTTGGTGTGGTACAATACGGATTAATGTATTTATATTCTTTTTACACAGTGTAAGAAAACAGACTTTAAATTACTACCACAGGTTTGATTTTAAGCAAATGAAATTACCTTTAAATTGTTTCCCTTCATATTTGAACAACTAATACATAGATTTAAAATCATCTTTTGACAATTACAAATATTTTAGAAATAAGCTTAAAGTATTTAATATTCGGTAAATGTTTTACATTTCAGGTTTTGTTGCTGATCAAATAGCATACATATTTTTTGCATATTCACAGATGCCTCAAAATTAGTAGAGATTAACATCTTATAAATTAAGGCCCTTTCTTTTTGTTCTCCTGTCATATTGCAGACACCTTAAGATCGCATTTTGTAAGACTACATGTAAAATCTTTAAAAAAATAACACATTTTTTTCCATGTATAAATTAATATAATTAATTAAAGACAGTATTTTTACAAAGATGTGAATGAGATGATAATAAAGGGTATTAAACATTGCGCCATGTATGTCTGTAAAAAGACTTTCAATATTTCTCAAGAACTATTTCCAATCTAAAAACAAGAAATATTCTTGAAATCGTTAGGAAGGCATTAAATGTACTTTTATATCCATAAGCCAATGATTCAGAATCACAGCAGTAATTGATATAATTTTATTTATTAAATTTTTGGCATAGTCTATTATAAATAGTTAAATTATACAACAGATTTTGAACAAAATTAACACTTTACTATATATCACTAAAGAATTTTATATGAATCACTTTTATAATTAAGATAATTTTCAAATGTGCATAGCATGTAAAAAAATGCGGGATGTGTAATGCCTAGCAAATCTACCTTTACACAATATTTTCTGTCCTTCCGAGTTGAAGTGCAATCCATCATACGGAAGTAAGGCTGCAACAAGTTGCCATCACGCTTTACAATCTCCTCGGAATATGGCCAATGGGCAAATATAGGGTAGACTTGCAATTATTTGGGATGTCACAACTTCCGCGTTCCTAGCGATATCGTATGTATCCTTTATACATATGACTCAGAGTCTTGTATTGTACAGTCCTTGTAGTTTTGTATGTTTTTGGTGCAGATTTACCTGATTGTCAGTAACAGTTTGTTATTTTTTTCATTATCAAGGACAATGGAAAATCACATCTCCATCACATCTGTATAGAAGACAATGGCAAGAAAGGTACAACAGTAATGGTGAAATCTTAACTAATTAATGCCCGAATAATTTCTTCTATAAATACGAGGCTTAGTCAAAATAATTTGACCTACTTAAGAATAATAAACAGCTTCAAAATGTTTCAATACCTTTAATTCAATATATTTGCATCCTAAAGTTCTATGCAAAATCTACTTTGGACGTAATATATTCCATTATTCAAAGATTTATCGAGGTGTGTCACAATTCGAGGTCTTTTTCAAAGAAATCTCATCTATGGTCTGGTTATCATTCTTGGGTCGAAGCTTTCAAATTCATCCAAGTGATTTCTGATAAATTCCAATAATATAAAAAATCATTCACTGCATTCATTTTCAATTTATACGCTACCGAGAAAATGTGTTTGTGACAGATTATTAAAATTAAATTGCCGCAATAAATATGTTAAACCACAAGATGTATATAAATTCTTGAAGTATTGCCACAAAAATTTCAGCAAAATGGCAGCAACACTTTTTATAAAAGAATACCAATAAATATAGTCCACATTAGTTGAGTGTTGTAATTTTGAATGTCATAGGATACCACTTATAAGAGGTAAAACTTCATGAAAATAACTTATTTCTAAAGTCAATCTTAATATATCTGTCCAAATAAAAATATATAAATAATCGTAGATATTTGAAAATATGGAGGCGGCAGTATTCATAAAAATCTAATCTGTACTGACTAAAAAGCTTTCCAATAAAACTTAAAACTCCCTCTAACTATATAACTGTTTTCAAGCATGGTCACTATGAACTAATTGGTTACCCTGATATGCTAAATTATATAGGTAAAACTAGGAGTAAAAAATACTACATTAAGTCCTGGAACAGTATTTTCTAACCTTGTAATTTAAAACTTCAAACTAAATGTCAATATTTGAAATAACTAGAATCTGCTTTTAGACATCTAATGCCGCCAATGTACCAAAAAACGAGACAGAAAAGTATCCGCCTTTCATACAACGGGAATTTTTCTGTACTTAATGGAAAAAGAAATCGTTATCGCTAAAATTGCGATGAAAATTCAATTAAAATAATGAGACTGTCTCGTTCTGGTCTCGTCATAATGATTAGAAAATCTGATAGAATGCATGTATAGTCGTAGTTTAATTCTGAAATGTCAAATATAATTTGTTTATAAAAGATGAGGTAACGTTCTTTGCTTATATACAACATTGACTCCATCAGATATAAAATTTCACATTTTCCTCTTGATAAGCAAAGATAACTGTTATATATTATAGATATATTGCAGCAGATAGGATGCGTTGATATTAAGTGTGCCTGTGTATGATAGAGGGAGATCGATGTAGAAAATTGATATATGTAGACGCAATATGTAAACGATATATAGATATTGGTATTAGTAGGTAATTAATAGTATACTACAGGTAGATGATATATAGATATTGTGATATGTAGGTTATAATTATTTATGATATTTTATTCCTTATAAATAATTATTGTGACATGTACAGGATTCATCAATGACTAAAAACACTGATATTATATGTTTCCCCTATTGCATTTATGTTTCCAAATTTATAGTATTAAAATTGCTTATTGAATGGGTATTATAAAATTGCTTGATATATATGCAATACAAAAAATTGTAGTTAGATGCATATGTTCCATATTTATATACCGATCAAGTTTCGAAAAATAGCTGATGACTGCAATGTGTGTTACATAAAACTTAATAAGATTAAGAATTCCGTAGTTTTTAGGTTTTTGTATTTTCAAGCTTATTTCCTATTTTACTTACGTCAATTATATAATTTCATAAAAAGGGAATATTTTATTTCTCTTTATAGTATTATTAGGCTTAGAAATCATAAATGCTTGCATCTGCAAAATAGAAAATATAAAAACTGCTTTATGGATAAAATCTGATTCAGTTACGCGGAATATGTTCATAAAATATATATCATAATACACTCGTGAAAGTAATCTGAAGAAAAAATATATTGCATTACACGTAATAATCACAAAAACAAAGTTTATTATTGCTTTTCCAAGTTCTTATTATGAAGTGAACAGGAAAAAATAAATGGATAAAATATCTATCCAAAAACTTTTATTTTTTTTTTTTGAAGCTCAATCGTGAATCAAGAAATTCATTGCATTGGTAAAAGGAAGTAGGCCAAGCTATTGACAGAAACTATTACTCAAGATTATATTTTTCATGCTACGGTTATTGGATATCACGCAAAAGGTTAGGGAAGTTATCTTTCCTTTGAGAATTATAAGCTTGGAGAAATATCAAATTATATATTTTCAGCATTCAATTTGAGCTCTTTTGCCACCGGGCAGTTACAATTCGAAATGTTTGACATTATAGCTAACGCTGCTATAAAAAAATGAAGTAATTGAGTGAAATAAGTTGCACATTTAGATTATATAAATGATTGTAAAAGATACTCTTCAAATAAAAGAAAATAAAAGAAATATGTAATTTTATTTTAACAGAGGGAAACCTGGTTAAAATGTTTTGCAATATTATTTTTACCGCATTATAAAATTCATGAAAGTCCTCGATAATAAAAAATAAATATTTCGATTATGTTTCGTTTTCGATTTTTCGCCAAATGATATTTTTATTTATGCTTGACATTATAACACAAGTTACCTATATGCCAAATGTAATTATTTTCTAAAATTAGTTGCTCACCTGTGTTTAGGCTAAATCACACAAATTTTCGAATAATTAAAAGTATAATTTTATGTAATTTTTATTTAGAAAAGTGAATACAGTTTTAGAAACTTCATAATGTCATATAAATTTCATGATGAGATTTAAATATTAGGAAAGAAACACTAGGTTTCAGATTATATATCTATAAACATTCTCTTGGCTCGAAATAGATTCTTTCCTTCTATCAAGGTAATGATTCAGTGAGTTTGTATGCTCAGATTGGGAAGATAATATTAATTTTTAAAAACTAGTAAAGGAAACTTGAAGACAGCAGTGACTTAAAATTTACCCGTTAATGTTTAATTTATATAAATATGTATGAAACATGAATGCTTTGATAGATCTCATGAAATATATAAATGAATACATATATTATAAAAAAATTACTAGGGGAAATGATACGAATATCGTTTCATTGACCTAGTATCTGTGATACTCGTTAATCATATATAAACTTATCTCTTGTTATACGGTATACATACGTACATGTTTACATACGCATATATCTTGCATAAATCAAAATCGTTTATGAGCAAAATGGTGAAAATTTGTATTAATGATTGGTTGTCTGCACCAACGAGGACCATCTACCTTAAAACAAAGGTTTAAGATGTTTTTGGTGTCCCCGGGTGTACAATCCACAACAGCTCTTTAATATACAATGCATTATAGTAAATACAGTAAAAATATCTCAAACTAACACATACAAATACAAAACAGACAAAATAACACTGGAAATACAAATGAAAGTAATAATCATAAAATTTAAAAAAAATTAAGCTAAGATAAAAAAAATGATAATAATTACAAGATAAATGCATATAAATAAATACAAAATCGCAGTATTGTGAAAGCTATATATTCAGAAACAGCCTTGTTACGGGGCCTGCAGATTCTCTGAATTTTCCATTAGCCAACCGAACAGCTTGTTTAGTTTGGATGAGAGAGTTTTGTTACAAATTAGCTGATCAGCCCAGGCACCCTTCAGGTCTGGTCTGGGGCGCTTGAAATGCCAATCCGTAGTGAGGGAGCTGTCAAATAGGTAGTGGTCGGGCAAACCCGGGACACCGCAAACACATCTCGTACTAGACAAGTTGGAACCGGCTAAGATAGGCCGGGAATGGGCCATGCTCGTTAAGGAAAGCTGTAAGGGCTGCATTGGAAATTTATGATTGGTTATAAAATCTAGTAGTATACTTTCATTTTTGATTGCAGTATGCATTCTATATAGCAAAGGATTTTCTTGTAATGTACATTAATGCTGCCGGGCACAGAGACGTAGCCAGAAATTGTTTTCTGGGGGAGGGGCCAAAGAGTAAATACATAATTTATTTGTGAATGATACTTCGGTAAAACAAAATTAAGGTATTAAGGCATTGATGAGGTATGACATTTATCTACTTTTAACTCAAATAATTTTTAAAAAAAATTTGATGACATTGTTAACTTCCCAATGAAAAAAGTCAAAATATAGCAGAATATAGAGAAAAAGTTAAATTTTCGGCCAGCGGTTGAAAAAAAACTTTTATATCCGAAGTGGTTTTTTAGGAACATGTTCTTATACAGCAATGCAGATGGCGCCTACACTCATGTGGGCCATTTTTTTTTAATTAAACGGTCTTCTAGAATTTCGGTAGGGGACCGGTTCCTTTCCCCCCGATCCCTACTCTTGCTTACGGACTTTGCAGGGCATAAAATTACTATCCATAAAATATTGAAATTGTTCAGAAAAGACAGTTGCATCTATTAGTTACTGAAGCATCTCTAATTTTGATTGTAATTCGAACTCTATGTAACGAATAGTCCAGATATTAATACAGAAGGTTCATCCAAATTGCAGTCCCTGAGATTTACTTATTGTTAGGTTAATATTATTGAGGACTAAAGAAGATTTCTCCGTAGCTCGGCTGGTAGAGCATCTGACAGCAGATCTGTCAATGGTTCGACTTGCAGTCAGTTCATTTTACCCGAAGCCTGGAATTTTAATTTAAAACAATATTATTTATTGTTTCTCTAAAATCTGGATAACTTTAGAACTTTGTTTGCTTTTTGAGCGAGATGTTTATCGACTATTCTGATTGTGTTTAAAACTTGTGTCCCACCAGTTGGGGTCATCTCTACGTTCTGTTCTCACGCTAGTTTCTTCTGTTCTAATATTTCCAATTGTTCGTATAACCTAATAGTTTCATTATTTCAATCTTCGATACATTATATATTTTTTTTTCCTGTTAAAAGTATTTTATTAGTTACGTAACTGTACATTTTATTAACACTAGATTGCCCAAGGCAGTCATTTTGACTGTTGTTTAATTTCAATTAGAAAAACAATTATGAAATATAATGACACAATTTCTTAGAATTTGGTGACTTTTTCTATAACATATAAGTGGGTTTATCGATAATTGTAGTTACTTCCGCCCTCCTTTATTATATAATATTAAAAATTAATTTTAAACAAATTTCTTTACATATTTGTTATTTTTTCACAATGCAGTCATTTTGACTGTTTTGGGGCAATATAGGTATACAAGAAATCTCGGGCAATCTAGTGTTAAAGAATTCGAAAATTACATCTGACATTCAAATAAAATAACTTAAAATGATTCCAAATAAAAAAATGGAAAAGTTTAACCAATTAATTCCTAGCAACCCTTTTTGAGGACGGCTAAAACAAAAATAGCAGATTTTGAAGAATTATTTTTCATTTTTAGCAAAGGTACATTGTGATGCTATAAACAATGTATGAGGTTTTTGAGTATCTGCTGCTATTTTTAATTTTGTCTTTTTGATCTACATTACGATTTTCTAAGCCCTGCAAGTGATTCTACTGCTGATTTCGGCAGGTAGAATAATTAAAAATATTATGGAAAAATTTATTTATTATAAATCTCTGATTTATGGTACTATTCTTACATGTTACACAGATAACCACGACTTTGTATGATTTTATAAATGACATCATATGACATTTGCAATAAATTTCATCATTAATGAGGCTGTAATATTTATATTTGTTTAAAATTCCTATTTGTTTTACAGTGTATAAGTACAGTGTTCCGATATATGCCATAAAATAAAATTAATAGATACTATAAAAATAAGAGATTTTGGGTTTTGAATTTTAAATACAAAATACTAAATAGTAATCAAGATAATACATAAATATTTAATTTTGGTGAAACAGCCATCAATGAATTTAATTATTTCATAATTAGATTATGCCATATTTCTTATTAATTCCACTTTTTACTTTAATGTATACAAAATTTACTGAGACTTCTGAGAGTGTAAAAGTAGCCTAATGATACAGCGCTTCTTTTCGGTACTGAATTGCGCGGGTTCGAAGCCGTTGGGAAAGGGGTTTAATCCTAGACCCCGTTCTCCCCGGTTTCATTTGGAATATAAGAGTAGCGCTCCATATGAAACCAAACTGTAATTGTATTTTAAAAAAATCAAACTTACTTCGAGGTTTGGATTTTTATAGATGATTTAGACCTGCTTCTGTTAAAAGTCGAAGAAAGAGACAAGACAGCTGAAAGAATTTTATTTTATATTACCCTTTTACCCAAAATAAAATTGACATATCTGCATACAATCCTGAACTCAATTGATTTGTAAGCATACTAACAGACCATTTGGTTTATACTCTGTACATTCCTGAACATATTGTGAACACACATAGAACACACATAGCGCGTGTATAGATGCATTTACACTCGCAAACACATAAACTGAAACTTACTCATAAACAAACATATATGAATACATGTAATAATAAAATCCCTTTTTACATATATTAATATTAATTTAGTAAATTCTATTCATAAATTACGTTACTGGAGTTTGCGCTGTAATTCTGATTTTTCCCTCCAGACTCTTTATAGTCTTAATCCAGCTTCTGTCTGTACTTCCTTAGTCAATAGTAAACACATTCTCTTTAGACATGGGTATTTTTTATCACGTGATCCAATGTGCTTAGGGATTATTCGTAGTCTTTTTACCTGAGAAATTCCTACTTAAAAAGTGTGTGTGCAAGATGTTCTCGAAATTTTTTACTGTTGTCTTGATTTGATGTATCATCACAAGAAATAAAATGTGTTCTTCCTTTATGAAACTCTCCCATATTACATACATATACATGCGGTAATTGGTGTATTTCCATAAAAATGTGTTATATTTTTTTTCAAAATACTTTGAGAAATACTAATACACTTATTTCTGTATATCATTTTAAAATGAAATATACATTCGTAAGAAAATTGCGTAAAATATATGTTTGAATAATTTAAAATATCATTATTGTAAATTTTTATCTTTATATTCATTTGTTAATTTATTCTAAAAAATGGAAACTTAATTGGGAAATAACTCAAGGTAAACTAAGTCACATACGTAAGCTAATATTCTTAATAACTTAATTAACTCATAATAAGAATCTAGAATTTTTAAAAGATGCCTCAGTAAAATGAGATTAGAGCTGAAAAAAGTATTTTTAATTTTAACGGAATCTTGTTAGTTTCTTTTCTTAGGTTATTTAGTTCCAAAAAATAGTAAAAATGTGAAGTTTGCATTTTTTAGCAGCTCATGAAATGCTTTAGATTTATCTTTTTTAGTTAATGGTTTTCAAAATGTGGAAGCAAATATTTTTCATAGTTTTCATAAACCCAATTATTCTTTGAACACAATAATATATGTAAATAAAGAAACTCTTTATGGAACTGGGATTCCCTAAAGCACAGAATATGAAAAATATTAACTCTAAAAACTTCAATATTTTTAACTAAAAGAACTTTATTACTGCATTAATATAAACTACATCCTTATTATTTTATACTAGCTTATAGCCCTTCATATGACGAGAGCAGTAAATATTTTATTTTTCAGATTTGTAAAGTAACGTATGAGGCATGTAAAAAAAATGGTTTGTTTTTCGGCTGAGAATTATCTTGCACCAAAAAAATAATCGATGATTAAATTTAAAATTATCACATATGTGCCTAATCAATAATTTTAGCCAAATATAAAAAGGAAATTATTTACGTTCAGTAATAAAGTGTATGAAAATAATGCAGACGATATTTAAATAAATAAAATCAGAAATGATTAAATGAGATGGTTAAAGAATGACGTCTTAATGCTAGAAAAATGTTATTGTTACCTATTTATTATGTGATAAATTGATAAATTTTATCGCCTGCTCTTAACCGGGGAAAATAGGGCTTGAAATGATGGCATTAAACACTCGAAAGTGGAAGAATGGATGAATTTCGAATGTTTTAAAGACGACAGTATTTTTCGCTCTGATTTGAAGCATATTTGTACCTATTTATTTAATAATCGGATCGATAGTTTAGGAAAATATAAACTTTACTCGCTTTGAATTTTACTAACCCTAACTCATCAAGAATCAAATATGGATGCCTCTATCTATTCCAGGTCCAACCGCTTCATAAATTCGAGGACAGGCGGACAGAGGACTTAGGCTATTATTATAGAGGGAATTATATCACAAACTTCTTTATTAATTTCATGCCTTATCTTTACTAAATATAGGTAATCCAACCAATAAGTAGCCTAACGATGGCCGAATGGTTAGGAATGATTTTCGAATACTGAGGTATGGATGTTCGATTCGAATCGGCTTTTAAACAGTATTGGTCTCATTAACCCTCTTGTTGCAAAAAGTAGACCGTAGTGCTCCCAACCAAACCAACCAATAAGTAGCACAATACTTGGTGATGTATAGATAGGTTGCTTTTAAACCGCGAGGACGCTCATTACTCAAAGTTAGACGAGAACGTTGGCCGGGCCTCTGAGGCTCGATGCAGCTTTTCCCAGCCCGATATCAATAAAATTGTTTTGATGATGAACAGAAATTTTTTATTACCAAAATTACTATGATAAAAGTTTAAAATATATTTAGGATTATTTGAAATATTCAATTAATTATTTTTTTATTAACATTTAGGAAGTACAAACATAAGACACACAAGTTAAAAACATAAATCACAATATTATAGTTCATTATTTTAATGAAATACCATATATCTCTCCCCCCATCATTAACACTAAATAAATATGCAAACGTGTATGCGCGTGCACTGGGTCACTCAAGCTCGAAAAAAAATAAAATGTATTTTTTCTGAGAAACATATTCAGAGAAAAGTGCAGAAAAACGTGTTATTGGGGTCTAGAAAATCTATAAGACAGCTACTGAAATTTACATCTATTTGATTTCGTTTAAAATGTTTTCACAACCCTCGTGTTTTTAAAGTAGACCGTAGTGCTCCAAAACCAACCAAACCAACCAAAACGATCCGGCGTCAGCACACGTGTCCTCGACGGTTAAATGTTTTAATCAGACATTACTAATTATAAAAATGTATTTACTTTTAAAGAATGTTTATCCCATTAATAAAAGTTAGTATTTTATATATGTAATTAAATTTTAAAAATAATTTTAAAAAGGGGGTTGGTGTTATTAAAAATATTATGAATAAATATTAATAATATTTATGATTTGCATTCATTGATTGAACTAAAGAATATGGATATTCATACAACATTATTTTACAATGAAATTTTTACAAATATATTTAATTACGGAAAATACAGATAAAAAATACCATAAACTTATGGTTTTTTTATTCATGACTATGATTGTTTTCATCGCTTTATTAACCCTCGAAGCTCGATACATTTTTTTTGATAAGAAATCTCAAAAAAACAGTCTGAAACATCACTCAGTAAAAAAAAAAAATGTATTTTTGAATCAGAAAGCCCAGTTTTCAATAAACTTTTTTAATATATTTAATTACGGAAAATACAAAAAATACCATAAAAATGTTTTTTTATTTGACAATGTTTTATGTTTATTTTAGTAAGTTATACATTTTATTATGTAATTAAATTTAAAAAATATACATTTGATTAAAAATATTAATAAATATAAAAATGTATTTTTGATTTTTAGGAAAATTTTTATGAAATTTTTACAAATATATTTAATTACGGAAAATACAGATAAAAAATACCATAAACTTATGGTTTTTTTATTCATGACTATGATTGTTTTCATCGCTTTATTAACCCTGACGTAAGTCTCGATACATTTTTTTGTAAAAAGTATAAATCTCGTAAAAAATATACATTTTTGGAATCTGCAAAACATCTACCCTTTTTACAGTAAAAATGGAAAAAATGTAGTTTTTGAATTTTCAGGAAAGCCCAGTTTCCTTAATATAACTTTTAAAATTAGCCAGATTACATATACGCAGTAGAAATAAGAGTACTTTGCACTGTCTTGTTTAACTTTGGTATGTAAAGACTGATGAGACAATAATTTCAATCTGATTGAAAACAATTTACAAATTGTGAATTCTTATAAATAATAATAACAATTTTCAGCAATAAAATTATCTTTAAAATTAATTTTCCCCATTTGAATCTTATTCCAATATTTGTCTAGAGGGATAATAGAAGCGGCTATATTTTAAACAAGCACTTAGCGCCTTCAAAATATTTATTAGCATTTGCCTTGTGTGGAGCAATAAGGGGAATGGACGAAATACCAATTTGCACTTTATACATCACTCCTAAGGAGCGATACCCCTGTCAAAGTGATCCATCTTTCTCCTCGAAATTCCCATTCTAACGTATTATACTTCAGTGGCTAATTTCTAACGCTTCTCATTTAAATAAATTTTGCTTATTCGCTAAATGATTAGTCTAGACAATGGTTGATGTATTGCAGTATGGTCGATATGCTGAATATAGGTCTTCTGTGTTGTTTTGTATATTAATTTAAATCCAAATTTATTCTTTATGAAAACGTTATTTGCTGGATTCAATAAATACTTGAATTGTCGAATTTTAATTATTTGTTAATCCTAGTGCATGACGCCAAATAATTGGTGAATAGTAGTGTGTTGCTGTTTGGTAAAAGAGTTTGCGGGTTCGAATCTCACTGCTGACATTGATGTTCGTGGCTTTTCCGAATCAGCTTTAAGTAGTAGGTCCCGGTCTCACTAGCCCTCGTGTAAAAAACAATAGACCGTAGATCTTCAAAACTAACCACGTTCGCCGAACGATGGCCGAATGGTTAGGGTGCTGTCCTTCGGAACCGGAGTTCGTGGGTTCGAATCCCACTATGGCATGGATGTCCGTAGCCGTTCGGAATCGGCTTTAAGCAGTAGGTTCCGGTCTCATTAGCCCTCGCGTAGAAACAATAGACCGTAGCTCTCCAAACCTAACCACGTTCATGCGAGAAAACATTATTGGGAAATAATAGTAGGGTAGTGAGAATCTGAAAAAAAAACTAATTGTGTCGTATATAAAATCATATTAAGTATGCGAAATTCTGCATAATCAACAACTACATAATTTTCCGTACATTTTTACTCCTACTTGCAGAAGCATATCAAGAAGTTTTTAAAGTCGAGGAGAGTTTTCTCACATGAAATCATATCTAAACATCAGTATCGTAATACTTACATGTATCTATACAACATTCATTTGATGTTGTAAACCCACCACCTTCTTATTTGTTACGCCATTACTGCATCTGTAATCTTTTAAAATTCAAAAATGTATTAATACAAGTACTTCGGATGTCCAAATTTTAATTTTGCATTTAATAGTATCTCACGTTAAACTACACAGCATTGGCCTAGCATGAAGTGTAAACAGGAGGCTTTTCAAACAATGCTGTCTAAAGGTCTATGTCATTCCCAAACTAAACTGTACTCATTTGTCTATTTCCCACTACTAAAAATCTTGTATTAAATACCAGAGCCATATAATTTAAGAATTAAGAACTCAAAAATAATTACATAATTTTATAGTTAATTTTTATCAGGAAGGTAGGTGAATTTTTACTTTGTATAAGTTTAAAAGCATTATTATGTACATTTTTTAAGATACAATTGTAAACGGAAATTTGAATTATCGTGCAAAAACTTGACTTAGTATCTTTTTAAACAAACAGTTAAATTATTTTAAAAATATCTTTAAAATATTAAGGATAGGAATATTATTGAGGTTTAATATGACACGTAGGTCGGTATCGTACAATCACTCGATCGATAACTGCACAAAAAGAAGCATAAAAATCACTTGAACATGAAATAAATGAAACACTAAGTTTAATTAAAAAAACAGAGTTTCAGTAAGTTTTACATGTTGAGTCAAAAATTCGTTGGTCTAAATTTCATGCATATTGGTCATATCTGTTCTGCTCAATCGTGTTTGCCGACATCCAAACTAAGCACTTTATGCATAAGATTAATTTACTAGTTCACATGAAATATGAGAGAAAATCTGCATGCGGAAAGAAATTCTAAAGGAAATTCCCTAAAAGGAATTTTAAAGGTTTTTCATCACTTTTTGTTGCAGTGCAATATTTTAAGGATATTACACGAAGTTCATCCTCATAAGTTTAAAATGCTTGACAATTTTCTTCGTTGCTTCATTTGTATTGAGCTACATTACAAAATACTTTGTCATAAAGTGTAGCGTAAACTTCGATAAATAGAATTACATTCAAATGACATTATAAGATGTCTCTCTAATTGTAAAGGACAGTGATACCAATGACAAACGCTGTATATCTATTGTTGTAAAGCACTTACAATACAAACTCCAGCATTCGTTCTCCAACGGGAAACACCGTAAAATATAGGCTATGGAATAAAAGGAAAATGCCTAATACTTAAACTAAAACATTTATTATGTACAATAGTTACAAATTCGTACATCATTTGATTAGTTTTTAACATTACCTGCAATTATTTGGTTTTGCTATTCATCAATACTCTTGAAATAGTATTCTTTATCAAAAGATTGTGAGACCCAAGTAATAATTATGAATATTATTAAGTTTACCTCCAACAATTACAGGGGAGCAGGCTGGGGCTGTCAACAGGCTGGAAGTCTGTGCGGGTGTGCGGCCTTTATTTTGTTAGACATCTATGCTGCGTGCGGATCATGCGCATGCGGGTTCAGGAATCGACTGCTGGCCGGGGCCTTTGGGCTTGCTGACGGAATCTCGATGTACATCAACTTTTGAATCTCGACATCGAGTGCTTTTTACACTTTCTTTAGACACCTGTACACCTCAGTTTCGAAGCCGTTTTTATCTCTGTCCCAATCACTTGATGGTGAAATTTCCCCACATCTGCACCCTCTTCAGGAGTGCAGGTGGGCTCATTAAAATGACCCCCTTGGTGAAAGTTGACATTATTGCTTAGCCCCTGCCTCCATATACCACGGCTAAATATCTGCCTGGACTTGACAGTTACACTTGTGCCACTCCGTGAGCTATACCTCCTCCGCAGGGGTCACCAGTAAAACTCGAAGTCAACAGCTTCACCTAAATTCTTCTTGGAAACTTAGTTCACAAATGTGTATGCACGTGCTGACCATCGAGGGAAAATACATCGGTACATGCCTGCAAATCTAACAGAGCATAAATTCAGATATATTTTTTACGTAGGGAGCACCACTTGATAAAAAGTACATTATTGTATCCTCTGTCTCGGTTTTAAGGAAAAGCCCTTGTGTAGAACAGTATAATGAAGCACTAAAAAAGGTATCAAAGTTTACTTATTAAATGACGTTATGACGTTACTTATTTTCTTTTGTTCAGCTACATATTTTCATGTAACTGTCTTCTTTCAAAAGATTTTTACTCTATAGTCTATTTTACTTTCATCTCTGTCTTCCATACTCCATTAAGGTTTTTTACAGTTCTTTAAATTCGTAAATTGCATTTTAATGTGTTTTTAGCAGTATATCTCAGTGCTGTATATACTAAACATAACAGTATCATTTTTTTAATAATTAATGAATGCTAAATGTATTTGATGCATCATTTAATTATTAATGAAAATTAAAAATATTTTTTTCTTAATATAATATTTATCTACTGAAAAGAATTTAGAAATATATGTAAACTTTCAATGCTTTTTTATGCATTTAAAGAATGTTTTTGAATGACCAAGAACTGATAATACCCAAACTAATGAGACCAAATAATTTAGTTTTTGATGCAACCTGTTTAAATCAAACAGTTCCGATTTTCATTAATAATTCTTATTCACAAAAAATGAAATTAAAAGAACAGAACAAAGTTTGCTTTTCCATTAAATCAATTTCTTTAATTATTTCAATTCGATAAATGTATTTCGCAAATATAGATTTCTATTTAATTAAAATTAAGATCTCATCCCAGCATGAATTCTCAATTATTTACGAATAAACTGTTATTACAGGGAGAGAAAACTTGTACTTCTGTTTAATTTATATCTAGAGAAAATATTGAGTTTATTCATTTAAGAAGCATAAATATATTAAAGGTTCATTAGTGAAAGAGTACAGTTACTTTAAATTTTGCAACGCTTTTCCATAAAACTCTCGCAAAATCCAGATAAGTGAAATATTGAATTTATCAAATTTAACAAAACTAATAAAGAATAAACAAAATGCAGACATTTTTTTGTTTTATATTCATTCAAAGCGCTTAAAAATTTGACAATCATAAATAAGAAAACTGAATTTAGAAATAATTTTTCGAAACTAAACTTTCTCAAATAATTAAGATGAAATAGTTCATACTCGATAAGGAATAAAGTGTTTAATAAAATTGAACAAAAATGAGTTTATTATAATAGATAACTTAGAATAGAGAACAAATATTATGATTTTTACGATTCATTATTTTTTTTTCTTTAATGTATATATGCGATTTAGTTTTAATGCAGAATGTTCAGTTTATTAATACATTAGTTATATGATTGGTTTAAATTGTTTTTATATTTACTCTAAGATAAAATGCGAAATAACTTTAAAACTTGGGATGAAAACTTGCTTTATATTTTTCAATTTTGCAATATTTCTCAAATGTTTATATATATATATATATATATATATATATATATATATATATATATATATATATATATATATATATATATATATATATATATATATATATATATATATATATATATATATATATAAACAAGTTAAGAATTTTAACTCAATGTACAGCTCTGAGTTTCATTACTGGATACAGTTGATTAGACAAAGCTGACATGGATGCTTGGCTGAATGATGAATGATTGGTAGAGTGCTGCTGTTTGGTACCGGAGTGCTCGGGTTCGAATTCACTGCTGGCATGGATGTTCTTAGTCGTTTGGAATAATTGAACTGTAGGTCCCGGTCTCATTAACCCAAATAGTACACCGTAGTATTTCAATCTAAACTAGACATGTTTATATACAATGAGAAACATCCTGAATCAAGCGGTCTCTAGTGAACCCAAAACTTGAAATGTAGCATTTGAAATAAGTCACTTTATTTTCAAAAGCTTCATCATGTTTATGTGAAATAAGCAATTTTATACTCTAAGCCTCTTTAATATACCACATCTGAATATAAATACTTTTGCTTTTGTCAGGTCTCTTTTGTTAGGTCACGTAGTAAATTGACACAGTACATATCCATTACAGTAGGTTTTAAAAGCGATACGATATACATCTTATAATTCTGTTTAGCCTGTTCTAGATAATAGTTCACACTTCAGAATAACACCAATTCATTTTTAAAGAATTTGGTACAAACTTTAGTCAAGACTGTTTAAGTAGTCACAAATAATAAATTTATCATAAGATGTAAATTTGTAATACATTCTATTCAACTAACTCATAACTAAATTCATCTACAAAGATTGTGTGTAGCATTTCAAGTAACAAATATTCAAAAACTACCAATGTGAATAATACCGAAACTAGTATTCATAATATTAATGAAGAAGGGAGAAGAATGTTAAACTAATAAATTTAAGATTTTTTAATATTATTTTCATTCAATATAATTGAGATCAGAATATTTTCTAAAATTGAGTATAATCAAATCTTATTTTATCAAATATCAAGCGAATTGTACCTTAGTAAATGATTTTAAATATTTATATATTGATCTATATTTTAGTATATGGAAAACCGAAGAAAGTGTAACTTTGAAATAAAATTTAACCCGTTCGAGTTATGGTGTAAAAAGAGCGTATACTAAAAACTTAATAAATAAGCAATTTGTTTGATTTCTTGCAATTTCTATAATTTGTTTTTTCATAAATTTTCTCATTTTAGTTATAGTTTATAAATAAATTTTTATTTTTGCAACTATGTTTAATTTGTTGAATATATAAATATAAAATTTTATATAGCGCCTTTGTGATTTGAGAAACATTTCGCAAGATACCACATTATAGAAAATAAATGTATTAAAAAAATAAAGCTATGATTTCGTAAGACGCTATAGATGCAATAAAATAAGCTATTATTTAACATTTATTGCCTGTTTAGTTAAATCTTTCCTATATCTATTTCTAAAGTATACTATTGCAAGGAAAATTTCAGAGAATTAAATTTTATGGCCTTTAAAAAACTTAAAATTTAGATTTAGATATTTATACTTAAAATGCTAAGATACATATAATTAAAAATTTTATCGTCCTTTTCAGAACTCATAAAATTTTCATTCTTGATAGATATAGATAGGTACACAACAAACAACCTTTAGATTTTTCTGCTATGATTTAAGATTTTGGATTAAACGTGTTTTTTATCTTTATGAGACTCACATTTCACATGAGAGTCTTACCTAATTAAGCATGTACATCAATTGAAATTATACATCATTATTGTACATGAAAATATATATTTGTTATATAACTTTATTCAACAATATCGTGTTTACCTGTACTAGGAAAATTCTTTAAACATACAAATTCTTCTCCTTTTATAAATACCATTTTATGTTGATTTGAAAATCAGTTAATCCCTAATGACGATGAAATGTAATGCTGAAAGTTGTTTACCTTTTTTTATTATTTAAACTCTCAGATTCTCAGTTAAATTAAGATAGTTATCCACTGCCTGGACTAATAAAAGTGTGCAAAACGTGCACACAAGCGGATATTTTTAAAAGTGGCAGAGGGGAAAAATACCAAAATATGCGAACTGAAGCATTTTTTTTTGAGGAAATGATTTTACTGAAAATAATCAGAAAATATATTTTTTTTCTGACTATTTTTCATTTGGAAATAAATTTTTTCACAAACATAGTTTAATTTTTAATGAATACTTCCCAAATATTGTTTTTTATAAAAAAGGAACTTTTTTTTTAATATATTAAGTTATTTTAAATATTTCATACTTTAAAATATTTCAGAATACACAACTAAAAAAATTCCAGAGAAATTTGTAATAAGGGGTAAAATATAAATTATAATTAATTGGTTTGATACTAATTTGAACTGAATCTCTATGTACATAGACGATATTATTCAAAATTAAAAATAAATTGTGTAAAAATTTGGAATTATCAAAAACTGGCAATGATCAGAATGTTAAACTGACAAATAAAGATAAAAGAAAGCAGTTTATTCAGTTAAGTGCATTTTGTTATTTTTTGCGAGGATTTTAATTTTAATAAACACTATGCATTCATTTTTACTTTATTAATCTGCAGTCATTTATATGGAGCAGTTACGTAAACATAACTGTAAGCTTCTAAGCAATAGCATTATCTATATTCAATCTACTTTCGATTTCCAAATGTAACGATAAACTTTATAAGAGTCTTATTTCAAACTTTTCTTACATGTATCCGATTGCGAGAAATTTGTAAATTATAATTTATGATGTCATAATTTAGAAGGAAATAACTTTTCCATAATTTAGAAGGAAATAAATTTTCCATTGTTTAAATATCTCTGCAGTTCTTTTGAATTTTTATTTTCATCATATCAAGGTATCCCGGAATTAATTACATATTTTACAAGTCGAGAGTTAGTTAAATATTTTATAATATCCCACTGCTTTACTGTGTAATGTGGCCTTAAAAAGCGTTGAAAGAAGAAAGTTTTTTGACGACATGCGAGCAAAATGGGAATAACTTTCTATTTATATTTGATGAAGCGATATATTTGTAGCATTAAGAGAACAAAGGGCATCTAATTTAGATTTTCAAGAATTATTTCAAATTATATAATGTTTCAACAATTTAATACTCTTTTTTATTGAATTTCATCCTCTGTAACTTTATAAATTGCTTTAAATTTTAAAATTTTGTGGTGATTACACAATAACAACTAAATTCGTTGCCTCGTTTTGATTCGCAGACTATTGAAGTCATAAGCCTCATTTCTAATTAAGGCCGTTGACGTAATGTTCAATCTTTGTATATAGTGTCCTGTATATATTATAAATATTGTAATGTATTTTCACATATTATTGTAACATGAATTCATTGATCTCTATTGATATTAGTTATGATTAAAGTTTTATAATTATCGTATTTTTATTTGTGGCAACACAGCATCGTTTTAAATATGCTAATATGTGTAATATATGTATATGTTGTCTGCCTACATAAGAGTCAGTGTGACAATAGCTGATAACACGGTTGAATCAGAGGTGATGATGTTTCTTTATGTAACTTGTATGTACTTTCAGTTTTTAAACTTCTTTAACGTTGGTTCAGTTTGATATCCAGAGCTTTACGTCATGCATTATACTATCTTAAATAAATACCTGTGAAAGTCTAGATTAATAAATGTCTAGATCTAGTTGTTTTATTTAACTGCACCATGTGAATACCTTCTGCATGTTTTTATATATGATGTGATCCCTGCAGATACTTATTTAATAATCGTAGAGTCATAGCAGGGGGTCTCCATAACTTCAAACCTAGTTTTTTGACAAACGCATTTAAAAACAATGTCTAAAAATTAAAAACTGTTCAGAAAAATATTAATGCACTTGGAGCATTTTAAATTCACTAATTCAGTATCGAAACCGTCAAACTAAATAATAAATCCTGTTGTAAAATAAAGACGGAAAGATAAACAAGATTATTTAGGAATTAAAGTACACAATAAATAAAATTTCGATTTGCTAATTAAATGTGTGACTAGATCCGATTTTTCAAAATAACATTTTATATTTTTCGTTGATTTCTATTATTTTAAAATGTAACTTGTTTCCTTCAGTCACATGTATTTTAGTACACAATAGAATATGGGAACTGGTAAATGTGGCTTACAAACCTAGAGTTTCTGGCATTGTAATGTAAATAATACGTGCAATAGGAATTATATAAAAATGCACCAATATTTCTAATGAGGGAGATATCTTTTTCTTTATTGTATTCCTTGAGAGCAGTATTCATATATACCAATATACAGCTATTTTTATTCCAGTATATATTATAACGTGTGTAATGTGGATCTTAAATTTTTGTACTAAATTTTCAAAATGTGCATTACACAGAAGTAAACTAGATAAATTCGAAATTTAATTGACTTTTACTGAAGATTAAAATAAAACGAAATCATTTCCAAAAACCGTATTTAAAATATTAACACATTTTGTGCGGGTACATTTCGCATCAGAATTGTACAGGGTGTGCGGGCGATTTGCGCGTAAATTGTTATTCAGTTCAATCTCAATATATCGAAAATTATTTAATTTTTAACTAACTTTTCGTATTTTATATTGAAATATATAAACAAATATATAAATATACAAATAAGCAAATATATATAAATGCAAATATAAATGTAATATATAAATATACATAGATATAATATCATTTTCGCAAGGATAAATAAAAAGTTAAATTTAAATCTAAATTGATTTCTTTAATCAACCTTCTCGTTCTGTGATTCCACATCAACTGATGTAAAAACTAGTTTTCTTTTGTCTAAAGTTTTCCAGAATCTGTGTAGTAGACAAGATTCGGCTTCGTTTTTCCTGTATATACCGTTATTTTTGTACCCACAAACAAACCGTTAAACTAACCCGTACTAGTACGTGTCTCGCACTCAAGGATCAATCGTCAGAAAAAGTGCTAGTACGTGTCCCGCATACAATGTGTTAAAAGGTTTAGTTTTCTTTACAGACATTTCCGTATTCAAAACATATATATTTAAAAAAGATCAATATATTATATTTACTTTTCCTTCTGTTAATTCAAAATATGCTTGTTTACTTCTGCAAGTCCTCAAATTTATATCTTGTATGGTGTTTCTTGCATCCTTATTTCTTTATAAATATATGAATAACTCAAATATTATCTAAATTTTGTAATTTCAGCTTCATCCGAGTTGCACGAACAAACGATGTTCTCTTATTTCTCACTAAAAGCATCAGAATGGGTTTTTTAAACAATTCTTTTTTAAAGCAGAATGATGTTTACATAGCTATAATAGAAAATAGAATAGATTAATTATTATAAACCATTTTAAACAGTTACTAATATTTTTCATTATAATAGGCAAAACTTTCACCTTTGTACAGTGTACGTAATGGAATGGAAAATAGTTTACATCCAAAAGTTCCAAAATATATGTAAGATTTCTTCATAAAATATTTCAAATTTTTTTACAGTCAACTTTTTCAGCTTTTATATTTAAGAAAACTTAGTTTCAACAAAAATTTCGATTCTTATTTTTATTTATTTGTTTTGCTCAAATTATTCTTGGGATCTTCTAGTATATTCTAACAAAATTTTAAGACAATATACTAATTAGAAATGTAAGAGAATTTTTATCTTGATTGGGTCGCTTTAAATAGTTTTTTTAGAAAGTATTTAATATTTCATCTATTTCTGAATTTTAAAAGTCTCTAAAAGAAGAGAATGTGATTTATACTAGAATAAATATGAATAAAAGTTCAAGAAATTACGTATGCTTTTGAATACTTTGAAAATAATGTTCATTGAATTTGAGCATGTGTTAACATGAAAAATGTTTTTAATGACAATATAAATTTCAACTAATAATATTAAATTTCCTTTATATGTAATATGATTTGCCAATTTTTCTTAAGAATTCTAATTTATTTAAAATAAGGTAATTTTTTTATCAATTTTTAGCATAGTTTTCCCCATAAATAAATCATTTAAATTAGAATTAAATCTTTCAAAACTATTTAGCATAGTTCTGGAGATATATCAAAAAAGATGATAAACTTTCTACGAATAGGATTTTTGTAAAAATTAAATATTTTTAGCCGAATGTTAGAGCGCTGCTCTTTAGTACCGGTGTTAATGGGTAAAAACTCCGCTGATAGAATGGATGTTCGGAATCGGCTTCAAGCAGTAGGTCATGGTCTCATTAACCCTCTAGTAGCAAGTAGTACACAGTAACATTCCAAACCAAACGAAACCAAATATTTTTTTCAAATTTAAGTTTTTTAATAATCTACTCCAGAAAATTTATTGTTTCTCAAAATCAAATATGTGATATATTTTTACAATCATGCAAAGTATTTAAAATAAATCATTAAATAAAAAAAAAATTCCAAATTGTACCAGGTGCCCTTAATTATGTTAAGGCGATATGTGGAAAGAATCAATATTTTATATAATTTAAACATGTAAGTATAAATTTACTCTAATTCATTGTAATATATGTATATAAAAGGGCCCTATCTTAACTTCAGAAGGTTGACCCCACTTTTAATTTTTTATAGATAAACAGTTTATTTATAAAATTGCGAATTATTTTCTGAATCTTAAGCTATTTGCTTTGGCTATATGGTACTAATCTATCTAGATTAGCAAAAATAAAAAAATTAAAAATTAAATTAATTTTTACAGATACCTGAGTGTGCACAACACTACTGTATTTCTTAATGAACTCTGTGTTTAGTCATACATACATAATTCATAAACAAATATTAAGGTTTAAGTGTACATTCAATAAAAAATATTGAAGGTTTGTGAAAGTTTCGCATCTCTCTTTGAATTATAAATTATCATTATGAATACGTATCAGAGAATGTGTTTTAAGATCTACATGAGTTTTCCTTCCTATTTGTAACGATTTTCACTGTCTACACGAATTTAAATTTTAAAATAAAATACTTCTGGCATCAGATTGAAATCGGATTTTCCACAGACCTCGGAGGCCCGATGCTACTGTTTTGAACAAAATACTACCAAAATTGCTTTTGATGATGAATAGAAAATTTGTATTGCCAAATATACTTTATTAAAAGTTTAAAATATAGTTCGGATTATTTGAAATATTAATTTTTAAAAGTCATTTGAACTATAGATCTTTTTTTTAGTAATCCGAAAGCACAAACTTCAGAAACACACAAGTTAAAAACTAAAATCACATATTTGTATTTCATCTTCTTATTTGGTTATTTTAACCATATAACTTTGTTTTTTTGACAGCATCTCTCCTTTGAGCACAAACCTTAAATAAAAATGCAAAGGTGCATGCGCATGCACCGGGACTATGGAACCCAAATAAGTTAAAAGTGTCTCTTTCTGAGAAAAATATTCAGAGAAAATTAAGAAATGTATGTTTTTCGGGGACTGGAAGACCTATCAGAGAACTACTAATATTTTGGAAAGTTTATTTCTATTGAGGGATTTTGTGTGGAATATTTTTATAAAGTTCTGGTCTGAGAGGCCCGGAGCGCGTCCTCGCAGATTAAATTATTTGCAACATTAACATTAGTTTGCTCTTTAAATATTAAGAAGAGAAATAATGTATAGAATTATACATTTTTACACTTTGCGAAGAAAAATACTATTAACAAAAATAACTCAATGGCATGGTTTTTATATATATACACAAAAAATAAGTGACAATTAATAAAAAAAGAAAACAAACTTGAAATTTTATACTAACATGTGAATAGAAAGATTAAAAAAATGAGTACACGTCTTATTACGTCACACCTTGTGTTTATCAACCCCTCCCTCTCAAACAGCTATAGTTTAATTTTTAAATACCTCTGTTAGAATAAAATTATAAAATCTGATTTTGAATCTATTCAAATAATAAAGAAAAACATCATGTTCACTATTCAATCCCAAAACATTTTTCTCATCCTAAACTATATATTTACATTTAATGAATCTTGAAAACACTTGTCTTATTGCAATAGAAAAATTGAAGAAAAAGGGTTAAAATGTTCCGAGAAAACATGAGAAGTTTTGCTAAAAGGTTTTATGTTTTTGTCTGAATTCTCAGCTAACGGAAAATTTTAAATAAGGAAAGTAGAAAAACGTGTCAAAATTAACTCTGATTATTCTCAGAAATATGTTTTAACACCGAGTTATAAGGGAGAAATTCCAAACCTTTTCCATAATAATCTTTACTGCAGGATAAGGCTACAAGACATGTGTCTAAATCTACTGCTCTAAGTTTTAAAAAATTTAGAAATAAAAAAAGCAATCGAGCTAATTGAAGCTATTGGATTCAGAGCTTTAAAGTTCTCACAAAGATATAGTTTTAAATATTTTGTACAAATATAATTTCTGTGCAAATAAATTTATAATTTTTGTGAAGAATAAAGTATATTTTTGTAGGTAATTAACTGTTTTGATGTTAAAATTGTTATACGGAACAACATGTGGCTTAATGTTGGTGGGACTTTTATTAAAAAGCAGATTGAAGTATAGGCTTGTATGTAAAAGAAAATTGATAAAAATAGTACACATGAGAGTTTTAATTTCAAAACGATACGGACTTTAAATAAAAATTTTCCATGTGGATTTCACAAAACAGATTCAAATTCTGTACGTAAAGATAATATGAGATCTTACAATATTTATAAAAAATACATAATTTTTGTTACTAGAAAATATCTTTTTTAGCCCATAATTATTTAAAAGGAAAAAAATTGTTTTCCTACATGTTTAAAAAAAAATGTTCTCTAAGATTTTAGAAATTATATTTTTTAATTTTTGGTTGTTAAAATATAAATTTTTAACATTTGGACTAACAACAAATATTGTTTATCAGCGATTTAAATTTTAAGTAGATGAACAATCAGCAATAAAAGTAAACAGCCATCTGACACTTTCAATAATTTTTTTAAATGAATTACTTCAAATAAAAATAATTTAATCAATTAATATTAATTTTATCAATTTCAGAAAGCTATGTTGTAAAAAGGAGGTAAATAAATAAATTTTATTTTAATGCACACACATTAATTATTTTTAAAAAATGTAAAAATTGTATCGTTTTAAAATTGTTACAAAATAAAAAATTTTATTTAAATACAAGAAAAATTACTTATGATTAGAAAATTATATAAAAAAAATCACACTATTTTGAAATTGAAAGATAACGCCTTAAACTATATATATAGTTTACTATAATAGTTTAATTTTGTTAAATTGTACTGCGTTTAAAACCTTTCCTAAGAAGAATTAAAGCACTCGTTTATGACCACTAATTTATACATCATCTATGAGCACCTTATATCTGTTTAGAAGATTGTTCACAATATCTGTAAATGAATTTCGTAATTTAATCTGGTACATGGTATTACCGATTACGATATACTGCCTTATGGGTGGGAATCTAGAACAATCCAGGGACCATCCCAGCAGCTCTGCGAAATTTGGGGTATTCTAATTAAAAATTAGGGGGCGGTAGAAACAAATATTTTGAAAATTGGTTCATGGAAGTTTCAGCTTTGCTGTAATTAGCAAATGCTTTCCCAGATGAATACAGAAAATTAAATCAAAGTAGTGATCAGCACTTAACTAGTTTGTTAGAGGCTGAATTAGAATAGTGTTTGTCACTGATCTCCCAACAAGGAAATATGGTAAAATAACCTATTGACAATTTTTACGAAGTATCACAGCCATGAAGAAAATATATGCAAGTCATGAATTTTCTATATCTATATATGTTTGCCGTTGTGCATATGAGGTAAAATTTATAGGAAGGGGATAATATCTGGAAATAAACAGCCGATTTTAAAAATTATTTTACAGATTATAGTGTATTAGAAAGCTACATTATTCCTGTGTGGTAAAAGCTATATTTTATTTAGATATAAATAAGTTATTTTCAAAGCCGCTTGGAAAATACAAACGTGTTAGCTAATTCGTAACGTAGTAACCAGTAATTTATCTGAAGGTAGAAATATTTACAACTTATTTGATATTTTTTACGTTTAAAATTTAAATAAATTTATAAACATCCTTTTTTAAAGAATAGTATAATGAAAAATGTTCAAAGTTATTGCTTAAATAGGAGTTTAGATTTGGATCTCAACATTATTCACAAATATCGTGAAGTTTTTCCTGCATTACTAACGCTTTATACTGGTCTGAGTGGTACTTTTAGTGGTTTAAGAATCATTTGAATTAAAGTTGATAATATACAAAAAAAATTGATACTTTCTGTTAGCAAAATACATGGATAAATCACCAAATATCGCACATTTTAAAAACAGTTTATATAAAAATAAAACAGCTCACATGTGTTTTATAAGCTAAGTGACGTCAGTAATTATCTATGCCAGTTCGAAGGCTCGGTTCCATGCAATACATAATTTCCACTGTCACATAATGCTATTACTTTACAGTAAAAAAAATCTCTGCAAAAAGAAAATATTTAGAATTTTGTTATTTATATTTATATCTATCCTATAAAAATCAATATTTTGCATTTTAGCATTTATCCAAGATATGAATCAACGTTTTAGCAGTCTTATTAATTGTATCCGATTTCATAAAGGTTAATACAATTATGTGCAGTATATTTCCAATAATTTTAATTTCCTTTATTTTCCCAATGTTTCCTCGTTTTTAAAAGGAGCATGAAAGTAAAATTAAAAGCATTTAAAATAAAATTCTGATGCACTTTTTTATTTATTTATTTTTGTTCTTCGTTTTGACTGAAGTCTTAAGCGTGTGTAATAACATTTGAATAAAGACAAAGTATAAACAGATATATTTTTTTCATCGCATTTTTATTTGTTACAAGATTTTGTAAATTTCTTAATAAATGATGAATTTAAAAAAATATATTTGAAGAAATGAATAGTTTCATATTCACATATTATGTATGAGATTGTGTTCTCGATTCATTCCTAGATGATATTATCATACTTATCGAAATTTTGCAGGGTGATTAAGGTAAATACTGGTAAGCGTTTAAGGAGGTTAAATTGATCAGAAGTCAAAGTCATTTTTGAGATAAAATGAAGACTTATCCAATTTCAAATTTGGTAAACTTAT
>CM063503.1:50603971-50638971 GCA_032207245.1 Pardosa pseudoannulata | reverse complement strand
ACTAATAACAGAATACAGTTCATATAGTATAAAATGCAAAGCAAACGGAAATAAGGTAAAAACCGTATACTTTACGTTGGCATTTTATGCTATATTCAAACACAAAGTTTTACAGCCTTTGTATGCATTTATAGGCATACTCATTCAAACTTGTTAGCTGTATAATGTTTAACACTAGATTGCCCAAGGCAGTCATTTTGACCGTTTTTTAATTCCAATTAGAAAAACAATTATGAAATATGACACAATTTCTTAGAATTTGGTGACTTTTTCTATAATATATAAATGTGTTTATGAATAATTGTAGTTACTTCCGCCCTCCTTTATTATATAATATTAAAAATTAATTTTAAACCAATTTCTTTACATATTTGTTATTTTTTCACAATGCAGTCATTTTGACTGTTTTTGGGCAATATAGGTATACAAGAAATCTAGGGCAATCTAGTGTTAAACATACATACATGCAATAGATTTAGAAGATCAAATATAAATAAGTGACATGGAGAGAAAATAACAATTTTACAGTGTAAAAAACAACCAAATTAAAAGACTCCAAAGAGTATAAAATTAATTTGTACATATATAATCAAATAGAGAACAAAATCCAATATTATCTAACAAAATTCGCACTTTAGAAGTTAATATTAGTTTTCCTCAATTACAGATAGTATATTCAACCTGTTTTCAATCATTGAAGTTCGGGAAATGGTAGTATCGATGAATTTTGTGCTTACTGCTTGACAATGAACTAGGAAAATTGAATTATTGGGAAAATAAAACTCGTGAAAATGAATATTTTACTTCATAAACCACTACTCATTGTAAGCGAAAATGGCAAAGAGACAATGATTGCCATTTAAGGATTTTACTCCCATTACAGATATTCGATATCAAATCTGAAAATGACAACATGTCGGGAAAAAAACAATGGGGAATTACATTTGGGATTTAAAAAAAAGCAATCTAACAGTTTTTGGTGGAAGCATTGTTCAAATGAATGCATACGAATCTCTTTCATGATGAATTATGCGATAATCTTTCACATTAACTTGTATCGATCTTCTAAATTATTCTTTATTTTAATTCACTTACGTGATGAACAATCTATATGTGACAGTAGTATTTTTCATACGAGTTATTTCCAATTCTGCTTAGTTATATAATTGTAGCAATCGTTAGTGATTTGTATTTTTAAAATTAGGTGATCAAGCACTTGGCGAAATTTTCCAAACTGATTATAGGGAAAAATTCTCTACATTATCGGCTGAAATCGTTATTTCTATTATGGTTAAAAAGACTTTGAAGTACACTGTGTGACAAATGTTTCAAAAACATTCTTTTTTATGAGGGAATGACAATAATCCCAAAGCAAGTTTGCTGTTTGACTTTCGACTTTTGATACTCTTCGTCGCAAGTAAATTTCTATTACTCTGCACTTGCTCTCAGGCCGAGAAACATTGGAAGTGTTTTGATACGGACGAAGTTTGAAATGATGAAGAAACTATAGGGAATCATAGTAAATCCCATTTTTAAAATTCCTATATCAATTTGAGTAAACTGAAACTTTCAGAAAAACAGTTTGCGTACTGTTATTTAGATGTATTGAATATGATAAGTTACACTTTTACTACCAAATCTAAATTGAATTTCGAAAGAATATTAACGCTAGAATGTCTGGAATATCGAATAGCCTTAAATGTTTGCCAGTGTCGTTTCAACACCGCGATAAAAAATATACATAATAGTTGCAATAACTAAATAATTGCAGGACTACTGTGTAGTATGGTTTAGTTTAAAGACATTTTAATATGATTTCATGAAGTTATCCCATAATGTGATACTTTATATCATAAAAAATGTAACGAAACAAATTACTTAATCTTCTGAAATTAAATAAAACAATAATATTCATAAATATTAGCATAATAATCAAAATAGTAGTTTTTGTGAGAATGCAAGTTTTTTAATCATTATTTATCGGCCTAATGTTTATACATACCTAATTTTCAATGGATCCAATGACATTCATTTTTTCCTGTACAATTTCCGCACAGGATTTTTTAATTGTATTTCCATCACAATCTTAAGCTTCTACGAACCATCGTTTCAGGGTGTCTCATATACATGAATTTCGAAAATCGATTGCATTTTTATATGAGCAGATAAGCAAATGCTATGTAACAAACAGTTAGACGCAACAATTTTAGAATAATTGGTTAATTTCCGCTATCCAATAACACTTCATTCAAGGTCAATCAAATGTGCGATGGAACTTCAGGTCAATTTTTTTACTAATGGTATCTACATAGTGAACTATCTTTTGTTGAATGACAGCTATTTACAATGATAAATGTTCTTGGTGTCGATGGGTGAAAAGATTTAGAGATACTGACAATCTACTTCTGAAAACCCATATTAATAAAGAAAATGTGTGTTGGAGAGCTGTCTTTTTGCAGGAACCAATCAGCAAAATGTACCAATTCTCGCCTTTCTACCTCTCGTGATCACATGTGTCACGAGATTCTTGGTCACTCGTGATCACATGTGTTGAAAAATTAAAATAATAATACTGAAAGAATGTCCAGATAGTTAGGGATAAATTATTTGAACCCAATTGGTGGAAGATAAAATCAAATTAACACATTATCAGTGTTTAGTTACACCTTTATGAAATGGAGTGTAAACTTCACACTATTACACAACTTATAAAAACCTATAATGTACTACTGTTGATGCCTAAGTTGAAACTTTTCGATAGAAGGCACATTTTCTATCCCTCTTGATTTTCTTTACGAACATACATCACAGTTTCAAGAGAGGGACAAAAGTAATTTAAAAAAAAAAAGAAATTGCACCACAACTTTTGTTATAACCAAGATATTCATTAATCTGATTTGGGATACTCACTATGAGTATTATAATTGGTACTCAACCACATCACTTACAGATAGAACCACAACAAAACTTAGGTTACTTTAGTGTAGCTCATAATATATATGAAAAAGTTATAAGCATGCCTAAGTATCCATATCATACGAGAAAGGATAAATAGTAAAGGCATCGTGCACAGAAAACATAACATAAATAGTTTTTTTGGAGTTCGAAGGTAATTTTTCAACTAAACTCTAATTTTCTAATAAAAAATAATTAAGAAGTGAAGTTACACATGAAGTGGTTTGAAACACTAAGGTTATATTTTGATAATATGGAAATTATTTTAAATCTGGGCTTTTTAAGAAAGCCTGATAGAAATTAACTCACTATAATTTAAATACATGTGTCCCGTGGTATAACCTTTCAGAAAATCAAGGGAAATAAAAAAGGATTCTAGAATTAAGTCAGCAAAATAAGCAAAGGTATTACAAGAAAAATATGATAATTTCGGAACTGGCACCAAAATGTTTTACGAAACTAAACATATAGATCCAGTTATTTAGTTACACTATGACAAATATTTTAAAACAAATATTTGACCATTTATGCCTTGGTTTAGTTTTCCTAGGGGAGTTACGGTCTAATGTTTAAATACACAAGGGCTAATATTAATCATTTAAATTTTTAATACTTAATTTCTTCAAGTCAACTTAATTTCTTGTCAAAATTACGAAAATATATTTTTAGTAATATATATAAATAAAAAAATTTAACATTTTAACATATTTAAGCTAGGTTTCCCGACTGTGATAAGACTTGTTTCAAATAGAAATAAATGCATTAATTTTTCAATGTTAAATAGATAGATTTATACGATTGCATACTACAGACTTAAAGGGATTTTTGGTATTATAGAAACGATTAACTTACTTTTATTCATTTATGCTTGACATGTTTATTTAGAGATTTTATCTAATATTTGCAACTGGTTTATTTAATACTTACAATTGAATTACGAAATCAACTATATATTTTATGTAATTAACATGCCAATTTTGAATATTCCATAGAAATGCCCAAATGGAAGAGACTAATACCATTAAATCCACAATACATAATTCAAGCATAAATATGTGATAAAATACTTAATATTTATGTTGAAGACAAAAGCAATATTATTTCACATATGATAAGCATGCTTTTCTGCTCATTAAAATTAATTTTGTTAATACATATATTTGTTATATATAAATATTTCCAGGCAGTTAAAATATAATACATCATTTAAATTTAAAATTAAACTTTCAGATTTTAAATTTATATAAATAATAATTAAACTTTTTAAAATTTAAAAAAACAATTTTTTTTGTAAAATTAAAATATAATATTTAAATACAAAAACATTTTTTAAAATTTTTTATTTATTACATAAAATTACTTATTTATCTTAATTTTAAAATTATCTAGCACGACATTCTGAATTTCATAATACCTATAAAAAATATTAACTTTTAATATTTAACAGTTAACTATTCATTCAACAATATTCAAAAATTTTTGATATTTAGATTTAAAAAAAAAAAATTAATAAAAGAATTTAAACAATCATTTTAATCTATAACAAAACAATAATAAAATTAAAAATTGATATAAATATAAAAAAAACAAAAAAAACAAGAAAAATAAATTTCAAATAAAAAATGCATTTAAAAAACAGATAAAAAGTATAATAAATAAATAAAAAAAAAAAAAATAAAAAAAAAAAAAAAAACTTTAATAATTGAAAAAAATTATATTTTGTAATTTTTTTAAAATAAAAAATGTGTTATCAATTGTTAAAATAAAAAAACTATAATAAATTTTTGATTGTTTATTTATTTTTTTTTATTTCAAAAAGAAAAATTGTTTTAAATGAGTAAATAAAAATTTTTCAGAAATGGTTAAAGACAATTTTTACAATGTTTAAAATTTATCTAAATAAAATTAACTTAAATTTTATCAATATTTACTGTAAATAATTTCAACACGAAAATTTTTTAATTTACTTAAAATAAAAAAATAATTTTTTTAAAAATTTAAAAAAAAAAAAATGTTACTAATTTTAAAAGAATCAGGTACCTTTGCAGAATATGGTTAAGAACCAGTTTTTTTTACTTTGTCAATATTTACTGATTTTAACTTTTTCAATATCATACTTAGCAAATAATAAACGACACTGTTTCACTTTTAGAAGTAATTAGGAAGGTACAGTTCTGTATTTTGTTTAAAATAATTTAAAAAAGTTAAAAAAGTTTAAAAATAATAATCAGGTACCTTTGTCAGAAAGGTGGTTAAGAGCCAGTTTCTTGACATTAGGTTCAATATTTTTAGTGAGATGAAAGAGTAAATTAACTCTTTCCACGATTTGTAATCAATATTTACTGCAAATAGATTCAACACGACACTGTTTCATCACACTTAGAAGTAGTAGGAAGGTAAGACAGTTCTGTATTTTTTGTTTAATAATTTTAAAAAAGTAAAAATGTTACTACGTTTTAAAAGAAGAATAACATTTTCAAAGTAAATTCTTGACATTACCTTTCAAAATTTTAGTGAGATGATTAAAACTCTTTCGATATTTTATGTAATAAATTAACTTTTACGATTCATCACTTCATAAATAAAGGTAAAAACACATTTTGTTTTAAAGTATTTAAAAAAGTATTTTTTGTTTAAATTTTTAAAAAAAAAATGTTTACGTTTTTAAAATTTTTTTAATACATTAGTATTTTTGTTATGTTAAGAAAGTTTCTAAATATTTTTCTAACCTTTGTAATCAATATTTACTGCAAATAGTTTCAACACTACACTGTTTCCTTGCATTAGAAGTAGTAGGAAGGTAAGACAGTTCTGTATTTTTTGTTTAATAATTAAAAAAAAAGTAAAAAAGTTACTACGTTTTAAAAGAAGTTTTAAATAATCAGGTACCTTTGCCAGAATGATGGTTAAGAGCCAGTTTCTTGACTTTCGGTTCAATATTTTTAATGAGGTGAAAGCTTATGTTAACTCTTTTCCCGATTTGTAATCAATATTTACTGCAAATAGTTTCAACACTACACTGTTTCCTTGCATTAGAAGTAGTAGGAAGGGAAACCAGTTCTTTATTTTTGGTTAGATAATTTTAAAAAGAATATTTATTATTTTTTATAAAATTTTTTTATATCATAATTTTTTGAAAGAATAAAATTAAAATTAACTGATTTTAATTTTCTTAGTTCAATATATTTATCAATATTATGATCTCTTTGTTTCTAGAGTATTAGAAAATAATATTTTTATTAAAAATTATTTATAGATATATTTTTAATAAAGATATAAAAAAAAAAGCCAATCTTTTTTATTTTTTTAATTTTTAATAATTCCAAAAATTCATTATAGAAAAAATTAAAAAAAACTACATTTTTTTGAAGGATGTTAATCAGAAACATTTTCTTGAATTGTTCAAAATTTCTTTATGTGAATTATTAGAGAGAAATTTTTCGTTTATTAATTTACGAATAATTTTCTCAAAAAATGAAAAAAATTTTTCTTTTTTTTTCATTTTTTGATTAAAGTATAAAAGGTAAACAAAAATTTGAACTATTTAAAGGAAATTACACTTGTAAATTATTAAATTTTTCTTATTTGTAAATTAATCGAAAAGAATATCTATTTTTATAAAATTTTATATATTTGTGAAAAATCACTAAAATAATCATATCTTTATTATTATAAAGCTTAACTTTATAAGATATTTATTATGTGAATTACTAAACAAAATTTTATTTTGACGTTGTTTATTTTTAATACTTTATTTTATAATGACATCCTATAATGTTAAATATGCATATTGGGAAATCAAAAATTTCTTAAATCTTCTATCCTATTTTTACTATGTGCACTCCATAGATTTAAAATATTGATCAATATGTTTTCAGCAAAATTGACAAGAGCATTACTGGCTTATCCTGAAGTCACCGCATTCTTAACGTTAATCGCAAGTCAGCCTTTTTAATGCAACTAGCAATATGAGAAAATTGCGGATACAAAATACGTTTTCCTTGAAATTACCAAAAATGTTGTTATCTACCAGATGATACTAACTATTGTGGGCTTGGAAATTTAATTCAAATCTTTCATATGTTTCTGACAAGTTAATTGTTAATAATTTATTTTAAATTTAAGAAAAAAATATTGTACTTACCCCAAAACGACTATGAGCAGAACACCCACTATCAAAAAATATATTTCTTTCCATTTATTAATTTACTAATCCTCAACCTAATCAATTTCTGGACAGTTCGCATAATATATTCAAATTCTATTATATTATTTTTCTTCTAATCGAACTCTGATCTTCAAAATCTGGGGTCATGGGCGAAGATTTATACATTTGGTGATGAATATCGAATAAAATAATGACACATAACTTCCTTGTAATAAAGCTTAACTTTACATGATGTTTATTATGTGAATTACTAAACTAAATTTTATTTTGACGTTGTTTATTTTTAATACTTTATTTTATAATGGCATCCTATAATGTTAAGTATGCATATAGTGATATCCAAAACTGCTTAAATCTTCTATCCTATTTTTGTTATATGCACTCTATAGATTTAAAATACTGATCAATACGTTGTCAGCAAAATTGACTAGAGCATTACTGGACTTATCCTAGAGTCACAGTATTCTTAAAGTTAGTCGCGTGTCGGCCTTTTCCCTGAAACTAGCAATACAAGACAATTGTAGAAACAAAACTAGTTTTCCTTGAAATTACCAAAAATGTTGTTATCTACCAGATGATACTAACTATTGTGGGCTTGGAAATTTAATTCAAATCTTTCATATGTTTCTGACAAGTTAATTGTTAATAATTTATTTTAAATTTAAGAAAAAAATATTGTACTTACCCCAAAACGACTATGAGCAGAACACCCACTATCAAAAAATATATTTCTTTCCATTTATTAATTTACTAATCCTCAACCTAATCAATTTCTGGACAGTTCGCATAATATATTCAAATTCTATTATATTATTTTTCTTCTAATCGAACTCTGATCTTCAAAATCTGGGGTCATGGGCGAAGATTTATACATTTGGTGATGAATATCGAATAAAATAATGACACATAACTTCCTTGTAATAAAGCTTAACTTTACATGATGTTTATTATGTGAATTACTAAACTAAATTTTATTTTGACGTTGTTTATTTTTAATACTTTATTTTATAATGGCATCCTATAATGTTAAGTATGCATATAGTGATATCCAAAACTGCTTAAATCTTCTATCCTATTTTTGTTATATGCACTCTATAGATTTAAAATACTGATCAATACGTTGTCAGCAAAATTGACTAGAGCATTACTGGACTTATCCTAGAGTCACAGTATTCTTAAAGTTAGTCGCGTGTCGGCCTTTTCCCTGAAACTAGCAATACGAGACAATTGTAGAAACAAAACTAGTTTTCCATGAAATTACCATAAATTTTGTTACCTACCAGATGATACTAACTATTGTGTGCTTGTAAATTTAATTCAAATTTTTTATATGTTTCTGACATGTTAATTGTTAATAATTTATTTTTAATTTAAGAAAAAAATATTGTATTTACCCCAAAACGACAGATATATAAGCAGAACACCCACTACCAAAAATGTATTTCCTTTCATTTATTAATTTACTAATCCTCATCCTAATCAATTTCTGATCACTTCCCATAATATATTCAAATTCTATTATATTATTTTCTTGTAATCGGGCTCTGATCTTCACAATCTATGGCCCTGGGCAAAGATTAATTTAGGGCACTCCTAACTTACTATTAATGGAATTATCAAAGGAAGGGGAAGAAGGAAACAATAGTTTGACGCCTAATTACAAACATTAGACATGCTATTATTATCCATGAAAAAAATTATTCATATCTTCGGGTTTTTATCAAATAATGTATTTTAATTTATGCTTCTATATTTACAGAGACAGGATAATGCATTTCAGTGATTTTTATGCTATTAGATTGTCTGGAATATAATTCCCCCCTTTTTAATGGAAATTAAATATTTTTAATGAGTGAATATTTTCTAAGTTATATAGCAACAAATTTGCATCATATCTGACTATTAATAGCATACGATTTGTCTTATAAATAAAGTTGCTAGTTTTTTTTAAAGCATCAAGAAATAAGTCAAATAAGTTACTGAAGAAAATGGTGTCCCTTTTAAAAATAAATATCACAAGAATGATAATTTATAGAAATAGGTACTAATTAGATTAAATATAATTTCATACTAAAAAAGTGTGTTTTTAAAGCGAAATTAGCTTTATATTTTTTTTTAATAATAGAGCTAAATAAATAGGTACGAGGGGACATTAATGTTGAGATAAAATGCAAATGCTATTTAGCATTATGTCTAAACTTAAAATCTTGTTCTTATAATTTTAATTATATGAAGACAAATTTCCTATATATGAGTAAAATAGCAGCAAAAGTTGATATTTCATTATAGAACATTGATATATTTAGTGATTCTCCAGGCGAAATTTCATTTCTAGCAGAAAATGTGTAAAAAAATTAATAACAGAGTTTTTTTATATGATGTCATATATGTTAAGGCGACAGTGGACCTGTAGAGCAAACTTTTTTCTTTTAAATAAATTCCCTTGAAAATTGACTGTGTTATTAGTACTAATGATATATAAATATTTTAAAAATTTGAAGGAAAAAATATAAATTATTAATTGTTTCATAATTAGTTTAATTGAAAATGCTCCAGGCATATCAATTTTGCATAAAATATAATAAAAAAACGTAAGTATACCTTATAGACTTTACAAAAAAATGACTTTCCATAATCATTCATAGTAAATATAAAGAGAAAAATAATTATTATGATTATACCCAAATTTTGCAAAACAAACAGCTATAGCGGTTAATTAAAATGCATTACTAAATTATAATATGCTTTAAAGTATACCCGTTTCAACTAGACTTTATTTTATAACTTTAACTTAAATAATACTGAAATTTCAGAGACAATAATCTATTTTCGATTCTCCTGGAGTACTTTAAACATTTGCAATATATGAAAATTTTCCTCAAAAATTAACACATAATAGTTTGAAGGTTAAATTTAAGATTCGAGGACTCCCCGTATACTCAGTGTGCACCAAATATCCTGTATAAAAATGAATTAAAGATTTTAAGTTAATATTATTAATTATATTTGTTATAAGATGAATATTTTAATATCTCTTTCCCTGCTCATACGTCATTGCATTTTACAGTAGTTTAATATATAATTTAAGAATCAATACGGCTACTTGTAAGTCCATTGTTAGCATATAGAAAACATCAAGATCAAATAAAATTTAAATTTTTTATGTTAAATATTTTTAAAAATCAGGTAGTGAGAATAAAAAGCTATAAAACTACAGAATTATTTGCAGCCAAACATGGAAACATAATTATAAAAAATTTAAGTTAATTTATTTTAATATATCCTTAATAGACCTAAATAATTCACGTGTTTACCAACCAAGATGTACTAAAGTCATTAGTTTTTGTTCCTTTAAGTTTCTGCTACAGGAAACTTAGAACAGAAAAACTTAATTTGAGAAAATGCCTGTCCTCTTCCCGTTTAAATTTTACAGGAGAAATCAGGCGACCTAATTAAGTAGGGAAGATTTTTTTAACGGCAATTTGTTTAAAACAGGCATTCTACTAGAAAACAACTTAATTGTTGCTGCATTCTCGCCATACGAAGAATTTTCAACAAATGTTACATAATTTCTTCTGACATGTCAAGAAAACATAGCGATACAAAAAAAAACATTCAGATTAGTATACCTATCATAAACATAGATCAATTTCATTTATTCCATTCACTTAAAATATATGATGAAAATTTTTTTATAAATACTTTCAGATCTGCCTTCTTTTAGATAGTACATGAAATTGAATCTCTTTTTCTTAATAAATTACAAAATGCTCCTCTACATTCTCGAGTTCTATTAAAATCCCATGTATATGAGACCTTTACTTTATGAACTTACTAAAAGATTTCTATATTTGTCTGAAAATACTCATTCAAGATGGACTACTCTTTTATATAAGATTTTAACAATCTATTTCGCATTATTTGCTATTTCGCAATCACTGTGAAATTCAAATCTTGTTCTACATTAAGCAATTTTAATTCTGTGAAGACAAATTTTCTATATAAAAATGAAACAGCAGAAACAGTTGTTATTTCATTCTAGGGAATGGGATACTTAGTAATTAACGATAGAAAATTTCATTTCTAGTAGAATATGTTTAAAGAAATTATTAAGAGCTCAGAGATTTCTTTCTGAATATGTAACTCTTGTTTGTTAATTGAAAAACTGTTGTATTAAAATTAGTACATAATAATTTGAATGTTTAGTTTTAAGATTTGGGACTCCCCATAAACTGAGTATGTTCCAATTATTCTTTAAAAAATTAGATGTTAAGTTAATAATATTAATTATATTTCTTATAAGATGAATATTTTAATATATATTTTCCTGTTCATATGTCGTAGCATTTTACAACATATAGTTATATATATATATATATATATATATATATATATATATATATATATATATATATATATATATATATATATATATATATATATATATATATATATATATATATATATATATATATATATATATATATATATATATATATATATATATATATATATATATATATATATATATATATATATATATATATATATATATATATATATATATATATATATATATATATATATATATATATATATATATATATATATATATATATATATATATATATATATATATATATATATATATATATATATATATATATATATATATATATATATATATATATATATATATATAATCACACAGAAATTGAGCTCTAAAATAAAAATTTCACCTGTAGACTTATCACACACATCTTGAAAAAGAATATGCAAATTGCAGGAAACTACCAGATGGCGCGGATAGTACGTCACAATGACGAGAGTGTATGAAAGGGGTATATAAGGAATGGTAGCAAAGAAGTAAAATTGTTCAAAAGCGCTTTAAAAGCCTTTCAGTGCAATAACCGCATAGTTATAACACAAAGGAAGCATTTGGATGATTTTTTACGTGGTAGAATTATCGGACGACTGGAATGTGGACGTACCCAGCTGGAAGTATCCGAGGAACTTGGAATCGCCCAGAGTGTCATCTCCAGGCTTTGGCAACATGATGGTTTCAAACATGATGGTAATGTGAGTAGATGTTACAGCACCCCCCCGTGTTACTACGCCGAAGGATGACCGGTATTTGGCAGTTACTGCCAAAAGAAACAGACGGAGCACAGCATCAGACCTGTCTCGTCAGCTCTCTTCAGCTACCGTTACGACAGTTTCAATGCAGACCGTGTACAGACGCTTAGGAAACATTGGTCTATATGCTCGTGGGCCTGTCAGATGTGTTCCCCTTACCGCAACTCACTGTCGCCTGCGATTATGCTGGGCTAGAGAGCATGCATTGTGGACAAAGCAACAGTGGTCTTGTGTGATGTTTTCCGACGAGTCTAGGTTCAGTTTACATTCTGATTCTCGCCGGACTTTCATATAGAGAGCGCCAGGTACCAGTTACCACCAAGAGAACACCATTGAACGACACCGTTACGGTGGTGCAGGATGGCTCGTTTGGGGAGGAATTATTCTTGGTTCCAGAACTGACCTGCATGTTCAGAGTGTAACGATGACAGGCCACATCTATCGGGATGTCATTCTGGAACAACATGTACGTTTGTTTCGGGGCGCCATGAGTCCTGAATTTCTGTATATAGATGACAACGCCCGACTTCACCATGCAAACATTGTAGACAAATGCCTTCAATCGGAGGATATCACCCGTATGGATTGGCCAGCATACTCATCGGACTTGAATCCAATAGAGCATGTGTGGGACATGCTTGGCCGACGAATTGCAGCCCGTCAACCCCCTCCCAACTGTCTATCGGAATTTCGGAGGGCATTGCTTGATGGGTGGTGTAATTTTTCCCAAGATCAGATTGATAATCTGATACTCAGAATGCGTAGGCGTTGTAACGCTTGTATTGCATCGTCCGGGAGACATACTCCGTATTAACCATCATACTAACCATGTTATACTGTTTTCTGTAAATAGGTTCTTTTTTTAAATTTGCTCCAGGGAGTAAAAATCGCAATTTTTATTAATTATGTCAAACATATAGCATCTTTTTTGCTCTTTACCTTTTGTTTAATAAATAGACTTTACAAATAAGTCAAATTTGTTTTGCTTTTGTCTCTTTCATTGCCTGAACTTCATTATCTTTAATTTATGGACATGAGTATATATATATATATATATATATATATATATATATATATATATATATATATATATATATATATATATATATATATATATATATATATATATACATATATATAATATATATATATATATACATATATATATATATATATATATATATATATACATATATATACATATATTTTTATACATATATATATATAAATTTTTAATTACATTGTTTATAATATAAAAATCAAATATAAAAAATATATATAAATTATTTTAAAGCTAATGTATAATTTAAAAACACGGTGTAAATTGCTAAAAAAAGCATAATAAAGTTTAAATTTTTTAAGCTAATTTTTTTAAAAACCGGGTTGTGAGAATAAAAAGCTATAAAAAATACAGAATCATTTGAAGCCAAACATGTAAACATAATTAAAAAAAATAAGTTAATTTATTTTAATATTTGCTAAATAAATCTAAATACGTCAAGTGTTTACCAACCAAGATGTAGTAAAGTCATTAGTTTTTGTTCATTTAAGTTTCTGCTACAGGAAGTTTCGAACAGAAAAACTTAATTTGAGAAAATGCCTGCCTCTTTCCGTTTAAATTTTACACGAGAAATCAGAAGACCTAATTAGGTAGTGAAGATTTTTTTTTAACGACAATTTGTTTATAACAGGCATTCTACTAGAAAACAACTTAACTGTTGCTGCATTCTCGCAATACGAAGAATTTTCAACAAATGTTACATAATTTATTCTGACATTTCAAGAAAACATAGAGATACAAAAAAAAGCATTCAAATTAGTATACCTATCATAACCAAAGATCAATTTCATTTATTCCATTCACTTAAAATAAAAGCTGAATTTTTTTTTATAAATCCTTTCTGGCCTGCCTTCTGACTTATACTCTACATAATAATGGACTAAGTTGTCTGTCCGCAAATTTATGAAACGGTTGTACCTGGAATGGATAGAAGCATCCATATTGTATTTTTGATGAGTTAGGGTTAGCAAAATTCAAAGCGAATTCAAAAAGTTCGAAATTAACCCCTTCCCCCTTTTCGAGCATTTAATGCCATTATTTCAACCTTCCTTTTCCCCTGTTAAGAGCATAACATTAAATTTACCAACACAATAATAAATAGGTAAAAGTAACATTTTTTTCTATCATTATGACGTCATTTCTTTAACCCTCTCCTTTAATCTTTTCTTATTTTAAATTACTTAAATACCGTCGGCATTATTTTCATACGATTTATCACTGAACTTAGATATTACCTAAATAATTTTCCTTTATATTTGTATTAAATAATAGATTAGATACATATGGGCTAATTTTAAATTTAATCATCGATTATTTTTTGTTGCAATGACACTTTTATCACCAGTATTAACAACAAATTATTTTCATAAAAGTCTAGGAGTCTATTTCACAGACTAATAAATATCTAACTTTTAAGTTATACACCTTTGAAAATTGAGACGTGTGTTCGTTTGTGTGTTTGTTTTTTATATATAAGCACCCGGTTTGCAATCGATTCGCTAAATTTTGGACATCATTCATATATATACCACCAAATAATCGCTGTCAGGATTCAAACCACCGTTCTCCATTCTATCACGTAATACGACAAGATAAATTAAACTACCACCTAACATGCGGTCAGTAAAGATAAACAAACTATTTATCTTGTACCAGATTATTCTTAGTCAAAAAACAAACTATTTTTTTACCTGCCTTATAAGTTACTTTACATTTATAGAAAATTAAAAATTTTACTGATATCGTCATATGACGGGCTATATGTTAGTAGTATATAAAATTGAATCGCGTTCTTTAAAATAATTACAAAATATTCCACTACGTTCTTGAGTCCTATTAAAATGCCTTACGTATGAATCCTATGCTTTATTAACTTAGTAAAATATTTCTAAATTTGTCTGAAACTACTCATTTAAGATGGAGTATTCTTCCATGTTAGATTCTAACAGGCACATATCTCTTATTTACACGGAATTCTAATATTTTAAACAGTTTAAATTTCATCTAAAAATATTAGCTTTAAAAACATTAGATAATTTGACGCATTTTTTTCTAATATAATGCCTATTAATTAATTCTTATGCAATAACTAAATTATACTGCAATGCTTTTTTGATTTACAATTATTTCCCATATCAATTGAAAGTAATTCCTTATCCAACAGTTTAATTCCTATTCTGTTAAACAAAACCAGAAAAAAATATTTGTTTTATATTTTAATTCAATAATTAAATTATTTAACAGATATTTTATAAAACAAAGTTCAAAAGGACATATACCTTCAAACCTTCAAAAATTCGATTTTTGGACTTTAAAATCTCTGTATATTACTAAATTATTTAAAACACACCCCCAATTAAATATTTGAATTAGAACCTATAAAACTGTAAATATAATAGCTTTAAAAGAAACTGTAAACATTTTAGATCTATTTTACTGGAAATGGTACTTTACAACTTGCGCGCACTATAAATAAAAATACAGAGTGGCAAAAAAGAAGTTTCCCACTTCCGAATATTCTAGAATTCGTTAAATTGTTCTAAATGAGATGAAATTGGAACTACCGATGATTCAAATGATGCTCTTAATATTTATTACATAAAAGATTTTAGTACAGAAATCTGCCTATAGGTGGCACTGTAATACACATAAACACATTTTATATGCTTTATAAATACTAAATATTAAAAAGTAGCTTTAAGCATTTCAATATGTCCCCCTTCATGTACAGCAATATGCTATAATCGCAAAACCATATTTTCCACAGTTAACCGTAAAGAGTCTGTCGAAATATCAAGAAACATGGTACCGCTGCCTTTTAGATTTGGCCCAGATCAAGGCATTTGAAGTAGATCTTGCCATTTTTTTACAATGAAGGTATGATGTGCAGACAAGAAACTAATAATTCTCGACTTAAGGAAAGTAAATATGTACCATTTGAGTTTCAGCGCTACCTGTAGGGGAATTTATGTACTAAATTTTTATACAATAAATGCCAAGCGCCTCATTTGAATCATCTGCACTTCCAATTATATTTCATTTGGTCCAACAGAACGTATTCTAGAGTCCTCAGAAGTGGGGAAGTTATTTCTCGCTAACCCTGTATATTGCACAAAATTGGATTTAAATTTTCACAGTAGATATATTTTATCCCTATGATGAAATTCTACCTACTTTTTCTCTTTAGTGAATTAAACATTTTAGCTTTTTAGAAAATTTAATTCTCTGGTGTAATACTTTTGATATAATACTTTGAATGTGAGGAAAAAGTTGTTCTTTGTGCTTACAAATGAAGTATTGGTTTGGTTAAACTGTAAATGGGTCTTGTTTAGGGAAGCGTCATCTTATTAAAGAAGAGACATTACCAAACATACAGTTGATTTTATACTCTCTGCATTGTTGAGAAATAAATTAATCATTTGACACTTCGAAAATTTGACTTTCACATTGTAGCACACGTTGAGCAGTAATAATATCTTCACTGCTAGGAAAATGCAAAATATAAAACTCCTTTCCCGAAGCCAATCAGGGAAAAATAAAACTATCTGCAAGTATGCGTATCACTAAAACTGATGTTCTGAAACTTGCTCTTTAATTTTATCATTCAAACTGCATATACTTCCTTTAATTCAAACTGCTATATCCTGTATTTACTTTTAATTTTAAATTGAATGGAAAATATTGTAATTTTTGGTTAGTTCGATTTTCATTAAAGCTTATACATTTTTATCAATAATTAGGAAAGAATCCATACATTTTATTTTAAATCTGGAAAAAGCTTTTAGAATGCGTTTACAATTGAGAAACGGATATATAGTTAAGATGTCTTTCGATATCTTAATGTAAATGTAAAATTGGTTAAAAAAAGGGAACTATCAGGAATAAAAATTCTATTTCTCTTTCCGTTAAATTTCTTTCATTTTCTCAGTTCTTTATAAAAGTTTCACGTAACATTACCTAAAAGTTTATTTGGAAATAAAGCTTGTAAAATTAACTTTTTGCTTTTCCGACAATTCTACAAATGTAAACCTGAATACCAGTAATTTATTGGCATTTTTTTCCAGAAAATTAACAGAAAAAGTAGATTTTTTGTACAAAAATAATTATAATAATTTAGACCTTTTCCAAATCCATACATCAATCGTATTTATATCAAAAACAAAAATTGTTTAAGTATTTATATATATAAATATTTAACATAAATATTTAAATCGAAAAAATATTAAATATTGTATGTAATTTACTAATTTATAAGAATATTAACCCACGAGGACGAGACCCAGGTGTTATAAAAGAGTTCCACACAAAATCACCCAGTAGAAATAATCTATATTTTTTTTTAATTTAAATTGATGGAATATTTTACCTAATCATTATCTACGATTATTAATACAATTCCCTCTGTATTGTAGTAAGTTTGCACAATTTTACTTTTAGAAAACACGAATTTAGTTAAAAATTGAGACAAAAAGAATTAGCTCAAATTTATTTCCCCCATTGCTAATTGGTATTTGACGGTTCAGATATTAAAAATTGAACTTGAGAAAGTTAACGATTAGAATAAATTTCGAAGAATGAATCTTATAAAGAAAGTTATTTAAACAGTGATTTTTAATTCCATATTTGAATCAACCAAACACATAAAGAAGATGCCATAAATGTATTTACACCTCGCGGTGAGACGTCTTATAATCTTGAAATGTAATTTCTCCTCACAAAAGGGTACTGTATTGTAGTCATTAGTTCAGCACTAGAGATTTTGATAGCCTTTCCCCTTGATACTCTTCGTTAATGAACTACATACAGATAATCCATAGAAAGTAATCACAGTGAAACATCTATTAGCCAGAAAATCTTTAATGCAGCATTACTATTAGTTCATAGTAGCCACATTTCATCGTCGTGTTAATATATTGTAGTTATTTGTTTTAGAACTTATGATTATGAAATCAAATCTAAATTTCAAGCAATGAATATTACATAATTTTCACTTGTGACATTTAAGTTTTAATCCTCAGAATTAGGTGAGATGAAAATATTCCAAAATCCAAATATGTACGGCTAAATCCGATGAAAAATTTAAAGCATCTATTAAATGAACTTACACTGAAATTTCAAAAGGTGTCAGATTTTATTCTACGTACTTAAAAGACTTTTTAAGGGGAAGTAAGGAATTTATCTTAAAAAACTTTAGATTACCAAGAATATGTAAAAGGGAGGTTTCGTACATTTTAAAGACGGCAAATTTTAAAGTATTCAAATTGCTAGAAATATTTATTCCAAATGTTTTCTGGTAGCAATGTGCTGAATTATAATATGTACTTAGTTTTAAAGACCCAAACAAATAGAGATAGCTAATATTTTTAATATTGCTTGCTTTAGTTAAAATATTCATTTTAGCTAAAGAATAAATGATTTAATGAATAATTTTAGCTAAAAGAAAATTTCTTTCTGAAATTTGTATCACTAAAAATGATTAATACGATAATGTACGAAAATATATACACTATATTGCCAATGATGACCGGTCACTTCCAATTTTAGACACTTTGTTGAATATCTAGAAAAATACAGGAGGAATTATCCTGAAACCTCAAGAGTGTAAACAGAATGGTAGACGTCATATATTTCAGCAAAGAATTTTTTCCAAAACCCTATAGGTGACCGTCAACAAATTGATAAATAACGAATATGTTTTGGATAATCCTGTAAAATGTAATGCATGAAAAGCATTGAAACTTTAGCACATGGTTAGGATGCTGCTTGTAATAATCTGTGTTCATTGTTATGAGGATAACACCTATACCCATAGAGAAATTAAAGTTTTTATCAAACAATTCCAAATTTCTCCAAGTCTTTTGTTTATAATTTGCAGAGTTCTCAATATCAAATGATGTTATTTTCAGGATGCATGTCAAATGACATTGTACACAATACGCTGAAATTGAAATTAAAAAATAATAAATATGGAATGAAAAATGAGTAGGTTTACTAAGTAATGTTTCACTGCGAATGCATTCAGAATATAATGTGCATAATATATTAGCTAAATGTATAGAGCAACTTCCTAAAAACACAGCTTGGAAATTCTGAAAATGATCATAGATAGAACAAGTTTGAATATCATTCTTCCCAAAAGGAAGCCTTGTTTATTTTTTTACATATTCAACAAAATGTCTAAACGTCAGCAAAATATCGCAAGTGACAGCTCATCATTGGCAACATAGTGCATTTTCACAATCACCTGTCTAATATGAACTATGTTCATTCTCTGACTTTAACATCTTAACATAGAATGACGACGTAGGGTCATCATTTATTTCGTGTGTCTTTGTAGAGTTTAATGAGTCTACCTTATCATAAGCTGTTTTCAGCACATGACATGAAGTATTAGATTACCCAGTTTCTATACTTGTAAGTTGATTACCGTTTGTTTACAATGTCAATATGACCACCCTCACCCTTTGTCAAAAGTAACAATAACAAAGTTGCATCCGCAAATGAGTAAGTCAGAAAGAAGCACATTTATAACAATATTCAGTACAGCAACGATCTAGAACAATAAATGTCTAATAGGAAATGTCGTCATTCATTCCGTGTGCCATTGCAGAGTTTAACGAGTCTACCTTGTCAAAAGCTGTTTGCAGCACAAGCCATGCAGCATTAGATTAATAAGTTTCTATACTTATGAGTTGATTATAGATTGTTTACAATGTTCAATATGTCCATTCTCACCCTTTGTCAAAAGTACCAACAACAAAGTTGCATCCGCAAATCAGTAAATCAGAAAGAAGCACATTTAAAACAATATTCAGAACAGCGGTGATCTAGCACAATAAATGTCTTACTAGGAAATATTTGAGATTGATGTTAAAATATTTTGACAAATGAGAAAAATGACAGTGTTTGCATTTAATAATTTATAACAATCCCAATTTCAAAATAAAACGATTTTTATCTTTAGATGCTGCATAACTTTTCAGTTGTACAAAATTAAATATTTTTGCACACACCAAATTTGTTTTATTTGTGCATCATGCGGTCAAGTTTTGGATTAGAGTGCTACAGTCTGCAGTTTTACTACACGAGGCGTACTGAGACATGGACATAAAGCATACACCGAATTTCGAACGACTACGAAGAATCATGACATCAGCGAGTTTCGAACTGTCGAACTCCAGTACCGAAGAGCAACGATCTACCATTCAGACATCCTTCGTCACATGTGGTTAAGAGAAAAAACTCTTAAACATTCTTTCATTGAAAGATGGGATTATATAGTATACACATATTGCTGGATTCTATAGTTTTTAAATACCGTTTGTTATATAGTTAAATCTCATCATTACATTGAAAATAAACGTACAAAAATATATTCTGTTATTTGGACTTTATATAAATAATTACGATAAATACTAGCGATAAATTAAACATTTATTTTTATGTATTCAAATGAACAGCAGTAGAATACTATTATTATTAAACTTTCATTAAAGGCATCCGAATATTTAAATCTATAATATTTGTTAGCATTTATGCTACACATTTTTCCTCTTGTTTATACAAATTGCTACAAGAATAACATTTTAGATACTTTGTAAGTCCAAAAGCATAAGCTACGTGATAAAACATCTCGATTTTGCCTCGTTTACGTACATTTGCAAATTGTGAAAATATTTGCATCATTACCTCTTCTCGTAAACTATTTAATCTTGTCTTACTTTTTAACTGTTCAAAACATTTCCACTCAGTAAATTTTAATTAATCTAGTAGTTCCAAAATAAACTGTTTTCAGCTCTTAAAACCAGGGGAAAATACTGAGCAGTAAAATTTACAAAGACGTTTTATTTTACGTTGACATTTAAAAAGCATTAATCTACAAATATGAAAATTTAGAAATTTATGCTACATTAAACTTCTTATAAAGGTAAGAAGTGCAATGAAATATCGCTTTGTATAACTGATTAGGATTTGCTGTTAAATATGAATTTTACTTCATTTAACTTTCATTTCCCTTGTACATTCGGATTCATTTTTTTAAATATTACTAAACCGTGTTGTATTAATTTTAAAATTAAATATTTACAGATATGTAACGAATTTAAAGCTACTAAAATATTAAAATTAATAGCATATAAACAGAGTTAGAAGAATAATATATTTATGTTTTCCGTTTAAACAGGGCTGAAAGTTGCAGAAAAATAGAGCGCTGCTCTTCGGAACTGGAGTTCACGGGTTCGAATCCCACTGCTGCCATGGATGTTTGTAGCCGTTCGGAATCTGCTTTAAACTGTAGGTCTCAGTCTCATTAGCCCTCGTGTGCAAAACAGTAGACCGTAGCACTCCAAACCAAACAGTTTAAACAGGCAGTATATGCATTGGCTCAGATACAGATGTATAATCGGTTTCTGCATTTGGTAAGTAAAAGTTGAAACTCTAAATACATGAAACAGTTATTTAACAAATATCATTTGGACAGGATTCTCCCTGTCAGTTTATAGATGTAAATTAAACCAAAGCTTAAAAAAATTCACTTTTTTTCAGTTTCCGAGATATTTCTCTAGCATTTCTTTTAAAATGTGTACTAAAGTCTAAGTAATTTTCTGTCATGGTTTAATAATTCTGATTAAGAAACTATTAAATGGTTAATGAATAGAAAATATACTTTAACTTGAAAGGTAATTCAGCTAAATATTTTCATAACATTTTTGTCCTGAGAAAAATGATACAGACGTCGATTAGCATACACAGAACACTCGGACTATGTTTTACAGTCATTGTACGTTTACAGTGTAGATAGATGGTCGTATTCTCACCTAAATACACTCAAGAGCCAAAATATGACCATCTTTCAATACCGAGTTGGCCCACCTTTGACATAGCTTCAACTTCCCTTGGCAAGAATACCACAAGGCCTTGCATGGGAGCCACTGACTGGCTCCGGTTTTGCTTCACCATGTGAGACAATCTCTGAAGACCTTTTTCTTTGATAGCATGTGGACGTCCAACACCATGTAGTCTACCTCTGGTTTCACCGTAATTCATCCACTTTGCATAAGTACTAACAACTGCAGATCCTGAACAACCCACGAATATTGCACTTTCGGAAATACTTGTTCCGAGCCTTCGAGCCATTACAATCTGCCTTCTATCCAAATCGCTTAGATCCGCAGCCTTTCCACACAGAAGTAAGTGAAAGAATGATCCATCAGACTCTCCAGCAGCAGTTAAATACCACCTCCACCTGATCACGTGCCTTCCACTTCAACCAGGCTAGTTCATTGCGAAATGTAGGGGTGGTCATAATGGTTTGGCTCTTGTTTGTTTAAATGATATAGATTAAAACGGATACGTCTTATACAAAGATAGTTAAGTATAACACCGTGGTTTCGTGACGGATGAGCAGAATAAAGCTTAATCTTTGGATTTCGAGCAAGCAGTTTCGTATTTTCTGGTCCTATTCTTTCCGCCAATAACATTTACAGCCTGGTTTTTTGCATCGCAATCTACAAATCAAAGTTTAGATTGTTACCGCAGATCTAAAAACTTTATCTGTCAGTTCATTACCCTTAAATCCAAAGTGTGAAGGGATCTGTGAAATATGTATGTAAAAACTAAAAACGGCGAGGTTATTAAGATATTTAAAACTGTAAATAAAAGCTAATTACTGAGGTGATTAGAGAAAGACTGAGTTTAAAGTGCTTAAAGAGTTAAATAAGAGTTTTTATTTGTAAGCCTAACTATTTACAAATCTTTTGAAAAAACCAAACCCTCAGTAGAAAAATAGATAAAGGAAATACAAAAGGAAATTCCAGAGACTAAGGCTAATTATTTTATAACCTACTGGTTAAATCAAACATAAATACTAGCAATAATATTTAAATATTTGGAATATGGTACTGAAAGACAGTGTCATAAAGGATAGACCATTAGTGATGGAAATTGAAGAAAGGAGTTGGTAAAATCAAATTTAACATGCAAAAGATCAGTAAGCATTGAAAATAGATATAAATAAGGAATGCCTTCTACCCCGTCAGTCTGGTACTTTTAAATCAAATTCGAGTCTATAAAATCATGAACAGTTTTTCTGTTACATCTAGATCTAGTATAATAAAGAGAAGATAATCTAAGAATCTCGGGAATAGCTAAAAAATTGTCATATTTTTATAAAATGAGTGTTAGTATCAAAATTGCTTTGAACATTCCCAATGTCTTAAGGTTACACTGTTCAACATATAATTCATCATAAAGTATTATTAGAAATTCCTATACCCTATCTTGAATAGTCTAAAAGAACGCACAGAACTCATCTAAACAGCATAATACGTGACTAATTCACAAAAACTGTTTTAATGAAATATTCCTGTAGGAAAAGGAAATTTCACATGCTCTCAAAATTACGTGTACTTTTATCAGCATATTAGTAATTTGTGTATATGAAGTTTTATCACACACTCGAGAGCATATCATTTGATACCATGTATTTGATTATATTACACACTTAACAGAAATATATATCTAAATTTTGTTTACCAAAGAATTGGTTTCAGTGAAGGAAATGTTGAACACATTATTTACAATTTCAGTTTGGTTCAACACATACGGGATACTTTTTTCCCTTTGAATTATAAGCATGTAAATTTAATTTATTTATGTTCCTCAGCTAAGTCTCGTAGAGGACTGATTTCTATTATTGAATTTGTATCGGAGTTATCTATGAATTGTTGAATTGTATATATATTGTTATGTTTATTATATTTAATACTGTAACTTTGTATTATTTAATATTGTAACTTTGTATTGTATTTAATATGTAACTTTGTATTGTCATATTGTAGCTTTGTATACTATGTAACTAACTTTGTAAGTAGTTATACAATATTAACTTTGTATTTAATATTGTATAACTTGTATGTAACTTTGTATTATGTATGTCATATTCTGTATATTTGTATAAATAAAGAGCAGTTGGCTCTATGTAGAGGGATGTTTCAGTCGACTGCAGTATGGTGTCCTGGTCCGGTGTGGCTCAGTTTGGTTAGGAAATTTATTGATTTGGTACTGAGTACGATTTCTATCTCGGCAACGTGTCATTATCCGTATGGCTTCGGCTGGGTCGGAGTAAGAAATGACTTACCAAAGAATCCTATCAGCCAAAGACAGCTAACAATTTTCTTAAATCCGTACAAATAAATCCCTTATTATACAGCAGTAGTGTGGTTTGCGAATCTAAAATTAAAAAATAAAAATATTTTTAAAAATATATTAATTTTTTAAGATATATACATTTTTAATTTGTTGCTTTGTTAATCTGTTATACATTTATAGTTTTACGGTGAGTGTGCATATTACACAATCAAACTTATGTACATTCCAATCAACAAGTAAAAATATGCATTCAAATCAACAAGTGTATAAATATACATTTTAGTACAGAAAACAGATTTATTACTATTAAAATATAAATGAAGATGAAGCCACAGGTATACTGGTTTATAACTTAATTTTACACCTCTAATAGACTAGCATAAGTAATCACTCTATATATACCTACGTATAAGATTAGAGATAGAATATGCATAGTTCTAACTAGTAAATTTGTGTCATAAAGATAATGCTTAGAATTATGCCATAGAAACTGGACATGCACGCGACTCAACAGTGAGAATATTTTGATTAATGTTGCGTGTCAATAGCATATACTAGTTTCATTGTCATCGTTTCATTTATTAAGCCGTGGTCATATATCATAAACCATATTATTGCAAATGAAAGGTTAACCAAGGAACTAAACGGAAATTCTGATTGGTACTATCTTATGAAGCATTACCATCACGGAGGTATTCTAGGATACACGTTTGCAGTGACACCTGCTTGTTTCTTACTCACCACAGTTTAGAATCTATATTTCACTTTACCTTTTTTTACATATACTACTTTGTGAAAACAACATATTGAGGAATCAATTATCAAAATATAGGTCATATAAAATACTTAAAATTCATGATACAAAAGTAAGAGAGGAAAGCATAAAGGAACGACACCACTTAAAACTATTTTTTTTTTTTATTTTAGGAGAAATGTCTTTAGGAAATCATTCAGTTTTGAAAATCATTTTATCCTTTTAAAAGTAAGACAAAGGCATTTAATTACTGTTTGAGATTTGAACTATGCCTGGAGTATCATCACATAAAATTACTGTTATGCCAAACAAGTTTGATCTTTTCAGTTTACATGTTTTGTAATAAACTTCGAATTAGAGGCTAAATAATTCAGTTTGACCTCTATATATAATGAGAAAAAACTATTGCATTTTTAGCTTTAAGATTGGGAGGAAAAAGTAGTTATTTGTACTTACGAATAAAATATTCGTTTGGCTAAACAGTAAATGGGTTTTGTTTAGGAAGCACCACCTTATTAAAGAAGAGGTATGTCAAAATATACAGAAATTTTATACTCTCTGTATTGTTAGGAAACAAATTAATCATTTGACACTTAGAAAATTTTACTGACATATTATGGCACACTTTGATCAGTAATAATAGATTGACTGCTATAAAAATGCAAAACATAAAACTCCTTTCTCGAAGCCAATCGGGAAAATAAACTACCTGCAAGCATGCGAAAAAATCAAACTGAAGTTCTGAAAGTTGCTCTTTAATTTTATCATGCAAACTGCTTATACCTCATGTAATTCAAACTGTTGTATCATTTTAAGTACATCCTGTATTTACTTTTCATTTTAGATTTAATTGAAAAAATTGGAATATATAGTTAGTTCAATTTTAAATAAAATTTATAGAATTTTTATCGGTAATTACAAAAGAAACCACATATTTTTATTAATGTGGGAAAATTTTTTATAATGTGTTGAAACGGAAGTATAGTTAAGCTGTTTTTTGATACCTTAATGCTTGTGTAAAATTGGTAAAAAATATTATCTATCCGGAATAAAAATTCTATTTCACTTTCCATGAAATTTCTTTCATTTTCTCAGTTCATTATAAAAGTTTCATATAATATTACTTAAAAGTTTTTTTGGGGATAAAGCTTGTAAATTTAACTTTTTCCTTTATCGGTAATTCGAAAGTCCTAAATACCAGTAATTTACTGGTAATTTTTTTGTGTATAAAATTAACAGAAAAAGGAGATTTTATGTACTGAAAAATAAGAAAAAATTAGATCTTTTTCATATATCTATTTCATTTATATAAAAAACAAAAACTGTTTCAGTATTACTGTAAAACATAAATATTAAATAGACAAAGTATTAAATATTGTTACTAAATTACCAATTTATAAAAATATTAACTTGCGAGGACGCGCGCCGGGCCTTTGTGGACCTGAAGTTATAAAAATATTTCACACAAAATCACCCGTTAAAAAGACACTTCCCAAATTTTCACTAGCTGTCTTAGAGGTCTTCTAGACCCTAATAGCATGCATTTCTACAATTTTCTCTCAATATTTTCTCAGAAAAATATAATTTTAATTTATTCGGGTTCCAAGGACCCACCGTATGTGCAGTCACTTTTGAATTTTTATTTAGTATTTACGGTTGGAGAAGAGAACCTATCAAACATATATCGTTATATGATTAAAATGATGAAATATAAACGTGAATTATAAAGTCGTGATTTAAGTTTTCAATTTATGTCCTTCTTATATTTGTGTTTTTGGAATGCTAATAAAATAAGACCAACAACAAAACATACTTTTAAAAATTAATATTTCAAATAATCCGAAATATGTTTTAAACATTTAATACAGTATTTTTTGGTTATCCAAAATCTTTGTACATCAACAAAAGCAATTTAATTGGTATTTAGTTAAAAAAAAATTGCACCGGGCCTCCGAAGCCCGGTGCGTTTTCTCGTGTAACTGTGGGAAGCACATGTGATGACGTGTATAAAATTAACAGAAAGGGGAGATTTTATGTACTGAAAAATAAGACAAATTTAGATCTTTTTCATATATCTATTTCATTTATATATAAAAAAAACTGTTTCAGTATTAATGTAAAACATAAATATTAAATACACAAAGTATTAAATATTGTTACTAAATTACCAATTTATAAAATTATTAACCAGCGAGGACGCGCGCCCTGCCTCTGAGGACCTGGAGTTATAAAAATATTCCACACAAAATCCCCCGTTATAAAGACACTTCCCAAATTTTCACTAGCTGTCTTAGATTTCTTCTAGACCCTAAAAGTATGCATGTCTACAATTTTCTGTCAATATTTTCTCAGAAAAAAAATAGTTTTCATTTATTCGGGTTCCAAGGACCCACTGTATGTGCAGACACTTTTGAATTTTTATTTAGTATTTACGGTCGGTGAAGAGAACCTATCAAATATATATCGTTATTTTATTAAAATGATGAAATATAAACGTGAATTATAAAGACGTGATTTAAGTTTTTAATTTATGTCCTTCTTAGATTTGTGCTTTTGGAATGCTAATAAAATAAGACCAACAATCCAACATACTTTTAAAAATTAATATTTCAAATAATCCGAAATATGCCTTAAGCATTTAATAAAATATTTTTTGGTTATCCAAATTCTCTGTTCATCATCAAAAGCAATTTAATTGGTATTTAGTTAACAAAAGTTGCACCAGGCCTCCGAAGCTCGGTACGTGTGAGTTCTCGTCTGACTGTGTTAAGCACATGTGATGACGTGTATAAAATTAACAGAAAAAGGAGATTTTATGTACTGAAAAATAAGAAAAATTTAGATCTCTTTCATATATCAATTTCATTTATATATAAAACAAAAACAGTTTCAGTATTAATGTAAAACATAAATATTAAATAGACAAAGTATTAAATATTGTTACTAAATTACCAATTTGTAAAAATATTAACCAGCGAGGACGCGCGCCCTGCCTCTGAGTTATAAAAATATTCCACACAAAATCACCCGTTAAAAAGACACTTCCCAAATTTTCACTAGCTGTTTTAGATGTCTTCTAGACCCTAAAAGTATGCATTTCTACAATTTTCTCTCAATATTTTCTCAGAAAAAAAAAATAGTTTTAATTTATTCGGGTACCAAGGACCCACTGTATGTGCAGACACTTTTGAATTTTTATTTAGTATTTACGGTCGGTGAAGAGAACCTATTAAACATATATCGTTATATGATTAAAATGATGAAATATAAACGTGAATTATAAAGACGTGATTTAAGTTTTTAATTTATGTCCTTCTTAGAATTGTGCTTTTGGAATGCTAATAAAATAAGATCAACAATCCAACATACTTTTAAAAAATAATATTTCAGATAATCCGAAATATGTTTTAAGCATTTAATAAAGTAGTTTTTGGTTATCTTTATTCTCTGTTTATCATCAAAAGCAATTTAATTGTTATTTAGTTAACAAAAGTTAAACCGAGCCTCCGAAGAACAGTGTGTGTTCTCGTGTGACTGTGGGAAGCGCAAGTCCTCTTGGGTTAATAAAATATTTACAAACTAAATACGAAACGTGAGCATGCAAGTACAGCTTTTTATCAATTTAACACTTAAAAATATATTTATAAAAAGATTAATTTGTAAAAATGGCTTTATTACCGAATAAAGACTTAATTTTGGTGGAAAAAAAATACTAGCTGCATTAAAATATTCTCACACTTCGGTGGAATGGTTTATTGCTTTCGTTATGTCTCCACTCCTAATAATGTATCTTATATGTAAAGAAACATTGTAAATGATAGTAGTCAGTTCTAAGGCGAGGTGCTCTCAGTCCCCTTAAATTTATTACCAGTTCATTCGCTCCCCATTTCGGGATGCGCTAACTCGCTGGATTTTGTACCATAGGAGTGTATACGAAACTGAATGATCTAACCAGCTCTTTTACCCCCCCCCCCCTTCTTTTAAATGACGTATAAGTGTGGGTGACAGATTTGGTTTCAGATCGCGTTTCAAAGAGGGAAATTATTTCCTGCCAATGTTGTTTGTTTAAATAACATAGACAGAAAATAAAAATTTTAATTGTAGTTGGATCTTAGTTTTCGTGTACGGCACATAAACGGCTACTCTTCCTATAATCTTCATAATATAAATATCATGAGCTGTAGCAGACACCACTACCAAAACTTTATGACGTCAAAAAGCTTATAAATAAAAATAATATGATACGAATATTGCTCATAGCATCTTAATTAAGATTAAAAATTTTCAGATCTACAGTAAAATATTTGAGTTTATGTTTAGTAAATATTTGATAGAATAATTTGCAATTTACTGGTATTACAATTCCTAGTTGAGACCCATAAGAAAGTTGACTAGAATCAAGATTTCACTATATCCCAGGTTTATTATAATGATTTTTAACTCTAATGAACGAAGTATTCCTACTTTATACTGAACAATAATGCTACAGTTCAATAACTTTATTTAAAAGGAATTAAATAAATTTCCCCAAGGTCTTTGGTCACTTTCATTATCGTTCTACATTCTGCATTCGCTATTCCCAAAACTCTTATGACCAGTAATTAGACAATTCTGCAATCACTGATAAGCACGAAATTGTTTGCATTACAAATATGACTATTTGCTTCGATACTGTTCCAATCATTACAAAAGTTTTGGATGCATCTAAAAGAGCTAATCAATTTGAAACAGTATTCAATGGATATTTTATTCGCTGAGTTTTATATGAATTATGATTGCAACAAATTACTATTCTGGGATTATAAATATATAATTGAAACAAAGAAAAATCGGTATTGAAATTTAAACGCATAAACTTCTAAAATAGTTTAGAAATACACAAAGAAAATTTCAAGTATATTTGTTGGTTAAAACGAAAATGTTGCCTCTGTTATATTTTTAACACTAATAGTGGTAGAAAATATTAATTCACTTTTCTGGTTTTTTAATTGTTATAGTTTTATGACTTATTCATTTATGTAAAACCGACTTATTATGTATAGGAATTTTTAAACATTTATTTCTGCATAAGAACTTAGCTTACCTTTTAACTACCAATTACCAACTTTAATTACCAATGAAACGTATGTTTAACATTAATCCGTAAATTTAAAGTAAGAGGGCAACAAAATATTTTAGGACTTCCATTTAATTATTTTTATTAAAAAAACCTTTTAAAACGTAACAAAATTGTTTCCTTACACATTGCGTAAGCAATAATAATATTATGTAATAATGATACAAGTAATAAATGGTGATTGCTGATATGAAGGTATCACACATAATATATGGTTGGCTGGTTAGGGTCATTTACACGTGAACACCTAAATCATCTTTTATTGCAGAAAACGCAATTTATGTATTCATTTCAATGTAGTAATTGACGAGAAGACAGTTATCTCAATTCACAACTTGAAATTGATTAATTTTGAAAATGTAGTAGTTTGATTTTCTTTAATTTTAAAGTTAAAATGTTTTATTAAAAAAACCTTTTAAAACGTAACAAAATTGTTTCCTTACACATTGCGTAAGCAATAATAATATTATGTAATAATGATACAAGTAATAAATGGTGATTGCTGATATGAAGGTATCACACATAATATATGGTTGGCTGGTTAGGGTCATTTACACGTTAACACCTAAATGATCTTTTATTGCAGAAAACGCAATTTATGTATTCATTTCAATGTAGTAATTGACGAGAAGACAGTTATCTCAATTCACAACTTGAAATTGATTAATTTTGAAAATGTAGTCGTTTGATTTTCTTTAATTTCAAAGTTACAATTTTTTATTATTTCTTCAAGGAATGAAATATTTTCCATATACTAACTTTGTATGGAGAATAAAGGATACACAATACATAACACAGAATGTACATAAATGTCATCTCTATGGCTATGCCATGGTGTGGGAAAGCATTATACACTAGCAGAATATCGCTTCCCAACTTTGAGGTAACTATATACTCACAAGCTTTCAGCAGAGGGATTATTCAAGATTATAACTTCTTAAAGAGTGTGGTAGAACCATATAATCCATTTTTCATGTGTGCCCACAGAGAAAAGTGATAGTACCTGACACACTAGAAAGTGAAAACATTAAACTTATGGAATTGTTTATTTACTCTCCAGACTTAAATTCTACAGATAATGAATGGGATGTTCTTGGCAGACGTGTTTCCCAAAGAATCCAAACTCTCTTAACCGTGCCAGAATTAAAATGCCTTGAGAGAGGAATTAGACAATATAAGTCAAGGACTTTTTCCTAATTTACTAGAAATCATCAATATCTGCTGGATAAAGTTCACTAGTAGCCTATGAAGGCATACTACTTACAGAAAGACAAGTTTCTCATCTATTTGGAGGAAAATGTTTTCCCTTTTTTCGCGACTAATTTTTCGTGGGATTTTTTTTTTAAATAAAACACTCTATAAATGTTACATAATTACTTCGTTTAGCATGATTCAATTGTTTCATTGTTTGGGATTATTTCTAGCACTTTCTCTGTTCTTTAGCAATTTTACATTCCTTAGCAGAGTAAATTCTACAAAAAAATGTGTAAAATGTGCCCCATGCGTTTTGAAAAATATTTTTATATAAATCATTGTTTTATTGTTTTTTTGAAAATCCATTAATAGAAAACCTTATCTGTTTTGCATCAATATTCACTTACCTCTTAGCTTACCCCTCAAATTTTCACCCCAGGAAGCTCAGAAATATTTTACACATTAATTAAGAACTGAGATTTTATTCAATTACTTTAGGAAAGATAATTGGATTAAGTCAAATTACTTACCTGCGAGAAAGATTAATAACAAATTTAGGAGATAAGTAAGTTTTGCTCGCATGCGTTTTCCGAAAATAAAAGCTAAGTGGTTGGAAAACCTTTTAAGTTATGATTAAAGCCTGTACAACAGTTACAGATTGACAGAATCGAGCACATGTAAACAGGAAAATAGAGTATAGTTTAACAGAAAACTTGATAATTTTAGTACTTTAAAAGTTACTATTACTAAAAAGGACAAAATGTAATTCTACAGAAGTTAAGATTGTTATAAAATGGTTTCTACAATTTCAAGGTTATATCATAGTAATTAAATTCGAAAATTATAAACTGACTATACCGAGCTAACTTAAAACAACTAACTGAAATAAAAATAAAATCTGACCTTATAACCCTGTAATGCCAGAATCATCTCGGCCGATTATATATCGATACATATCTTTAATCTACGTTATTTTATCGACTGCACAGAAGCAAATAAATATGAAGTTTCAACACCTTCAAATACCACGTTACGTCACGATAGTGATCATGTAACATCATAGGATGCCTTTTCTAAAAAAAAAAGACTTCGCGAAAAGTGATTTATTTGGTATAACATGGAAAATAAGTACTCTAAAATGGAACTTTATAATAGATAAAGCAATCTGTCATGATTTCAGTCTAAATACCTGCCGAAAAAAATATTAATGTACGCCTTTTCAAAAAATCAAAAAGTTTTTATCATAATTGAAAATTTACAAATAATTGTAATTATTTCAAAAGGTTATATATTGTTTATAAGACTGTCCTCTACCTACTCCCTAAAGGAAATCTCCTTCTAATAAAGTATAAAAAATCTACAAGCTATTTTAGTGGTATCAAAAATGAGATGCTGGGCAATAAACGAACATGGAACACTGTAGTCAATATTGTCACAATGAATAGAAGCGTTAGATTCTCCGTAGCTGAATGGTCATCACACTAGTCTTATACCTAAGAGGTTGGGAATTCAAATTCTGGTTGTGATGATAGTATTTAAATTCCGCGTAAATATTTAGTTGATTCCTTTATTTATGTACTATTTTATTTCATGTTCCAGGAGATACTAGACCTTTCTTTAATTTGTCAGAAAAGTATTCTGGAATATTCACCATTTCCCTGCGATGTGCAATAAAACTTTCATTGCTCTTCCAGACAGATTTCTGGAACTTTCGCTGCTGCCATAAAACACCAAGATCTCTCAGTCACAGGGAGTTCTGAATTCAGAGTTGTGCAGAGCTTGCACTGTACTTCGCTATTTGAATTGAGTTAATAAATTAGATTAGCTCTACTTCTTGTGTGTGTTATTGTGTTCCACACTGAGCCTCTACATTGCAATATTTTGTAAGAGGAGGACTAAATCCTACTTCTTAAAAACCGATACCAAATGACTGTGAGATGCCATGCAAGTTATGAGAATAAAGTAGTAGTTTAGAGTAAATTAAAATAAAGCAGCCTACCCATTCGGCAACCCTCTGGCTAACTTATAAAACCACCATTTGTGAAAATACTAAAGAGGAATTTTACAAATAATAATCCCTTACAGGAAGAATATCATAAAAGTTAAAGAAATATTAAAAGATTAAATGGTGAAGTTAGATTTTTTATACATGCATAGCTACATCATCCCGTTTTCAAGAATTACTTTCTGATCAATCTTCAGATTTTCAAAATTTGGATGCAGCAGAAGATCTTTATATTGTATTAAATTTCCGTAATTAAAACTTGTCAGAAAAACTCTACAGTTCCAGTTATATCTGGTATTTATGCTCTGTGTACATAAGCAGTTTGTTAAACGCAAAACATTTAAGCCACAAAGTTTATGTGTCATTGTGAGTAAACACTATACTATAAAACCTAATCTCTTTCCTTAATAGTCCTTCTGGAAATAGGTTGCATTTTTATTGGTTGGTAAATTTATCATATGCGCAATGTTCTCAGTAAATACGCAGTTTCCGAAATAGACGTAAAGTTAGCATTTTGTTCCCAAATTGCATTTTTATAAATTCTTTGCACGAAATTCACGATCCTGTTATTAAAGTTTATCACAATTTATTATGTTTAAAAAACTTTATTTCAGAAGTTTTTTAACCGAATGGGTTGAAAACTAACCCTTTTTTTCAAAACCGCAAACGGAAAATATTTCTCGAAATGTCAAAATGCATTAATTTAAACATATGAAATTTTTAAAAAAGTTTAAAGCATAAAAATAAAAAATTAGTGGAAAAATGTTTTTCTCAAACACTTCCCCCTCCCCTCATAAAAGAAGGAATACATTTTTATGCTGTAAATTGATTTGCACAAATATTATTTTTACATAAAAAATATGAAAATATCTTCCCCAAAAAACCTATTTTTGGCGTTTGTACAGTTATCTTTTATTTTAAATATCAAAATTTTTTGCTTTAAGAATCTGATCGAGGAATGAAACTATAAGAAAATGAAATCTTTATTTGGTACGGATTTTACAAGCTAATTGTATTAATTGTAGTGTTGCATGGTTGAATAAAATCATCTTTAAGAAGTCACTATATAAATCACATCAAATTTGGGGCCTGTTGCAGATTAATGCAGTAATACAAAAGATTAAATTTCAGCCAAACAGCTTTGTGAAAGCATTTTATTTTTTACAAGTATTGCAGAATTTGATATCAAGGTTAAAGTATGAATTTTATTTTTTTAATTGCATAAACTTAAAATCCAAACTTTTGCAACTTGTTTGTATTTTGTTGTTTCTTTAATAGATCGTATTAAACTTATATTCAATTCAATAATTTTAGTAAAAATGTTAACACAAATGAGTATTTACGTTTGTGCCGTAATCTTTAACGGTGACAAGTCCATATTATGCAGAATACACAGTAGTTAGCACTTTATGAAACTGCCCTACTGTTAAATATTCATAAACAATGGAAAGACTGTCGGATCTC
>CM063503.1:50591471-50598971 GCA_032207245.1 Pardosa pseudoannulata | reverse complement strand
GGGGACACAAAAGCTATAATGGAAAATTATATATATATATATATATATATATATATATATATATATATATATATATATATATATATATATATATATATATATATATATATATATATATATATATATATATATATATATATATATATATATATATATATATATATATATATATATATATATATATATAGATATATATATATATATGTATATGTATATATATATATGTATATGTATAGATATATATGTATATGTATATATATATATATATATATATATATATATATATGTATAATATATATATATATATATATATATATATATATATATATATATATATATATATATATATATATATATATATATATATATATGTATATATATATATATATATATATATATATATGTATATATATATATATATATATATATATATATATATATATATATATGTATATATATATGTATATATATATATATATGTGTATATATATGTATATATATATATGTATATATATATATATATATATATATATATATATAATTCTTCTGTCCTTGCGTTTGTAATAGAACTCCTCCACTGCCTTTTATCTGTGGCGCAGTGGTCAGCACAACGGGCTACAGTACAAGAAATCCCAGGATCGAATTCCCGTACACACGATATGAGAATTTTAATTTAATCTAATTGCGTTTGTGATGACTGTAAGTATGGTGGCGTCAAGTATTTTTAAGATATTTTTTCCTTACTGGATAGATAGATAGAGGAGAAAGAAATTTCTAATTCAATAAGCGCTTAGACTGGGAAATTAAACAACATATAAGCACATAATTTTGTTAAATACTTAAACAGGATGAAATATAATATTTGCATTTAAATTAAAATAATTTTTATTTTTGTATTTGTACTAGATTCCCTTTTTCTTTGCATATTAATTTAAACAATTTACGAGAAGAGGTGCATATAGATTAAGGTTTTATTGATACTTGTATTTATTTACAAAAGTTTAATTAATGTGTATTTACTTATATTTGCTTTACGTTTATTTAAATTCTAATTCAATAAATGGTTTTATATTTGTAAATAATAATAACAGAAACAAAATAATATTAATAATCTATTTCCTAATTTAATTCTGTAATTCTTATATTAAGGTCATTATGCTATTAGTTCTTCGTTGTAAATTGGTTAAGGGGGAGAACGAAAACTTTTTTTGTCCTGGACACTAAAGTATCTCTATGGGGTCTTGAGTGGTTGCATTTAATTTTAAAACTATGTGGTGATCATGCAATTTGAAGAAGATTGACGTCATACGTATAATTTCTGATTCAGGCCCTTGACGTAATGTTCAGTGTCGTTAATAGTGTCTTTTATATAATTTAAAATATTGTAATGTATTTTCACATATTGTAACACGAATTCAATCATCTGTATTGATATTCGTAAAGTTTTATAATTATCGTAGTTTTATTTGAGTCAACACATCATCTTTATAAATATGCAAATATCTGTATATGTTGTCTGCCTATATAAGAGTCAGTGTGCCAATAGCACCGAGCTTGGTTGCATCGAGGTTGCTGATGTTTGTTTGTGATGATGTTTATTTATTGATTTCATTATGCTATCTTAACCCTCTAAGCGGTTCGCACGTACAATTCCGCCAAACCGATGATGTCTTCAAAGTGGTTGTCACGTACAATTTTCGACCTCCAAAAACGTTCCGAAAATGGATGTATTGTACATTTCTGCCAGTGTTTTCCCCCATGGAGTTTTGAGGTAGGAGGGTCAGTTCGATTGTTTAGGAACTGCACACCTACTCCCTGAGGCACAAAGACGCTGATAGCTTTTCATGGCTTTGTAAATCTCTATTTCGAAGTATTTCGTTTGCGGTAACAGATGTATCTCTAATTGCACCACTTAAATAGCTTGGATGAATTTCTTAAAAAAATAGAAATCATTCTCTTAAAGAATATTTTTATTTGTAATTTTAGAACCCATTATTTCTTATGGTATAATATTCGAGACTTGACGAGCTTTATGTGTATTAAAAATTAACAATCTATAATATCTATTTATATATCTATTTATAACCGGAAGTAAAGGGACAGTAACGAGGGAGGGTTTCCCGTATTCCAATCTAGTCGAAAAAAGGGTGAAGTAAAAAATCACAGAACACTTTGGTCACAGACACAATGAAACTTTAGCGTATTTTTTGAAGACTTTTTTTCCTCGGTGTGTTCCACTCGGAGGGTTAAATAAATGCCTGTGTCTAGGTCTAGTTGTCTTATTTTAACTGCACCGTGTGAATCCCTTCTGAGCAAGGTTTATATATGATGTGATCCCTGCGGATACTTCTTTAAGAATCGCCGAGCCATAGCAGGGATCTCCATAGCTATAATCACCTTTAAGTAACTTTAAATGGAAGATTTTTCCCTTATTTTTCTCCTTATCATAGCTTTTAAAATTATCGTGTATCCGTGAGATTTTCAGCATATTTAATTTAATTAGTATTGCTGAATTACTTCGTTTCTAAAAACACAAGAACTTTTTATATAAAGGGAAAAGTGAGACCTCGCTTCACATTTTTTTAAATTTTTCTTGCACATTATGAACAAGCAATGCGCAGACTATTTGTAAACAATAATTATTATGTATGATTATCCACCTAAAACTATCCCACTTAAGTGTTTAAAAAGTTTCAGTAATATTACACCAGGGTATTAAATTCTGAAAAACGGTAAAATAATGTTAAAAAAATTTCATTTTAAGGGGTCATACATAAGCAAGTAATATGAGAAAGCAATGCGCATACTATGCATAAACAACAATTATTAGGTATGATTCTCCAACTAAAACTATCCCATTTAAATATTTATAAAGTTTCAGAAATATTACACCAGGGGATTAAATTTTCAAAAAAGTTAAAATAATGTTAAAAAATTTCATTTTAAGGGGTCATACATAAGCAAGTAATATGAGAAAGCAATGCGCATACTATGCATAAACAATAATTATTAGGTATGATTCTCCAACTAAAACTATCCCATTTAAAATGTTTAAAAAGTTTCAGAAATATTACACCAGGGGATTGAATTTTCAAAAACGGTAAAATAACGTTAAAAAATTCCATTTTAAGGGGTCATAAATTATGAGCAAGCAATGCGCATACTATGCACAAACAATAATTATTAGGTATGATTCTCCATCTAAAACTATCCCATTAAAATGTTTAAAAAGTTTGAGAAATATTACACCAGAGGATTGAATTTTCAAAACAGTTAAAATCATGTTAAAAAATTTCATTTTTATGAGTCATACATTATGAGCAAGCAATGCGCAGACTATAAAATAATTAATGTTATCCATTTAAATTTAAAAATTCAGAAATATTACACCAGGGGATTGAATTTTCAAAAAAGCTAAAATAATGACAAAATTTAATTTTAATCATAAAGTTAAATCGACAAAAAGTTAGATTTTTCAGAAGAAAAATGTATGTGAAAAAGAATTTAGTTTTGAACATTTTAAAACAAACCACGTAAAAAATTTCCAATGTTGAGATTAGTTATAAATAAAAGCGTGTCAGCTGTTTGCTGTAAATAAATTTAACTTACAAAACTATAACTTGATTTTCTCAAATTGTGTTCTTTTTTATGTAACGCGCATGTTATGTCAAAATGTTTTTAATATTTTTTCATAAAACTTTTACACTTAGTATACAATATAGTTTTCATCCGATTGAAGCTAAATCTTCTTGTGTATATTTACCAAAATATATTTTTTTGTAATGAAAAATTTTTAATTTTTAAGGAAAAAAATTAATTTTTTTCCAAGTATTTTTTAAATTTATAAACGTATTTTAAATACATATAAATTTAGGCTCAAATTTATTTTGAGATATTATAGTATGTTTTAAAATAATAAGTTTGTCTTTATCTTAATTATATTTTTAGTTGTAACGTGCTTTAGCCTTTATATCATTTTTGTTAATAACAAACTGTTTCTTATTTAAAAAATCTAATAAAATACACTTTTATTTTTTAAAAATAAATGAGATATGTAAATAAAGATAATAATTTGTTCTAACTATTTGACAAAAATTATGCTTGTAAAACTAGTAGTTTTCAATGTATGAAAAGTAAAAAAATGATAATTATTTTACATTTTTTCGACTTTTAAGAGTCCTACGATCCCTTAAATACTATACATACTAAATGAAATAAGCAACAACAAAAGGTAGAGTTTCATAGTAAGTTTCTAAAGTATTTACTGAAAAAATTTGCAATGTATATCTGCAATAGTATTTGCAGTGCGTGTAATTTTAAAGAATATCAATTTCAGTAAAATGCATTTAAAGTTTTTATATTTTTAAAAAAATCTATGATACTAATGGGAAAGCTTGTATAGTTTTTACAGGTTCTAATTCTAATATATCAGATGGGGTTTGTTTAAAAAAAATTCAGAAATACCAAAAGATTTAACGAATGAAAAAATAAAAATATACATTTTTTTAGGTTTAAATGCAATGTATTCCTATAAAAATCGCAAATCTTAAAAGAATTTTTAGTTACGTCGGAAGTCTCTAAAGTATTTACTGAAAACTTTTAAAATCTATGTGTGCAACAGTATTTGCAGTGCATACAATTTTAAAGAACATCATTTTCAGTAAAATGCATTTAAAATTTTTATAGTTTTTTTAATTCTATGTTATTAAAAGAAATATTGTACAGCTTTACAGGTTCTAATTCGAATATTTCAAATCGGGTTTATTTTAAAAAATTCGGAAATGTCAAAAATTTTTTACAAATGTAAAAATAAATAAATAAATAATAAATAAATAAATAAATAAATATATATATATATATATATATATATATATATATATATATATATATATATATATATATATAAATTTTTTAGGTTTAAATATAATGTGTTCCCTTAAAAATATTCGCAAATCTTAAAAGAATTTTTAGTTAGTTGCATCTTAAGTCTCTAAAGGATTTACTGAAAAAATTTAAAATCTATGTGTGCAATAGTATTTGCAGTGCGTGTAATTTCAAAGAATATCAATTTTAGTAAAATGAACTTAAAGTTTTTATATTTAAAAAAAATATGATATTAAATGAAAAACTTATATAGTTTTATAGTTTCTAATTCTAATATTTCAGTCGGGTTTGTTTTTAAAAAATTCAGAAATGTCAAAAGTTTTACAAGTGTAAAAATAAAAGATTATACATTTTTTAGGTTTAAATGTAATGTGTTCCCTTAAAAATATTCTCAAATCTTTAAAGAAGTGATAGTTAGTTGCTTCATAAGTCTCTAAAGTATTTACTTTCAAAATCTAAAATCAATCAGTGCAATAATATTTGCAGTGCATGCAATTTCAAAGAGCACCATTTTCAGTAAAATGCCTTTAAAGTTTTTACAGTTTTTTTCTAAATTTATGATATTAAAGGCAAAGATTGTACAGTTTTACAAATTCTGATTCTAGTATTTCAATTGTGGTTTGTTTTAAACGATTAAGAAATGTCAAAAGTTTTACAAATGTAAAATTAAAAAATATAAATTTTTTAATGTTTAAATGTAATGGGCCCCCTGAAAAATATTAGCAAATCTTAAAACATTTTTTATTTAAAAATGTAACCAGCCTATAAGAACTTATCTCAACAAATTTATCTACTCCAAAAACGTCTAGAATCACGACATTCTTTCAATCCAAAATATTTCAATCAGTCATTTAAAGCAAATATTATTCTTGGATAAACATGTAACGGCTTAGCACCGAATATGATCCAAATTTATGATGCTTAATCACGGACAAAATTAATATTCAACGGTTTTATTTTTTCACTCTAATCGATGCTGAATATTTGTTTCGTCAAGATATCTTCAGATATTCAAACTTCATTATGAAGAATCTTTTAATCTTATATTTTTTTTGGCCAAAATACATTGACTTGCAGACATATATTAAATTTTTGATTTGAGATAGATATAAACCGTTTTGTTTGAAAGGAGTATAAACAGTCCTTCTGATATTGTTTACAGATATTTAAATGTTTGTATTTAGATGGTTCGAAAAATGTTAGCATATGTTTATGTGTTCATTTATTTTATGCTTTTATTAATGTTAAACTGATTTAAATTTATAATGTGATCGTTCTTAAAGTATTAGTTAAAATAATATACTACAGTTATGTAATTTCATTTTTTTAACTAAATATTATGTCTTTGCGGAAAGTGGACTACTTTCAAAGCAATTATATGTGCAATTTCATGAAATAAGTTTATATTGACAAAATGAACAAAATTTTGAATGATATTTTAAAAATTTATAGATGAAAATATCGTAGCAGAGTGCATTCATTGTTATCTTTGGCTGACAGTTTATTAACTAGGGTCTGGTGGGGTAAAATGGGTAGAAAAAGCGTGATTTCTCATTCAGTACTCATTTTCATTTAAAAAAAGTTATGACCATTGAATTATTTTGCATGCATTCATGCAATGGGTTTATTAGCATTAATATTAAAATAGTTTTAGACATTTTCTTAAATTGTAAATTTATAATTTTTACTTCAATTTTATACCTATTTTAAAATGGGTATTGATTAAAAATGCTGTTAGTTATGCAAAATTTAATTTAAATGATATTTTTAGCTACAAACACATTTTAATGTGTGTAAAAACAATTTTACGTTGGACTAGTGTTTGAGAAAGAAGAAATCTAAACTCATTAATAAATACATGACAAATATATCTTGATTAAATGATTTTATACAATTAAAGAAATGCCTGAGGAATACAACTGGAATTAACTTATCATTTGTATATATCGAAGACTGCTATCGAGTCGGCGTCGTGCCTAAAAAACAATATGGCAATGATTTTTTTCAAAAGGTCTATCCCGCAAGCCGCGGATGCCAGCAGCGTTCACCTTCTACTCTCCTATGGTCACAACCTTTTCCTAAAAAAATCAGACTGCCTCGAGGAGAAAAAACAGGGGTCCACTCCAGAACGGCGGGGGTCAGAATCCCTCAAACCAACGGACCCTTCTATTGGTTGGGAGAAGCCTGAAGATTTTTTCTTGTTCAAACCGGTCGTTTTCTAGTATGTCTTTGATGAAGGCTTCTGAATAGGGGTAAAAAACTGAACCGATTGTAACTTATTGTTACAATGTGATATAATTACAATTTATACTGCAAAATTGTAATGGCCACCACCTTTGTTAAGTTGAGCTACCTTTGCTATATCAGAAACAGTCATCACTTCTTCGACCTTAATTTGTACCCACTTTCATTTTCGTCTGTCAATTTCTAAGGATTTTTCTCTCCTTACGACTGGAGTGGTGAAATTCTTGTAAGGAAGGTCTTTTTTAAATCCTTATATGGAGAAGAAATGGTAAAATTCGAAATGGTTGAACTGAATGTTTGTGTAGAAAGATCTTCTATAGTAGCTATTGTTGAAGTCTGTGCAACATTGCTTACTGTTATTTCTCCATCTTT
>CM063503.1:50578971-50586471 GCA_032207245.1 Pardosa pseudoannulata | reverse complement strand
GCATGTTTATATATTTCTATCATAAGCGTATTATAACATTATTCAGTTTTTATAATCGAATTTGTCTTATATTAAATTTGTTCAAACTTTTTTATTGTAAAATATAAGCTTAACCCTAAATTGCATTACTGTATTACTACTGTACGTTGATTAGCAAAGTTAACAGATCTTGCCATATTACGTGATAGAATAGGAAGCACAGGTTTTGACAGCAACAGTGCTAATTTTGTTGGTAGTAATAAATGTTTTCCAAAATTAAGGAAATTTATGACAAACACATAGTTTTGTATGAAAAAAACAACACACATTCATATAGAAATATGAAGATAACTATATAAAAGGATAGGTTTTATTTGGCCATGAAGTCACTGAAATTTGTACTTTTTTACTTGATTTTTCATTGTAGATATACATTGCAAGAATTAGTATTCATTTAAAACAAAAAAATTAAAAAAATATAAATTATATATAAAATATATATATATAATTTATATATCATAAATATGAAAGTTCAATATAATAGTTCAAATCGAATTACTAAAATAATATATAAAATAATAAAAAAAAAATAATATAAATAAATATATAAATAATGATACATAAATATATAATTTTTTTTTATTATGTATGATATACATTAAATTTAATTTTTTAATGTTTAAAAAAAATACTTTAAACATTGCTAGAAATATCTTCCCTTAGATATATGCGATAAATAAAAAAAATAATATTTTGCGTTAAAAAATAATAATATATATGAAATGCTCGAAAAAAAGGAAATGAATTTCGAACGTTAAACAAAAAATTTATAAACATTTTTTTTTTATTTTTTTTTTTATTTATATACATACATACACAGACAGACACAAATTCATTTTTATATATATATACATTAGCATGAAGTATAATTTTAAACCGTAACTATATTTTTTTATATATATTATGAAATTTTTTTTTTAATGAATAATATATATATAATATAAAAAAATATATATATATATATATTTTAAAAAAAAAAAAAAATTTATATATATATTTATCGAGAACGCCAAATGGCGTCATTTTTAGAGATCAGTTCTTCATCTTAAACCATGTGTTATTCGTCGTGATTTGCAGCTCCAGTTTTGTTGACCAGAGGTGTCCATGTGTAGTATTGTTATCACTAGCATATAGCCCGTCATATAGCGGGATCAATAAAAGTTTTAATTTTTCCAGAATAGTAAAGTACTCTATGAGCCAGATAAAAAAAATGGTTTGTTTTTTGGCTGAGAATTATCTTGTAACAAAAAATAATCGATAATTAAACTTAAAATTAACACATATGTGCATAATATATTATTTAAACCAGTTATAAAAGAAAATTATTTATGTATAGTTCAGTGATAAAATGTATGAAAGTAATGGAGACGATATTTAAATAATTTAAAATAAGAAATCATTAAATGAGATAGTTAAAGGAATGACGTCATAATGCTAGAAACAAAATGTTATTTTTACCTATTTATTATGTGATTAATTGATAAATTTAGTCTTCTATTCTTAACCGGGAATATAGGGATTGAAACAATGAAATTAAACTCTCAAAAATGGGGGGAAGGGGTGGATTTCTAACGTTTTAAAGATGACAGTATTTTTCTCTGTGATATGAAGCTTATTTATACAAATTTATTTTAGAATCGGATCGATAGTTTAAGAGAAGATAAACTTTACTCGCTTTGAATTTTTCTAAACCTAACTCATCCAAAACCAATATGGATGCCTCTATCCATTCCAGGTCAAACTGCTTCATAAATTCGAAGACAGAAGGACAGATAACTTAGGATTTTATTATATAGGGGAGTAGTTATACTTGCAGAACTTTAGGTAAGTTCATTTTCCAACATGGGAATTAATGATTTCTTCCCGGTATTAAATACCCATTCTATCGATAAAAAAATCAGTTCAAAGAAATGCTCAAAATTTCAAAGTACAAAAAGTGTTCAAAATTACTCCTAGACAAACGTAGAAAAAAATTACTCAGCTAGGAACATTTTAAAATTCATCAAAATATTTCAAAATGTTGAATTTCTAAAAAAAAATGATCTGATTTTTAAAATTCTGCTTAGATTTGATTTAGATATACTACAATGTATATGCTTAACAAGCTTCATACTTCGCAGTTAATCTTTCCAAAAACACTCTTTAACACCCACCGTCTTTTCAATATTCTACTGTTCTACAACTTTGCATACTTTAAAATTTTGAATTCTAGAATACCCATTATCTTTGCAGGGCTTTCAACATAGTATAAAAAATCATTTATTTTATCAAGTAGCTTTATTTTTCACCCTTTTGAAAATATTGAAAGTTTTACACGAGAACACGAAAAGATCTGTGTAAAATGATCTCTGAATTCTTTCGTACGTTTCAAGAACAAGCCATTAGTCTGATTTTTCAAGTGACTTTAGCGCGTTTACGATGGTTTTGCATACGGTGAGTTTGTTTTATTTTTTAAAGCTATAGCCAGTTGTAGGAACAAGAGCTAAATCAGTGTTGATTTACAGCTTAAAACATTCTGAACAAGATCAAATATTCCTTCTCTTGAACTGCGAACAATTTTCCTTTTCTATATCGAAGGTATTTTAAAAAAATTTTCCGGAAGTGTTCTGTTAAAATGAAATAAAATATATTTTACTTTTGTTGAACATCCGAATTTATGTGCTCATAAATATAACTGTGTCTAAATGTGTTGAAGGAATGAAATTTTTATTTAGGCCTAGAGATCGTATTAAAATAACTGTTAAATTAATATTTAACGCTTAAAATATGTTACTTTTCAAAAACATTTCATATTAGAAGAACATTGTTATTTTTTATTTCTTTTATATACGTACTATGTTTATAAAACACTTAATGTTTTTTTTTTTATTTTCCCTGATAGTATAAGTATTAGTGTAATATTTTAAGACATATTCTAAATGGTTAAAGTTGTTACAGCTACAGAATCTATATTGACATGAATCAACGTAGATTGCTTTATATTGTTTGATTACGAGGGATGGACAATATTCATATAAGGGGTAAAATGGTAGAAATACTGTTATTAAAGTCATCTAAAATCTTCATTTTATGTTTCTCGTCTTTTATTATTAAATTAAGATTTATTGTAAACCTCGTTCCAGGAAATTGATACATATATAGTAATAATCATATAACTGTTACGGTTGTATCGATGCAGTGGGAATGAACTAAGCTTTGGCCTGAAAATTACTTTTGTCAATTCGTCACAGGTCAAAGAATTTAGAGTAAAATATTCTTGATGTTGTTTATCTAGTATAAAAGAATGATTGTATGCTTTATTTTGGAATATAGCTAACTTTTCTGAGAGTCCTACTACAATGTGCAGTCTTTGTATAAGTTATGTGTTTGTTTTTAGTCAAATATTACATAAAATGCTACGTGCACTTCGTCACCTAGAACTGCACTCTACATATTTGAACAACAGGTACGTAACCAAATTTCATTTTCTTTATTATGAGCTTGACGCTGTTGAGTTTTACAAATAGTTAGTGTGACAGTGCAGCTATGTTTAGGTTTGCGAAACTGATTTGCTCGCCGCACTCACACGATGTGTGTTGAATGCCCAAGTTTTTTTTGCAACTCCAGGAACAGTGTGGTGTGGCCAGTGAAAATAATTACACTTAAACTTCACCAAGTTTTGGAGAATTGTGATTGGTCTCCAGGAGGTGATTCAGGACCATCCTTGGAGTCCCAGTCCTTCTGGGCAGAGCCGGGAAAGGACGCATTGTAAAAAGGACAATGGAACAACGAACAGGATAAATAAAAGTATAGGGTTGCCTGAGAGATAGAAGGAAGAAAAGGAATGCAGCGTTCTCTTGGACATTGGCAATTTCTTTTTGAGTCTTAGCACGTGGAGTGCTTCTTTTACTTTTTAATTTTTATATACTTTTTTTTATTAGTTTCTTGTAGTTTGTTCTAATTTTTAACATTGTAAAATAGATCAGTGGTAATATACTATAATTAAAAGCAATGTAAAGTAACTTTGGGTTATCATTGAATTTAAAATAACAATGCAATGTACTACACCACAGCAGTTAGTATTCAGTCTTTGTGTAATATGACCTAAGAAAATGCTTTCTTGGCAAACTTATAAATCGCTGAAACAGATCTTTTTCTATACTTTGTTTTTTCAAGTTATGTATTTCATCCATGTAAACTGTTAAATGTAAGTTAAAATAAGGTGTCATGTGCTGTCAGGGGAACAATTGATAGAAGGCCTACTATTTAAGTCATATTTTGTATCGGTGTACCTTATTTATAAATGATTGATCTTTTATTAGCTCCTTAAATTTTAAATGTCTCTAACGGAGAGGGCCAGAGGATGGCTGAAGAGGTAAATTAATAGCTATTGTTACCAGGGTTATTCTGGTTAGCTGGAAAGCTTGCATGAATGATTGGTTAAATCCCTTCAAAATTAATTTCGTGTTGTCGGTATAGGATTGACCTGTGAGTCAAAAATTTGATTACTACTCTCCTATCCATAAAAAATGCTAAGCTCTTAAGAGAATTTAATAAACCAAAATTTATACAGTAATATGGTCCATTCATCTTTTTATAACTTGATGTAAATGACTGTACTTATCATTCATACATCTAAACATAGTTTATTCATTAGCCAAAACATAATGAATTCTTCAAATATTTTAAGTCTATTTCGATTTTCCTTTATGAAGTTTGCTTCATTTAACTGTTTTTAATCATAGTTGTCTCTTCAGTTTCATAATCTGTCACGAAATTCCTAATGATTTTTAATGTTCCATAAAAATACTTTCTTGTAAATCATTTTACTTTTAAAAGCTAATCACAAGAAAAGTTCATTCTCCGTAATCAAGTTGTAGTTTCGCAACTCATTCATACATATTCTTCCAAAATAAGTCACTTATGTTGGACATAATTCCAATATGCTGTCACGATTCGTCTCTTTCTTGATATAAGATAACACCAAACGAGGAAGCCATCGGACAAATAACTTTGACAGGTGATGAAGACAATTTATAATTGTCTACATTAGTCATTTCAAAACTGATATTTAGCTATTTCTTTGGCAGCAAAATGTTTCTTCATGTCATGCGAAAAATAGCTCAAATAGATATGCTTTTCACTACTTCGTCGACATATTTTTATCGATATTCGAAAACCTATACTCTGTTTTAAATTGCTGTCAGCGTATAGATTTCGCTTACCATACAGTTTCCATTCTTTTCAGCTGTGTGCCGATTTTACAGAAGGTCGTTCTAACTGTACGAAACGATTTTAAAAATCTTTATGCATAAGTCTTATTCCTTTTGACTTTTTTCTTTTTATCTAATGCGTTTAGTTTATGAATAGTTCTAGGTCCAATAGTCCGTCAAAGTAAACGTAGAGAATTGACATGTCTTTTTTATTCTAATTCTTGAGTCGCCTTTCGAAATTGGTCAGTGTTCTTTGATGCCGTTTTTCTTAGACATTTTAAACAAACCTATAGCACAAAAATCCATTGAAGCATTGAAAACCTTTATAGGTATGTCATCAAATAGGGGATTAATTTATTCCTTTTTTTCAATCTTTTTTTTGTTAAATAAGTAGTAGGTATCTTAGATGTTTCATTGTTGGTTCATATGAAGCTTATTTGCTCATTCCAAATAAGGCTTTAAGTTCTTTTTAAAATAGATTCTCCTGATAATAGAAAAAAATTTGTATATTTTACTTTTACTATTCTAACAAAATACTACAGTTATTACTAACCTCTTTAGGGACTTTTCTGTAGGTTGGAAGATGTTTGGAAGGGTCAGTGTCTTACATTGGGAAACTCATAACTGTTTTTTAATAAATACACTTTCAGTTATGCTCTATTTAGCCCTGATGTTGCAATAAAATTCACCGTAGTACTTCAAATATTGAAATTATATACTTTTTGACACTACTTTAGAGTTTAATATTTCCTTTGAAAGAACCTCTGATTATTTTTCCTTTGAAAGAACACTAACGTAACTTTAGAAAGCTATCTAATGTAGGAAATTTTTTTTCAAAATTTTACTTGAAATTCAAGCAGAAAGTAAATAGTATAGGAAGTTGATACTGAAAATGTTAATGATGTTAATGAGAAAGTAAGTAGAGCTGATTCCCTGAAGTGTTATATAACCTTCTATATGTGTACATTAAATTGATCAAAATCTATGAGATGCCTTTTTTTAAATGGGTTTGTATTTGTTAAATTGTTCCAAAAGAATAGAGTAAACTGAGTTTCATCTACCTGAAGCACGTTCTATTTGTAAATATGATTTTTTAGTTTCTCATATTAACCCTCCGAGTGGAACACACCTATTAAAAAGTCTCCAAAAAATACGCTAAAGGTTTATTGTGTCAATGGCCAAAGCGTTCTGTGATTTTTTACTTCACCCTTTGTCGACTAGAATGGAATACGGAAAACCCAGCCTCGTTACTCTCCTTTTACTTCCGGTTATAAATAGATATATAAATAGATATTATAGATTGTTAATTTTTAATACACATAAAGCTCGTTATGTCTCGAAGATCATCCCATACGAAATAATGGATTCTAAAAGTGCAAATAAAAATATTCTTTAAGAAAATTTATATTTTTTTACGAAAGTCATCCAAGATATTTAAGTGGTGCAATTAGAGATACATCAGTTACCGCAAACGAAATACTTCGAAATAGAGATTTACAAAGCCATGAAAAGCTATCAGCGTCTTTGCGCCTCAGGGAGTAGGGGTGCATACCTCAATAAATGTCAGTCAAAGAGGGGTGCAGTTCCTAAACAATCGAAATGACCCTCCTACCTCAAACACTGGCAGAAATGTACATTGCATCCATTTTCGGAACGTTTTTGGGGGTCGGAAATTGTACGTGCAAACCGCTTAGTGGGTTAAGTATAAGAATCTAAGATGATTATGAGCATAAAAAACTTTAACAATTTCTTAAAACACAGATTAAACAAAATGATGTGCAAAAATATTGCTTAAAATCTCTGTGGAAAGGAAAAATAGTGAATGAATAGAATAGTTATTTTAAACTCACTGTAAAACGTGTTTAAGTGTTTTTAATAAAAAATCTCAATCAATTTTGATAAAATGTATGGGAGCTTCACCTGAGCATCCTATGTTGTATGTATGATTTATAATTTTTTTCAAGTTACTGTAATCAGTTTGAATAATAAAAAAAATAAATTATGTGAAATGTTAATGTATTTAAATGGAGGATCCTGCTGCGTAATCCAAAATGCTGCCTGAAGCTCTCGGTCCGAACGATGGCCGAATGTTGAGGGCGTTAATCTTAGGTACCGGAGTTCGTGAGCCTGGATGTTCGTAGCTGTTCGGAATCGGCTTTAAGAAGTAGGTTCCGGTATTATTAGCTCTCATGATGTAAAAAAAAAACCATAGCGCTTCAAATCAAACTAAATCTGAGGCTCTCGAATAGACACACATTTATAGAATCTT
>CM063503.1:50546471-50573971 GCA_032207245.1 Pardosa pseudoannulata | reverse complement strand
GCAACACTCCAAAACTCCACATCTATAGAAACACTCCAAAGTTCGAATATCAATGAAGATTATTACCCTCAAGAATGATGACTCTTCCATTCGCTCTCCAAAGTTGATAGATAACGCCCTATTATCCGCAAAAAACACTCCTAAGTCTTTCCTCGACGTTGATGGGTGCATCACTTTCATATAGGTTGATCTGTGATAAGGAATTTAGACAATTTCATTTAACTTGAAAATAATCATATATTCCTAAAAGAATCATTATTAAAAAATAAGTATTGATATTAACGCTAAAAGCTATAGATTTAATGTCCTGAGATTTTAATAAAATGTTTTATAGTGTGTGCTTTTAAAACAACGTCAGTTTACTTTTACTTGTAAAATTTGCAATATTCTAGGAAAAAATGTTTTCAGATCACTAGCGAGTGCAATTATATTTCTTTTTAACTTCACAAATAAATTGAGCAATTTATTATGCCGATTGTTAAAGAGATAATATAAGTTGAATGCAATCAAAGTTTCTGATAGGATGTAAAATTATCCACGTTCGTTGTTGAAAATGCTGTAGTTTTTATAAAAATGTTTAATTAAAATTTTTAATATTTGTTCTTTTTAAATTTAAACACTATGTAAAGCAAAATGATATTGAAGTTTCTTGTTAACAGTTTTCAACTTTCAGGTTTGTAAGTTTATGATGCCGATTATTAAAGAGATAATATAAATTAAATGCAATTAAAATATCTGATAAGATATAAATTTATCCACATTCTTTGTTGAAAATGTTCTAGTTTTTATGAAAATTTTTCATTAAAATTTTTAATTTTTGGTCTTTTTGAATTTAAACAAGATGTAAAGCAAAATGATATTCAAGATTTTTGTTAACAGTTTTTAACTTTCAGATTTATAAGTTTATTATGCCGTTTATTAAAGAGATAATGTAAATTAAACGCAATTAAAATTTCTGATAGGATATAAATTTATTAACTTTCTTTGTAGAAAATGCTGTAGTTTTTATAAAAAATTTTAAGAAAAAATTTTTAGTTTTTATACTCTTTTAATTTAAACACGATATAAATGAAAATGATCTTGAGTTTTCAACTTTCAGGTTTGTAAGTTTTAATTAGTCATAATTTTCATCAAAATTTAATTTGTTAACAAGTTTGTATTTAGATAAAACTGTTATTCATGATTTTTAAAATGCTGTAGTTTTTATAAAAATGTTTAATTAAAATTTTTAATATTTGTTCTTTTTTAAATTTAAACACTATGTAAAGCAAAATGATATTGAAGTTTCTTGTTAACAGTTTTCAACTTTCAGGTTTGTAAGTTTATGATGCCGATTATTAAAGAGATAATATAAATTAAATTGCAATTAAAATTTCTGATAAGATATAAATTTATCCACATTCTTTGTTGAAAATGTTCTAGTTTTTATGAAAATTTTTCATTAAAATTTTTAATTTTTGGTCTTTTTGAATTTAAACAAGATGTAAAGCAAAATGATATTCAAGATTTTTGTTAACAGTTTTTAACTTTCAGATTTATAAGTTTATTATGCCGTTTATTAAAGAGATAATGTAAATTAAACGCAATTAAAATTTCTGATAGGATATAAATTTATTAACTTTCTTTGTAGAAAATGCTGTAGTTTTTATAAAAAATTTTAAGAAAAAATTTTTAGTTTTTATACTCTTTTAATTTAAACACGATATAAATGAAAATGATCTTGAGTTTTCAACTTTCAGGTTTGTAAGTTTTAATTAGTCATAATTTTCATCAAAATTTAATTTGTTAACAAGTTTGTATTTAGATAAAACTGTTATTCATGATTTTTAAAATGCTGTAGTTTTTATAAAAATGTTTAATTAAAATTTTTAATATTTGTTCTTTTTAAATTTAAACACTATGTAAAGCAAAATGATATTGAAGTTTCTTGTTAACAGTTTTCAACTTTCAGGTTTGTAAGTTTATGATGCCGATTATTAAAGAGATAATATAAATTAATTGCAATTAACATTTCTGATAAGATATAAATTTATCCGCATTCTTTGTTGAAAATGTTCTAGTTTTTATGAAAATTTTTCATTAAAATTTTTAATTTTTGGTCTTTTTGAATTTAAACAAGATGTAAAGCAAAATGATATTCAAGATTTTTGTTAACAGTTTTTAACTTTCAGGTTTATAAGTTTATTATGCCGTTTATTAACGAGATAATGTAAATTAAACGCAATTAAAATTTCTGATAGGATATAAATTTATTAACTTTCTTTGTAGAAAATGCTGTAGTTTTTATAAAAATTAAAATTTTTTTTTTTTTTTAATTTTTTAGTTTTTATACTCTTTTAATTTAAACAAGATATAAATGAAAATGATCTTGAGTTTTACAACTTTCAGGTTTGTAAGTTTTAATTAGTCATAATTTTCATCAAAATTTAATTTGTTAACAAGTTTGTATTTAGATAAAACTGTTATTCATGATTTTTAAAATTATATAAAGGGAATGCTTTAGTGAAATAATTTTAAAAATATGTTTGTTTACTAGAGGTCATTCCCTTTTTAGTTTGAGATTATTTGAAGCCTATTTGGAATGTGAGTACGAAATAATGTCATTCGCGATTTAAAAATCTGTTAACGCCTAACTATCGTCGTTCCTCTGGAATTTCTCAAATCGTGCTACAAAACATCTTTGACATCTGAAATATACTTGATTATAAATAAATATAATCCATCATGCATATCTAGGAGATAATGTATAATTCAATACTCATCTCAGCCTCACGTTAATAATTTAAAGAAAATTTCGTTATCCTCCAAATTATATGACGTACCCAAATTTGATAAATGCCACATTATCGGATTATGAGACTTCCACATTCGACCCGAAATGACAAACGAGCTTTGTCAAAATTACCAGTCAGCTTAAGATGCATAGTTTAACGGGGAGGGCATAAACTAAATTTTATTGGGCTTTGTAAGTAGAACGGGAAAGATAGCTCCATTTAAAGAGTGGAATGTACACCAAAAATGTTAGAGTGGCGGCTGTAACAATATTTTAGAAACTCTCAGCGTGTTATGGCTTAGTGAAGTTGTATGAAAATAAAATTGCTTTATGAAATATTTTTAGGGCATTTCAATCATTTTTATCGTTTTGAATGACTAGATGTCTAGCTCCTAGAAACTGCTTGTCTGAAATGGGTTGTTTGTAACTTTATAAGAATAAATTTTGCTTTATAATGTCAGATTTGGCTTTAAATTAATTATTAAAAATTCTTTTGCAAACATACTAATGTTAGATAAGTTGGGTATAATTAGAATGAAATATGCGTAGTAATTTTATCTGCATAACTATATGCACATAAATATGTGCACAGTCAAATAAGTTGGATATTATAAATGTAATAACAATAAGAGCACAATTTTTATTCCAATGATTAAGAATCATTAATATTTTAAGGGCTAATCTCACCAAAGTCATTTAACGGCTAATCGCGATTAACCCATGTCCTCAACCAATGGTGGGATGCAGTTCTCCATTTAAACAGAGATTAATCGTGGTTAGCGTTAAACAACTGGTGAGATCGATGAAATTTGACCCTTAGAATATCCGGCTTTAATAAAAAGCTGTCTAAATTAATTTTCCATTTCAACAGCGCAAATAATACTATAAGAGCCGGTCTCCATAAGGTCTTTTAATGGCTAATCACTATTAATCTCTGTTTAAATGGAGAATTTCTTTACACTATTGGCTGTTTCCATGGGTTAATCGCGGTTAGCCTTTAAACGACTTTCATTAGACCGGCCCTAAAACGTATTTGACATCTAAACTGTACTAGACTGTACTAGATTATAAATAAATATAATTCCTCCTAAATATCTACGAGGTAAAGTGAAATTTATAATTTCACCTTAAAAAGAAAGTATCATTATCTTCCAAATTACACGTAGTCTGAAAATTAATAAATGTCAAGGTATTTTATTATGGGATTCCCATATTTGACATGAAATGAAGAATATGCTTTGTCAAAATTACCAGTTAACTTCAGGTACGTAATTTAATGGGAAAAATAAAATAAAGTTTGTTGGATTTTGTAGTACAATGGGAATTAGAAAAGTGGCGAGTGAAACAATATTTAAGAAAATCTTAATTGTTATGGGATACTAAAGTAGTTTAATAGATAAACTATTTTTTCTCTAATGCATTGACTGAATAGATTTTAGGAACTGCTTACCTGAAATGAGGTGTTGTAACATTGCATCTTATTGTGAAAATTATAGTAACACACTGTAGCGTGATCGCGCTTCTACGCATTTCTGGCATACCACAACTGAGGAGCAATAGCGCTTCGCAGACAACGGTTAAGAAACTTTTTTGGATGTCTCGTGATAGCTAAAAGATCAAAGTTTAAGCTCCAATTGTATCTTGAATTATATTAATATTACCATATTATACTATTGGGCGTATTTGGCAGCTGAAATGTAGTAAAATATAAATTTTAACCAAAATACATCTCTAAGAAGTAATGTATAATTCAATACCCATCTCAGACTTACGTCAATAATTGAAAAAAAAATTTCGTTATCCTCGAAATTATATGGTGTATCAAAATTCGACAGATGCCTCATTATCAGATTAGGAGACTCCCGTATTCACCGTAAAATGACGAACGAGCTTGTCAAAATTGCTTGTCAGCTTCATATGTGTAGCTCAAAGAGAAAGGCAGGAAATAAAGGTTATAGCAAAATGGAAAGGTTCCGTTCAAAAGTTAGATTATATACTAAGTATGTTAAAAGAGTAGCTGCTTCAACACTATTTTCGACGATTGCCTTTGTAGACAAATCAATCTCTACAGTTATAAAGTATGTTTTGTGAGCACACTAAAAGTAAAGTTGATATTAATAATTGAATAAGATATTGTGTTTTAAATTTCTCAGTGTGTCAAAATTTAGTCAACATTTTTTAATTTGCTAAAAATGAATAATTTATAATAACTAAATGCTGTCGAGTATGAAATTTTGATAAATAGCAAAAATATATGTGTTAAAACTGTTTCTACAATATTTTTATAGATGAAGTGGAAAAATAAAAAAGTAAAATAAAATTTTATTTTACATTAGTGAGAAAAAAAAACGTTTTTTACTACTAATATGAGACAAAATATATCAATCCAATATAATTTCACTCACGGTATTATGAAAATTTTCTCTTATAAGTTTCATATTGTTAAAAACTCCTTTGTAATCAAATTATTCCTGAGTAATCATCAAAATCCTCCTGATGAAGCATCAAAATAGTTTCTCAGGAAAAGCATTTTTTTCAGAAAAATATACAAAATGCTTAGGTCCCCAAATTAAAAAATCTCCACCTACACGAGTTTGGAATTAAACTAAATTCATCCCTAAAAATCTATTTTTGAAATAAAAAGTCAAATTCGATAATTTGTTTATAAATTAAATTCATAAAAACTGTATCTTTCGGTTATTTGAATTTAATTCCGGTGTTGATCAAAAGCAGAAACTGTCACAACTTCTATTTTATACATTGGAAAGACAAAAGAATGACTGTTTTAGAAAGCTAACATTATCTTTCAAATAAATCAATCATCATTTTAAATTAGGCGAATAACTTAAGCTATTATTTTATAAAATATACAATCGGTAGAAACAACTCCTTATATGTTTTCAACAAAGGGTAAAGACCTCTTAAAAATTTCGAATCTTTCAAATTATTTGAAGTCCTAAAATTTGATAAATTTCACATTATCGGACAATGACATTTCCATATTCGACCTAAAATGACGAACGAGCTTTGTCAATATTACAAGTCAGCTTTAAGCGCGTAGTTTAACAGGAGAGGCATAAAATAAATTTTATCGTGCTTTGTAGCAGAGAGGGAAGGATAGCTGCATTTAAGGAATAGAGAATGTAAACCCAGAATGTTGGAGTGCCGGCTATAACAATATTTCAGAAAATCTTAACATTTTATAGCTTAGTAAAGTTGTAAGAAATATAATGTTGCATTATGAAACATTTTTAGAGCATTTCAATCATATATTTTCTATGCATTGAATAAATGGCTACTTGGAACTACTGGCTCGAAATAGGCTGTTTGTATCCGTATAATGCAAAGGGCAACTTCAAAACCAGATTCAGTTTTAAAGTCACTTCTTAAATGGTATTTTTATAGTATGTGAAAATATAAGTTGTATATAAATATGCTTAAATATTCATTGAAAACAGTTACATATACCTCGTGAGAACAGTGACTCAAAACAACTCAAAATATTGTCTTTATTTTAGTTAGTCATATTATTATTATTACGTACTGTGTGCCCCTATGTCTTCGAAAAACACTAATTTCTAGTGTGAGAGTGCAGCTATGTTTTACATAAGGTTTGCGAAACTGATTTGCTGGGCACTCACAAGTTATGGGTTGCATGTCCAAGTATTTTTCGAGACTCCAGGAGGCGTGTGGTGTGGACAGTGAAAACGACTGCACTTTGAGAGTTGTGATTGGTCACCAGGAGGCGATTCAGAACCATGCTTGTCCCGGTAAACCTGGTGAGAGCAGAGAAAGGACGCATTGTGAACATGACAATGGAACAACTCACGTATCAGCGCAGGATATTGGAAAAAGTATAGGGTTGCTGGAGTAGTTGAGAAGGAATGAAAAGAATGCAGCGGGCTCTTGGACTTTCGCAATTTTTCTTTCAGGTTTTTTTTTTTTTTACATTTTTTAGCATATTTCCGTATTTTTTGTTCTATATTTGAATATTGTAATATAAATCAGTGGCATTTTACTATAATTATAGACGATATAAAGTAAACTTAGGTTATTAATGGATTTGAAGTAACAACATCAATATACTACACCACAGCATTTAGCTTGCAATAAATTCCCTTACAAGAATTGTCACTATTATTTCAAAACATTAGTCATTAACTTTATTTTATTTTTTTCTCATATACAGTGAAGGGTTGATTATCTGGATAACCATTTACTGGATTGTGCAATGAAACTATCGGTCAAGGATCAGGCGAATTTTTTCTCGCTACCGTATAATTATTTTCAATGAAAATATTTTTTTTTTCCTCAGTATTATTCAGGAGCGAGGTAGGTTAGGTTTTTAAAATAGCATCATCAGTCCATTTCTACTGACAAGTATTATTTTAATAACTTTATACGTCAGTACAAGACCAATCTAAACATTGAAGTCAGATTAAAGAATTTCCTCTATGTTATTAAGAATAAGATATTTAGTTCAATTTACGTAATTCTGTTTGCGATCGTTTACTTATCCGGTCCATTGCATAATCGGTTGGTGTACTTCTCTTTCACGTCTATATTTTGCAACAAACTGTACAGCTTTAGATTCTAAGAATCTGAAGATGTACACTTTGTAGTATATAGAAGATAAACGAATAGTTGTTCCTTTTGTCCCTTGGTGTCCTCGGCAAGAGGAACTATCTTTTTGAATTTGTATCAGTTTTGTAGAAAAGATTTAAATGTTTAAAAAAATAACTTCTAAAAATGATATAACATGTTTTTATAGGTACATCTAAAGTTGCTGGAACTAAACTTAGAAATAGTGTATAGGGAAGCTACCTAAATCCATAGTTATTTACAGTTGTACAATTATCGGGATTTTTTGTTAAACGGCTCTAACTCTGTCCTGGTCGGACTGGATAATCAACGTTCTGCGATACTATATTTTGAATAGGGTAATATTTCTTGACGGGGGGAAATAAATAAAATCAAATCATTTTATTTATTAATTTGGTGCTGTGCGCTGAGACGGGAACCTCCCCCCCACATCCCGAGACTATATTTTTCGTATACTCTGTATTAAAATAGTTTATAGGCTTGTTATTTTCCATAAATTAATAGTAAAAAGGAAACAAATTCTTCGTTCTGTTATGTCATTCCTTTTTCTAACGCAAAAGAAATTAAAAATGGCTCCTCAATAAACGTTATATGAGGATATTACATAAAAGATAACAATGCTAATAATTCTTTTTTCTATAGTTATTGAGAAATTATATTGATGCATTAATGAGATCATTAGACCTTATAGTAATAAAACTGTGTAAATAAACCCAAGTCTATTTATGAATACCCATTAGCCACTTTAAACTTTTACTGGAATTAATGTTTAGGTTTAATTGTACGAAATGAATTGTACAAAAAAGGAAGAACTATATAGAAGTATAATCCTTAACTATACGGACATTTACAATTACAATACGCTTTATTTATATTGCAGTTATGTTATATTTTTTCAGATTTATATTCTATTAAGATCCTTTTATTTTCCTTTATAGTAAAGAGGCATTTAAAAAAAATCAAAATTCATCATTCTGACTATCTGATATGGTTGCTAAAATTTGATAACATCAGATGTTATTTCAAATATATGCCCTTATGGGGACATAGTACTTTTTCAGCCTTAAAATTTTCATACCATTTTTCTTCGATACTTGATAGAATAAAAAAAAAATTTCCAATCCATTATAAACTAATTTTTAAAGTTCTTTTAAAGAACTTCAACATTAAAAATTATTTATTTTTTCATTTAAAGCAGGATATATTAAAAATTCAATGAATATACTACATCACATGAAAATAATAAATTATGTTTAAAAATATTTATAAATAAAGTTTTGAAACGTATATATTGCGAACTGAATTTTTCTGTAAAACTCAAGTTAAATATCCTTTTTATACTGTAAACCTAAAACTTTACACACATGACATTATAAAATTTAATAAAAATTATGTGACTTTTAAGAAATCGAGAATTCCTAAATGTATATATTCTTTTTCATGCTGTAGTATAAACATTTCATTTGTTTCATGAAATTAAAGTTTACAATATGAAATGGATAAAAACTTCTATTTGATATAAAAAATGGTTTCTGTTTTATAAATTTCAAATATATTTTACTTTTAATGATATTTTTTTATTGTGCATATCGTTTATATACTGTAAACCTAAAATATTTATACACATGGCATTATAAAACTTAATAAAATTTACGTAAATTTTAAGAAATCAAGAATTCATAAATAGTATATACATTCTTTATCATGCTGTAGTATAAACATTTGTTTCGTGCAATTAAAATTTACAGGATGCAATGGATAAAAAGCTTCTATTTGATATAAATGTTGGTTTCTAATTTACAAATTTTAAATATATTTTGCTTAGATATTTTTTACTGTGTATACATTTTGTAATTATTTTAAATATTACTTCATATAACGAAAGATTTTTTTAAATATGAAACTAGCCCCTTAACAGTAATATAGCAAAACATTTGTGCAGAACATTTTATATTGAATCCAAAACAGGCTGTTATAACGAGTTCAGTTTAAGCGTTCCTTTTTCCCCTTAACAAACATAACCTTGAAAAAATTATTTCTTTTACTGACTCTTTGTTTAATTTTAAACAATATTTAGTTACATAACAAAGGATACACATGTTGTTTTTGACTTAAGCTGGATTAACGAAACAAAGCTATTTCACTATTTAGTCGCAAGTAAACGCGGCACAACAGGAACCTTTTAAAGATTATTTTACTTTATACATAGCCTGAGTAGTTTTCTTAATTGCTTTTAGTCATTTAAATGTAGGAACAGTTTAAAGATACATCTAATGGCTGAAATTCCAAGCTGAAAAAATTCCTTTATGTAATAAAATAATTTTATCCTAAAAGAGAAAATATTACTTACTATTTTTTACTGCTTATATAGCAATGAAACACAATATATGGAAAGAAATTTGTTATGGGAAAACTTAAGTGCAAAAAAATAAAGGAAAAATATGCAGAAAAGGAAAATATTTTTGCCCTGTTTAAATAAGTCTCTTGTATAGGTTTATGTGCATCTAAAAATGTCTTATTTTACTATCCATTTTATCTTTAAAAGAACGATTTATATTGCAGAAATTGATATGAAGTGAAACTGGATAAAAATAAGCATTTTCTTTACCAAAAATTGAAAAAGTTCCCCTCTGGGTTCTTAAAAAAATCATTTTTCGTGACTTGCTTCGAAATTATCTGTTAAAAAAATTGAAAAACTGGAAACAACACCGAGATTAATGTGAAAATCTCGCGTAAGTCCAGTTACGTGTTTGAAGTTCTTAATATGGATGATTGAACTAAATAAAGGGCTTTGTAGAATCATGTAACACGCAAAAAATGTTCTTTCTTTCTGATAAATTTTTCTTTTGTTCTCTTGGGGATGTACCAAAATAAACCTTCGAAATGCATATTAGGAGCATGCGGCTGCAAATATTTGAATTTACCACTTCAATAAATTGTAAATTTGATTTAAAAGCTATTTTTAAATTAGATATTGCTTGTTTATAAACATTAAAGTATAAAATGCACATAGACACAAAGCTAAAGCTGTTTTGAAGCTTTGTTTTCTGTCTGAAGAAATTTGAAATATTACTTAAAGAAGCTGCAAACTGTAACATAGCTTCTAGATTTTTCAATTTTAGAGACTTAAGCGTCAAACAAGCTGTCTAAATTCTTTTCCTATATTTTATTTGTACATTTTGTATGTTAGTGTGTCACATTCATACTACTTCTAAATATTGGTATCTGATTTTATGATTCAGGTAATTTTTTGTTTCAAGTATATATTCCTGGATACAACACTTGGATTTTATTAACTGAAGATTTTTCGTAAAATTTGTGTAGATTTTTATACATTTTTTAAGATTAATTTATTTTACCTAACAAGACTTATTTCTGAATTTTTTTATTTTATGTATTTACCCATATGAAATCTTCAAATATATATATATTTATATTAACTCATTAATGCCTATCATCCCATTTCAGTGACAAGAAAAATTTTGATAATTTCTCCGGACAAGTTTTCAATTCATTCGACGGAGGTGGCAATCCTGTAAACATTATCCCAAATTCTCGTGTATCTGATATTATGTATAATTTTGTCATTTGTATCGATATTTTATAAAATTTTGATCATGACACATACATTTGCGGAAAGTATATTGACTGAAATCATGATAAACAGTTTTATGTGTTATACAGATTTACTTCACAAAACTGTGTTGCTTTATTTCGTAAGTCTAATAAATATCTTATAAAAGTTTCTATTTTATATAAGGGTTATAAAAATAATTGAAACACATATTTATAAAAAATTCTTTACTAGGGCGTAGGGCCACCTTATGCCTATAATATAGCTTGGAATCGAGTCATACAAGTGCTGAACAGTGTTAAGAGGAATCTTGTACCATTCTTCTAGTTATTTGGGAAGTTACGGGAGAGATGAAGGTTCCAAAGTAATAACCGTTCATTACATTGAGGTCGGGGAAATCTGTGGATAAAAGTAGATGTTTCATTATATCCTTATGTTTACCAAAACATCATTAAACAAGTCCTGCTGCACGAATAGGAATATTACCATCCTGGATAATTCAATTTCCTGATGGAAACAAGGATTGGATCATAGAATAGAGCAGGCCAAATAAAACCTTTCTAAACTTCTATCACAGTAAACCTACTTTTCAGTGTCGTCATATGGTAGTTGAAAACCATAGCAAGTTCCAATACCATGGCAAATCCACCACCATATTTGACAGCTTCAAGAAGAGAATCTCTATGAGACGCAATTGAAGGTGTCCTCTACACGTCCATTTGTACTTATTCAGTGGAAGGTGGGAATGTCTGGTTATGACATCACTGTAGACAATGTTTGGTAGTAACATCTTTGAGCTACTTATGGGGATGGGTGGTAGTTTAACGAACAACATTTATTTTAAAAGTTACAACGTTATAAAGCATGATTCATAAATTCATCACTTTTTATAAACTCCTAATTAATATACCGGAACCAATAATGTAAAATAATGTAGTATAACCATTGTGTCAAACAAACTAAAACTTTTGTAACAATTTCAAATGCTGAACAGGTAAACTTATTTGAAATCCTCACCATCTTGTTATTAAGTGAAATTTATAAATTGATGTATATTCTACAGTACAAATATAAGATATCTCCAAACGTACGAATGCAAAGATGAGCGGAAATTTGCAACCTATGTAAATGTTAATATAACAGTTGTTTATATGGACCTGAAGAGAAGTTGGCAAAGTCCATAGCTGCTTTTTAAACTTCAAGTGAGTTTCAAAATGAAATACAGAGAAATGGGGAAACTTTCACACCAGAATCTTGAGTCACAAACCAACCAACCAATTTGAATCTCTGTTAAAATCGTTAGTAAGACCTTCCTGTGTTCAGAAACAAAGTCACCAATTTATGGCGCTATTGTGATTCACCCATAATAGGTAAAGTTATAAAATATAGGATAAAAAAAGGTTGAAACAACTTTTAATCAGAAAATATCCAAATAAAATTTATATCTTCTCGTTTGATTTATTTAACTTACTTCACAGGATTTTATCTCGCTTTCTAAATGCGAAAAACAAAGCTAAAATATTTTTATGTTTCGTCACAGGTTTAAAAAAAATTTCTCTACTAGTCTTGTTGCATTTTCAAGCAAAATAATGCTCCCTCCCCCCAGCAAAATATTTTTGATATCTTATAGCACAGTTGATGCTTAAATTATTTTTTTTTCAGGAAGTGTTTTGCAATTGCGTTTAATAAACAAAATGCTTGAACAAAATATTGTAATCTTTAGCTTTGATACTCTTAAAGTATGGTCCTAAATCCACCTGACAGTGAGTAAAGAATTCTAAAACTTACTGCCTTACAATTTTATGCATGTATTAACAGATATTTACTTTGAGGGAAACTAAAAAATTATTCAAATTGGCTGTTTATTTTTTTAAACATTAAGAAGACTTACTAATGACAAGAATATTAATTTTATATCTTCAGATTCTTTTTTCACATTGAAATAGTGAATGGCTTTTTTATGAAAACTTGCATGGCTTCTATTATTTTTATATATACTAATTAACAACTTTCAAAGTTTACAAGATTTTTTTCTTACTATTTAAGAATTAAAATATTTTAAGATATTATGCCATAGGAATGTAATATCACTCGTAATGGATATATTTTAACTTGTATAATTCTTTAAACTAAAATTTTGCCGTCAAAGTTTATCTGTTTACATGTGAGGGAAAATTATCAATTATTTTTGCTTTCTCACACTTGTGACTTCTCGGTTGAGCTGTTTAAAGAAATTGCTGCCATGTAAATACTTGCACGAAGTTGTATAATGAGAGGCTTCTTTTTAACTTCTTAAACTTTCACTGAATCTCTGCTCAGCTGGCAAAACTCTAATGCAAAATCTTCCTTTTTTAATGATTTACTCAATTTAATATACGCACTTTAAAAAATGACTTATGCAAAACTTCTGGGTTTTAAAGTGAAATTCAGGGTTTTACGAAATTTTCTGTAACCTCAACATATTTAAAAGTTTCCACAATTTCTTTAACTACTGTAAAACAATGAAACAGAATATATTTTAAGTTACAACATAAAATATATATTCAACTTCTATTACAGATTTACAGTTTTTAAAACATTCGCGTACGATGCTAACTCTAGTCGTATATAAGTTCTAGAAATACTAGTAATACTATAGAACTTCTATGTACATAAATTTATAAAAATATTTTTGTGTGTTCGCTCACCATACTAAATGGATCAAGATGCGAGCTCTAAAAATTCCATTTTAAAATATATTGAATCCTATTAGTCAATTATTTATTATCTCTAAGTTTGAATTAAATTTCTTATTGTTACTGTTTATACGATTTTTTTGATTAAAATCTCGCTGTCTGCCCAATGAATGATAAGGTACGTGATGTTCGGTCTATTATTTTCCGTATGAATTAAACAAAAGATATTCTCTTGTCTTCAGCCTTGTCAGTTGATCGTTTTTGCACACAAGGAAAAAACTACTAACCGAATTTAGAATTTTTCTCCATAAATAAACAAAAATTAAAATTTTGCCATAATATTTCCTCAATCATCTTGCTATATTTTCCTCTCAATATTCGAACTATGTTTTTGAGAAGTTAAGCACGGAAAAGAAATCGTGAATTTACGTTAGCCAATAAGAATTAAAGAAGCTGAAATGTATTGGAAAGGTAGAAGAAAGTATGCAGATATGTTAGGCAAAACCTAATCCCACTTTTGAATCTAGAAATATGCAAAACAGGCAGTCGTAAAAGAAGTCGACATTGTGTAAGTTTACAGGAGTTATATGCGTAAGTGGTGTTGAAATATGTTTAGAGTATTCTTATGATATGTTTTCAAGTTAGATATGTTTCTAATGCATCCAGAAGACGAAAGGAAGATTCTGAGTGCTGACGAGCTATCGGAGGCAATGAATCGGAACAGTCTATCAGAGATGTTGATCGTTTTTTCTGCTTTCTTCATTCCGTCATTTCATTTCACGATTATGGAGACAATTCCAAACCAACCAAACAGTTGCCCTACGACCTGTAGTTGGTTGTCCAAGGCTAACAACAATCCGAAGACAAATATATTACTGTTGTAGTCATGTGGAATTTAAGATAGACCTCCGCAAGTGCGACAACTATGGTTGCAACGGTCATTGGTAAGACGATATCTGCCTCTACAGTTTGTCGAAGGCTTCACTTGAATAGTCCGTACCTTCGGGTATTGCGAGTTTGTGTTCCATTATCCGTCCATTTCAGATGGGCAAGTTTACAGTGGTGACGCTAGTATATGAATTGGACTGCGTCTAATTAGGACAACGTTATGTTCACGGATTAGTCCTGTTTTGCCCCACAACCCAATGATAAGCATGAAATATTCTGGAGGGAACGAGGGATACGCAATGGGCAAGAGAACGTCATCTAATTTCACGCATTCCGTGGTGTAGTTATCAGTGACTGGGTAGGGATTTCATTGGACTATCGAACCAATCTGCACATCTACAGGCACGGTTTTATGACGGCTGTACCTTATGAAATCCTAGACCAATTAGGGAAACTGTAAGTTGCAGCATTTAGTCCTTTGTTGATTTTAAAAGACGTTCCCAGGGAGCTGCCATTATTGAAAACTTTCTGGATAGTGAAGGGATTGCGTATATGGAGAGCCGGTTTGGCCGTTGGACATTAATTCAATTGAAAATCTTTAGGATGCCCTCTGCCTTTCTGTATGCATATGTTTCCCATCTTCAGACACTCTCAAAGGTTTAGAAACTGCTCTACATCATGAATACTGATTACTAGACTATGCGGTAGTTGACATCGTAACAGGCATGATCACACACTACACTTTGTATAAAAGTGAGGGGGCTCACATACTCTATTAATGTCGATTTTTGTTATTTGCTTTGCATTTAAACATTAATTTGTTAATGACGAAAATATGACCTCCTCTTATAATTTAAAAAAATTCTATAAATTTGTAAAATTTCTCTATGTATTTCTTTGTTTTGTTTCATGAATAAACATGAAGCTACTACTTGCAGCATTACGTGTCAATCAAAACAGTACTTGTCCTTTTTTTCACATTTTACAGCACAGTACTTAATTTTGGGAAGTGATTATAGAAATATCTAAAATAAAACAATTGGAGATTTTTGGTCTCCTATTAGGAATTATAATACCTATGAATAAAAAAATAAAAGTAAATATTTATCTTTAAATTAAGATATTTTACCGGAAATTCCTCAATAAAAATAACAAACATTATTATACAATATACATATTGTATAAACCCATCCAATGAACGAGTATGGATAAAGAGAAATTGTTTTGAGCAGCTACATTCCTTGTACCAAAATTAAGTTTAATTAGATAATACAATTTTTCACAAATTAATTTTTATATATACCTAAATCTAAAAAAATTATAAGAGTATAAAAATTATTATAGATTACGTCTGTTTTAGATTGGTCAAAATTATTGTAGTAAAAATTTGGAAGCAGTTCCTAAACAAACCAAAGTAAGAATGACGCTTCTAGCCCAAGCTTTGTAGTGGTTTTATAAATATATTTTTTAAACCATGCCCTAGAACTGCTACAAACTCAATAATTTTTATTTTTTGTATGGAGGGAGGGGGGCATAATTTCTCCAGTAGTAGCTAACATGTCTTCTTAATTTGTTCAGATATTACCTATGTACATTCTCAGGAACACTTCAGACTAATTATAGACCAAATTAACCTCTTCCGGTAAAATGATGAGTCTATCTCGTTATTAGTTTTTCATTCCATACCGCACAATGACGAGCTACACTCGTCATGCGATTAAAGTTACTGTTAAATAAGATAATTAATTTAGTTTAAAATTTCTAGTGTACTGAATTAGGCAACACTTTTATCACTTGTGAAAATCACAAATCACTATTGCATATTGTTTACTTAGAACTTCTTGGTACAAGTCATTGCCAAATTAATGAGTCAGACTAAAAGAAAACCTACTAAGAAATGCCGTGTGTGTTACAAGAATCAAATTAAAAGTGAGACTACTTGGCGGTGTAAACAATTAAGAATTCCTTTGCACTTTGTTTTGAAAAGTACCTCTAGCTTGAAGACTATTATCTGTATACCTTATTAATGTTTTGCTTTGATATTTTCTTAATTTTACTGTTTCTGATATTATTTAACACTGTGTAAAAAGTGGATTTTAATTAAGAATATGTAAGAATTGTAAAATGAAACAAGTTTTTTAAATAAAAATTAAATGGTTATTTCATGCACAGTTTTTCATTATTAAATCATACCGGAAGGGGTTAAGTAGATAAACACTTTTAATGTAAACATCGTATATTAATATTCATCTAAATTTTTTAATATTTTATTTGTGTGCACTCGGAGATAATTCTCCAAACTCTGATTAATAAGATTTAAATGACTTATATTCAGAAAAATTTATTATAATATTTTGTTATGTATACGTTGCATGAGAAGGATAATATGCTTAAAATATTAAATACACAAAACTTTTTTAACTACAACAATTTTATCTGGTCTTATTTTCATGAGTCGAGATGTTTTATCTAACCATAATGTAATAGCTCTTTTGTTTATTCATCCACCAACCTGATCCATATATTTACTAGACTCCCCAAATTAGCCTCAGAGGTACGGGTAAATTATAAATACGAAGCAGCCCCACACGGCAGACTCCCTTCTAAGTACCGAGCTCGAAGCCATCAGCTCTTTCATAATAAATTCCTCTAGACTGTCTAAATAGGATCACCAGATGTTTTCTGATACCAAATTTGACTTGAATCATGTTGCTTGTATGTCTACCTATTTTTAACAATAAGTTACATTCTGTTCACCCCATGCCGGGGCAGGACCGGTTTGAATGCAGAGCGACTTCGGACTTCTCCCAGCCAATAGAGGTGTCCGTGAGTTTTGGGGAATTTTGACCCTCTCCCCCCGCCGTTCTGGAGTGGACTCTTTTTTTTGTCCCCGGCAGAGAGTCGGAATTTTTTTGTGGGACAAGGTTGTTACCAGAAGAGGCGAAGGTGAACGGCTGGCATCCGTGGCTTGTGGATGACCCCCTTCGAAAGAATAGCCATATTATTTTTTTCATAATTAACGCCGACTCGAGAGCAGTCTTCGATCTACTAATGATAAGTTGATTCAACTATTTGTATTCCTTAGGCATTTAACTAAATTTATTAAATAATTTAATCAAGACCTATTTTTCATGTGTTTCTTAATGAGTTTTAATTTCTTTCTCAAACACTAGGCCAACGTAACATTATTATTCTTTACACTATTCAAAATGTAAGGAAAGCCGTCAAGTGAAAAAACGTATTGGCTTTCGCAATCAGTCAACCTTCGGAACGCTGCGCAATGTTTGTATTCACTATTATGTATCAAATTTGCCATATAATTTCACATATAATTTTTGTTTACGGTTTATTTAAAATTTTCAAAATAAATCCTAGAAAAATAATCTGGGGTATTACTGGTATTGAATTTAATGTGTCTCGGTGGTATTACGTCTTATTTCCACGGACCAAATAATGTGAATATTCGGAATACTCCTTGTTTCGACAACCATAATGTCTAATTTGCCGTTCAAATTTAAGTGCAGAGTGAGATAAGATAAGCAGTGTAATATGTCCTTGCCTAAATGACCACGGCATACTCGTGCTGGGAATATCCCGGCACTGGTAATGGTATTAAAATCCTCAGAGAGGAATATTCCAGGCTCAGATCTGAAAGGTAAATGTGTATTATACTTAACTACTAAGTAATCCTCTATTATAAATGAATTTCTTTCCTAAACATGCTTTGTTAAACTTCTAATGAAATATTTTCATACTTTTCAGAAGCAGTAGCAGTTTAAGTTCTAATGTCTCCGTCAAAATATCTAATGAATGCGAGTTGTTAATAATCCTTTAATTTATGTAGATTTCCAAGAATCATGATTGGAATCTCACTTTTAGATTAGATAAATGTACTATAGAGATAATCTTCTGATTAGAGCTTGGAACTTTCTTTGAAAACTTTTATATGGGAAAAAAAGTGAAGGGGATTTTTTTTCTGTATAAAACAACCAAAAAATATTTTCAATTTGTTGAAAGAAATATTCAAACATATAGAATATAAATATCGTATCCTTACTATAGAAAATATATTTGAATTTATCAACTCATAATTCAAATGATAAAGTGAAATATATTACCATTTATCATACACAAATTGTATGAAATTATTTAGACATTTTTAGCTTTACTGCTTAATGGATTATAAATATTTCCATAAAATAATAAATTTAACGTTATATATACATTAGCAGTTGGGGTTTAAAGGAGGCAAAAATCAGTTTATGGTGTTCAATTCATTCAACTTTGAAATACATATTTCCAAATGATAGTCAAACCCTAGAACAATATCTTTGTAAGTTCGATCGTTGTTACTATTGTTACGTTAGAAAAACTATTAAAAATAAAATCTCATTTTTAACCTTTAATGTCTAGAGTTTCTGTTTGGGGACAGCGAAAAATAGTTATTAAAATATTTGTTTTCGGGGAACGAGGTTTCGTTTTTAGAGAATTTAAATGGCAATACTATAAAAATTTACCAAATTTTTAGAGAATCTGCTATTTTAGGATCTATATTTTATAATGCTTTGAGCCTCATACATACATTTAAAATTTCTTCAGGAATACCTAGCAAAATCATGGCATATAGCTATACATATTATAAAGCTTTCGCTTACAGTACTATATTTATATGTGATTCCACATAAACTTATAATCATGAATTTTTTGGGAAATCAGCCCATGAATGTGGATAGTTCTTGTGTTACAGAAAAAATATTAACCTATTTATTTTGGTTTATTTATTTGACATGTTATAAGGCCTTTAATCAGTTGATAATATTTCGTTCTCACACGAGAAATCCGAGTAATCTTGAATGGCAATAGTATTTCTGAACTAAATCTGTTGCTTTTATTAACACGTGCATGTTGAATAAGAAAATTTCAGCCTAGGGTATTTTTGCCAATATAGATACGCACAATTCTCATATGAAAGTGAGACATTTTCAACCTATTAAGTCTTATCTGACGTCAACTTGAAACAAAATAAACTGGTTGAAAGATGTTTGCTACCACACAAAAGAATCTTCGTATTTTTAATCCTAAACTGAATTCGTGGCTTTTTCAACGTGTACAAGTTGACACATAGTACATTGATACAACAATCTCTCTACATTCATCGGCGTTTCATGCAGAACTAGTATTGGTGAAAAATAAGTACCCAACTTGTATTAAAAAAGAGAGTTGTATCTTTCCTTTACAAGGAATTGTTTTTTTCTTTCTTGGAAACATAAAAAAATGATGCTCAATTTAGAGATAATTTTGAATTCAAGTTTCCAGAAATTTTAAAAAGCAAAATACAATTTCTTAGTAAACAAGTAGAGAAATAAATTTAATGCCATTTATATATAAGTATATGAAAATTAATAATTTCCTTTTATATTTCCTATACTAGATATTTCTGTTTTCCAATATATATGAAAATGTTTGCATCCTCATTATTATCCGCATTACATTTTGCTGTGCTGCTTATGAATAATGTATTACAGTTTACAATGAAATATTTATATTTTGCTAATATAATTAGTGTTTATATTTAAATCATTAGATGGTAAATCAATCTTTTTACTCTATTCTTTATATTTGACTTTAGGGAATTTCTTCTTATAAATGTTTGGTTTAACTCTTTTATTCTTTTCATTCCTTCTTCGCATGTTTAGACTGATAATGATTCACTTTTACACAAAATTTCGGATATATGTCTAGACATCTGTGCGTTTGAAATTTAATGATAGCTTATTAACTTTCCTATGAAAAAGTAATTTTATCACTAGTTCTGAATCTTCACCCTTCCAGCAATAGCTTTTATGATAGCACTAGCTTCTGTACATAAACAATTTTTTTTAGCGATTTTTCCTCTTTAGATGATTTCTTTATGTAGACAGAATAAGGAAATTCATTAACCCCGTATTCTGTACATCAAGACGTAACCTAATGTTTTATATTAGAAACTATCACGTAAGCCTAAAGCACATTTATTAATCAAAATAAGGTAATATATATCTATACTATATTATCATGAAGTCATAAGAGGGAATGGGTTATTTTAATAAGCTTTTAGTTAGCTAAAGAGCCGCAAATGTGTAATCCAAGAAGTAGTATCTTACGAAAATTCTTATAGAAAATGGATTTTATAAAAGACTGTTTTGAATGCATTATAATGTCGTTAAATTTATATGCTAATATTTTTAGCAAGGATGTGTCATACATACTTTCCAGGTAGAGCAAAGGGAGACTTTGTCCTCTTTTCCTTCACTGACTTACCTAAAAGTTTAAACTAATTGGAAATAAATATAAATGTATCATTAGAAGGAAATGAGGTACTAGGACTCTTTCTCGTCTACCAACTACCAAAATCAAATATTTTTCTCAGTGCATACCTTAGATTTATATCCTTCAAGAATAAGGAAAATATTCTCAACTTGCACTGACATTTTAAGCCATCCTCACCGGAACATATACATTATTCTGGGCTACCAGAAGAAGACATTGAGAATAACCCTTATAAGACCTTTGCTATTGTAAGGACGAATGGACTCGGGCCATGTCTATATCTGCTACGCAAAAATGTGCTGCTACTTCGACACGGCGACGATCCGATTGCCACAATACTACATTTGATATATGGACCTTGAAATATTTTTTTTGAAATGATTTATTTATATTTATAATTTATTTTCAGGTTTAAAATTATATGCAGCATGCAAAATTTTTATTTGGATTTGAAATAGTATTTAATAAAGAAAATATTAGTATTTACTCTGATTTAAAGATTCAGCTACGGAGAAATTTATAAATGTAGTACATTTAAGATATATTTAGTTACTATCAAAGTTCTACAATAGTGACAATTTAGAGTTCCTTCATAATATTGGAAAGGGGTTCTGATTTATAGATAAATATGACTGCGATAGACGGTGTTTTAATCCCTTGTGGACCAGCAAGTAAATGCTATACGAGTTGACAGTGGTGAAAACCATTGTTTTTTACGCCATCTAGTAATTAAATCTAGCATTTAAAAAATAAAATAAAACATTCATATCTAACATTACGCATACGCGACGCTGGTCTCTCAATATCAACCGGAGATCCCCGCGCGGAGGCGACGATGGACTGATAAGAGTGAAATCGCTGAGTCGTGTATACTGGACGTTGGTCGCAAATGGGTTAAACAGGAAACATATTATATGTTTACCTATTTTAAGATTCCTGTTTAACCCATTTGCGACCAACGTCCAGTATACACGACTCAGCGATTTCACTCTTATCAGTCCAGCGTCTCCTCCGCGCGGGGATCTCCGGTTGATATTGAGAGACGTATGCGTAATGGGAGATATGAATGTTTTATTTTATTTTTTAAACATAACATATTATTTCAAAGTACTTCTTGTATAATGACAGACATTTAAAAAGAAATTGTGCTATTTCTAATAAATTTTCTTAAAACTTAATGTATTAAAGAATATATAAATCTAAAATGTGAGAAAATTGAATTTTGGGTTTTCCCCATATTAGGACCAATAAATAAATTAAAAGAAATTAATATTGCTTTTGCCCCTTGGTGTACTTTCATCTATTGGTTTTTTATCTGACTTCAATATCACTCTTTTTAAATGATAGTCTTATCTATTAACTGGGTGTATACACAATATTCTTTACAAAAAAAATGCTATATTTAGCCTTTCATTGATTTTTTAAATGCTTTTTTTTAATTATAAATGTATGAATTTTATCACAGCTAAAATACCTTTGTTATCCCATTCTTGCCAAAAATTTATAAATTATATTTTATCACCCTCAACATTGAAATTTTGCAGTATGGAGAAGTCTTCGCTAATCATATTTCAAATCTTATACACTTGGGTAGATACATAATCGTAAACTTTATTCAAAATGCAGAAATATTTAACTGCAAGAAGAGTCAGTTTTAGTTTTGTCGTAAACCATGGCATAAAGGAAAATGTTTAAGAGTTTAGAATGCATAAATCATGTTACTGCCCTAATAACTGAAAGTAGAACTTGTATATTGGTGAACAGTCTCATGAGAATAGGTCTTTAATACAAATGGAACAGGAAACTCCACGGTGTTATCCGAAATTCTAGTGTTATTATTGAAACCATACCATTTCTAAAAAACTTTAATATTCTATGAGATTTTGTATATTTGGCTACGTGACAAGAGTTAATTAAACTTCCTCGAGTTAACTGTTCAGACTACATGTTAGCAGAACATGTTAATAAGTACTGGGTGGAATCTTCAAGTGACGAAAATGATCTTAATTTAGTTAACAAGAAAATCAAAATTCTTGATTGCAAAATATAACAGTTTATAAGAAACATTGGAAAAGTTTTCTTGTGGTTAAAATAATACATTACCATGCATCTAAATTTATCTTTACTTGAATTGCTATATTGAGAAACTTTTACAATCTTATAAAAGTAGGTATGTATCTCCTTTAGGATTATTTAATAAATTTAAATTTGCTGTAAATTAATTTTTATAATTCATAACCATTATAGGACCCAGTAGAGGCATTTTTAAAACTGTTATAAAGATATATGATGTTCAGTTTGTAAAACTTGGAATTGAAGTGATTTCAAAGTATATTAATTGCTGTACATCTAAGCGACTTTCTTGAGGGAACGTTTTAGAATGTCTAGGGAGATGAAACTTCTTATTTTTGAAACAGGAATTTGACATCGTTTGGCTGGATTTTAATTAGCACGTTTATTTTATAAGACGCTTTATTAAATGTGTATATGAATTATGATTTTATAAAAGTATTCCTAAGTTTTGAGGCTCAAAGGTATTTAGTAGCTATAGGTATTTATAAGTAATTTGGTCTGTTAGTAACTAACTTATATCGTATTTTAAGCATAAGTTTTTATTGGCACGTAATATTTCAACATAATAAAATGTCTGTTTATTTACACATTAGATTTGTGTGACAGAATGTGATGAGGCGATTTAGATCAGTTATATAATTGATTCATTCATACAAGAAGTAAAATTCTCGGGATCTAAATCTGACTTCATCACATCTTTGTAAAAAGACAGAGGACCATAAAATTATATTCTACGGATATTGTTGTCTTGTACGGTGGTCTCGGGCGGGGTTCTGATCCCAGTCCCAGATTAGAATCCCGTCATAGTACTTGACATTAAATAGGAATGTACCTTTGTGGAGTTATTTATGAGTCCCTAAGGCACAGTGCCCAATTAGAAGGAGTAAGGTTTCCCACGTTGGCAGTCTCAAGGCGGGTTTAAGCAGAAAATTAGATTCTTACAACAATTCCGATTGGACGCTAAGAAGGAAAAGGGGACTAGGATGAAATTAATAAACTAAGAAAAATCTAAAAGTTAGAAGGGGTTTGATAGTCGAAACGAGGAAAAAATCCGACGGAGGGTGTTCGGAAGTCCGACAGAAGAGGTTCGATAGTCGAGACGATGAGGGACCGATAGATGGTGTCCGATAGTCCAGACGAGGAGAGAAGTCTAACGGAACGTGTTCGAGAGTGCAATCAAGTCCGACGAGAAGTGTTCCTGTATCAAATAGCACGGCCGCACCCCAAACACTCAGGAGGAAGCCCCTGATCAGAACGACGGAGGATCTATAGATACCCAACACTGATCAGCCATAGATACCCATCAACCAGCAGTGTTCCTGGCACACCATTTTAATTCCCCAAAGGTACCTCTTTTACATACCTTTTGAAATTGAGATTAGGTCCTCTCTCTTATATTTACATAATTACTTAGGTATTGAAAAATTATTGTCAGTACCAATTTAGAAGGCGTTGATAAAGCTTATTTTATGAAAATTAGAATTAGTTTGTGTGTACATAGATATGTATATATATATATATATATATATATATATATATATATATATATATATATATATATATATATATATGTGTATATATATATATATATATATATATATATATATATATATTAATTATAATAAATTTACTTTTTTATATTAAGCTAGTTTCGGATGCTGTAATTTAGCTTTTAGTTTATTTTCACATCTTATGTCTGTAGTTACTCAGAACCTGTGGTTAAATTTAGTACTAAAATACTTTTATACAACGCAATCAAAATAAAATCAAACTATACATTTGATCACAGGTTAATACTCAAATAAAAACGAGGACTACACGACACAGAACTTCTTTCTTTTGAAGTTATTGCCAGAAAGAATAAAACTTAATATATGCAGTAACTTAGACATTAGAGTAAACTAATTTCCTGAGACAGCTAGAAAAGGTGGCCATTGGTCAGAAAATTAGCAACTATTTTAGCGTTCGTTTTGGGAGACGGGTAAAAAGAATTTAAGTCGGTGAACACTTCTTTATAATCTGCAATTAACCGGCTGGAAAGTTGAGTATGAAAGAATGAGAAGGGGTAAAAGGAGAATTATAGATAGAGGTTTTATTCGTATTAATTTTGATATATTACAAGTATATATATATATATATATATATATATATATATATATATATATATATATATATATATATATATATATATATATATAAAATATATGTATATATATTGTATATATATATTAATACATATATAAATATATATATATATATATATATATATATATATATATATATATATATATATATATATATATATATATATATATATATATATATATATATATATATATATATATATATATATATATATATATATATATATATATATATATATATATATATGTGTGTGTGTGTGTGTGTGTGTGTGTTTACTTTATATACAAAATTCTTTTGTCCGCGTGTTTGTAATAGAACTCCTCCTAAACGGTTGGACTGATTTTGATGAAGTTTTGTGTATGGAATTCTGTTGATTTGAGAATGGTTTAGATTCACAATTTGATCCGATAATAAATGTTTTTTATTGAAAATCCAGAATTGCACAATCATTGAGATTATTATAATGCCGCTTGAATCCTTCACTTCCAACGTATCTGCATCAGCGCGCAGTGGCAAGCGCAACGTGCTTCAGTACGTGAAATCTCAGGATTGAATCCCCGTACAGGCGATGTGGGAATTGTAATTTAATCAAATTACGTTGGTGATGACTGTACTCATGGTGGCGTCAAGTATTTTTAAAATATTTTTTCCTTACTCTTCCATTAAATTTGTACAATTTATTATTTATTTAAAAACATTTTACATTTTTTTGGATTTACAGCGTTAAAACAGGACAATGTCTGTCGGGTTGTCTAGAACATTTACACACACACACACACACACACACACACATATATATATATATATATATATATATATATATATATATATATATATATATATATATATATATATATATATATATATTATTATATATTTCTTAAATTTATTCAATAACTATAAAACATAACAACTTTATTAAAACTTCATTAAGCCTAGCAAACAACAGGATTCTAAATCATTATTGCATGTACAATTGCCAATATCTCTTTTACAATTTCATACATTGTATGTTGCCAATACGTAATAAATATAAATACAAATTATACAAATTAATATATTTTAAATACACAACATCTCCCCCTTTTTCATGACATGACAAAATCTCTGAAACGTGAAGGTGGTTTTACAATGCGACCCTTTCTTGTTATGTATTCATTTTGTGGTACATTGCCTGTATCCTGAATAACAGACCTTTGCCCACTATTCCAGTCAGTATCTGCCATATCTCCCCTTTCAATGTTAGTTGTCTGCGTTGCAACACTATCATCAAAGCGCTCTTGAAAAGAATTTTTTCGAGGTCTCAAATGAAATGAATTTCGCCGCAATATACTACCTCTTACAGATTTTACTAAATAGGATCTAGGGGTCTTACATTTTTTTATAATTTGGGCTGGCTCCCATTTATTACCAGACCATATAAGGACACTCTCCCCTTCACTAAAGTCTGCCCTTTTCCTAGCTTGCAAATCATAATATTTTTTACTCTTAGCTCTTTTTAATTCTAACTGCTCTTTAAAATTTCTAATTATTTTTGGTTTCAACATAGAACTTGTCGTGGGTAATTTTGTACGCACACACCTACTCATAAATATTTGAGCAGGAGAAACATTCATTCCACTTATTGGTGTATTTCTATGCTCCAGTAAGGCTTCATTTATCATATCTATTTCAATGCCTGATTTACGGAGAATGCCTTTAGCAATACCCACCATTTTCTCAGCAAATCCATTGGATTTAGGATAATTTGGACTACTATTTATAATTTCAAACCCCCATTCTCTGGCAAATTTATTCATTTTAATACTAGCAAAAGGCATGTTGTCACAAATTATAACTTTTGGTATACCATGAGTGGAAAAAATAGCCTTAAGTTTTGATATAATTTGATCAGCTGTTTTATTTGAAATTTTTAATATCTCTAACCATTTTGATAAGTAACAGCCAATGATAAGATAACTATTACCCCCAAACTCGCAAATATCCACTCCGATTTTTTCAAATGGTAACTTTGGTAGTTCATGATTCATTAGAGGTTCTTTGATATTTTTCGGTCTATATTTCTCACACACTTTACATTTAGAGACCATCTCTTCAATATCTTTTGTTAACCCAGGCCAAAATAAAACTTGTCGAGCTCTAGCCTTAGCCTTCTCCATCCCACAGTGAGATATATGGAGAATATTTAACATTTCTGCTCTCAAACTGACTGGTACTATTACTCTATCATTTAGAAATACTAGTCCTTCTTCAACATATATATGATTTCTAAATTTAAAATACTCTTGAGTTTCTACTGGCACATTTTTACTATTAGAGGGCCACCCTTTACGCCAAAATTTTAGAATATGCGACAGACCAATATCAGAGAGAGTTGCCTTCCTAAATTCATTTCTCCTAGACTCACTCACTTGCAAATGTTTAGTTAAACTGTGAACTAACTCTGTCATTTCTATATCAT
>CM063503.1:50501198-50546371 GCA_032207245.1 Pardosa pseudoannulata | reverse complement strand
TCGCCTCCTGGAGACCAATCACAATTCTCCAAAACTTGGTGAAGTTTAAGTGCACTTATTTCTCTAGCCACACCACACGCTTCTTGGATTTACGAAAAAAACTTGGGCATTCAACCCACAACTTGTGAGTGCGGCGAGAAAATCAGTTTCGCAAACCTAAACATAGCTGCACTCCCACACAATAGTTCGAAACTTTACAGTTTGAATTTTAGAGCTTTTTAGAACTGTGAATATTACATGCCCCACAATTGTATGTCTAACTGAATTTAAGAAACTGTGTTCACTCTTTTTTACTGTTACAATAATGATGTCAAAATTCAGGATAAGAACTTGTAAAGTAAATTTTTAAAAACATCATTACATTAAAATGACAGCTATGACATTATAGCATTCATTTTAATGAGGACATTAAAATGAATGTTATCTTAAACCTACACAGATCTCCTTAAAATTAACAATACAATATACTGTGGAGCAGTGCACCCATCCATACTTATATCTGTATCTCCACAGTGTTGCATAATAAGCAATTTTATAACTTTTGCATCGCAGATAGAGTATTTTTTCTTCGCATAAGTAAAGTTTCAGGCTTTGAGTACACATAAAAAGAAAGGAAAAGTCAGAAAAAAGTAATGTGTCATATTTACTACTCGAACCGAGAATGCTATAAAATCGGGAAATTTAATGCTTTTTAAATTTTGTTTACATTACATAGATTTAGCTAACCGACAAGTCTTACTAATTTTAAATTGATATGCTTCTAACATGAAATTGGACAGTGTAAAAAAAGAAGTTGATGAAACGAAATTAAATAGTTTAGTCTATTCGTGTACTCGCTTGTTTTTCCACCAGGAACAATAGTCCTGTCATAGGATCCAATATAAATGCTGATTTATAACTCCCTTAAGTGATGTTAACCAATATACCCGCGTACTGGAACGGTGATCGAGAATTTTACACAAAAAAAATTTTTTGATGCTCTTTAATGCCCACATTTATACGATATTTAAGCTAAAAATGTCTAAAAGCTATAAGCGTAAAACAGGCAAATTGTTTTTGAGAGAAGAAATAATTCTAATCTTATATAAGAATAAAATAAGACTATATTAAAGGTAAATCATTTAAACTTTTCCTAGTAATTCAATTAGGAATAGGTTTCAAAACTTAAATTTCAATTTTTTAAACTTAAATATCAGTTATTAATAAATATCACAAAATAATATTTTGCCACTCAAACGCAAACTTTCATTTGTGTATTCCAATGTAATTTATAATTATAATTTTAATAATTCAATTTTTATGTAAATTGCCTTTTTGTATTTTCAGATGTGTAAATAACTAAAAACTATAGAGGATGTAATGGAATGACTTAATGCATTAGTTCATACTGTATTAAAACTAAAATATAAAATATTTAACAAGAAAACTAATATATATTTTTTTAATGAAACCTTAAGAGAAATGTACCTTTACATGAAGAGTAAAAATATTGTTTTTCAAATATTTAGTTTTTAAAAGTAGTTTCAAAAAACAACTATTTGAAGACAAAACTAATTATAATATATTTTCAGTTCTCTACAGCATTTGATCTGGTTAATAAGTTAACATATATATGCAAAAATGAGAATTCGGTTTCCTATAAAAACAAAACCATGAAATATTTATAATTGCATAGCATTTATAATTGTTAAGTCATAATAAATTGCATACATATATTTATTAAATATTTAACATTTTTGTGGAATTATAGCAACTCTAATAGCTCTCATTAGGAGTGCAGTCAAAAGAAGAAATATAATGTACTTGTTAATGAAAAGGAAAAAAAAATTAAAGTGTGACATTTTCTTTTCAGTGTTTAATGTTTAGATTTTATTATAAAATCTTTCAAAAAGCTAAACTCAGAAAAGAAAAGAAAATTTGTTGATAAAAGCATATGTCTCATTCATTTGGTAACTAAAATTGTTTCAGAAAAAAAAAACTAAGGTTTGAATAAAAAGTTTCTCTTGTACATTACAAAAAGTATTTTAATGATAAATATTTTAGAATTTCTTATAAAATTTATTCACCACTTTCACTTAATTTTTAAGGTAGATAATATATAAAAATTGGTAGATATAAATAAAATATGGGTCATAAAGCCTTAGAACGTCTTATAATTAAGTTTCAAACTTCCATACATGTCATTGATTTTAATGACAATGAATATTATCCCACTTTATATGTAATTTCCTTTCTCAAAGATTAAGCAACAAAGAAATTATTAAAGTGTTACAAGATTAATTCCTTAGAATTATCTTCACAGATCCTAAACTGCATATCTTCTGAAAATTTCACTTATGTAGTAACATTGGCTTAATCAGTTTTCCAAGTAATCATATTTTAAAGTCCAGATCTACACGAAAACAAGACAGCGTACATTTAAATAAGCTATTTGCTTCATAAAATTCATTTATCATGATCAAAACTACTTCCCAAAATTTTCAGCTGATGTCAATCTTATAAATTAAGCTCTATTTGAAAATCCCGTGCCATTTCAGCGGGGAAGTTGCTTTGACAAGCTGAGTGTATGAAATATTTTACGCTTTGTGTAAAATCCTTTGATAAATTGTGGAAGAAACTGGAATCAGTATAGTTAATTTTAAGTTTCCGTTCTCTGCATAAGTTCTGTTAGGTAATCTATTATATAAAAATTAGTTATTCAGGTAAATTGTAAATTAAACTAGAGTATGTTAATTCTTCACATAGTTCTTTCATATACACAAGAATGAATTATGTATTTTTTAGCTTATATAACAATTATGTATAATTAATATTGCTAATAGATTCAATTCAAGGAAATGTTGTAAATTAATATCATTACCTTAATTATCTTACCATTATGTAAATACTGAATAAGCTTGAGTCCCAGGAAATATTCTAGATTAATCCTAAAATCTCTGTCAGTATATACAGGATTTCCTTAAAACTTATTAAACCCTACTAATGATTGAAATATATTCTAGTGAAATGCTATGCCTCCAAGAGTGGTTAACAATTGAGCGCTCACGCAGCAAAATGATTAACAGCATATACGAATTGCTGAAACTGAGTACACAGCTGAATGCTGACATCTTTATCCATCCTCTTTCTTGAAAATATCCCAAACCATATACGAAATAGGAAGATTATAAAGAGGGGACTTCTAAATATCAGATTCTTATTAATATTAATTACACTTAAGGTAATATTTAAAACCATAGATGCGTGTAAGTTATGTTTCAGTCATAAATAAAGGGTACCTGTATTTCGTGGAGTAGTTATATTCGAATACTTTAGTACATAGATCCTTTTAAATATATGAATAAGACTATACATTCAATTGTACATTCAGTTTACTTTACCAAAAAAACCCGAATTTTAAAAACTTTCATGTTTATAATAAAAACATGTTTGTAATGAGTGTTCAATAATTTAAACGAAAAAATAAAATAAATTTATTACATTTAATGTTGAAGATTACTGGAAATATAAACTTTGATTACTTTTGCTTCTGCTTACATTTTTTCTAATAAATTAATCATATATAGAGGTGTAGAAACCTTTTTTATAACTTAATATTTACTACAGTATAATAAAATAGTTTCTTTATTATGGTAGTTTATTAATGAAATACTGCGGAAATTCTAGATACTATATTGGTAATTAAAATCCAAATTTACTCTGATCAATCCTATTCAAAATATATCTCTATAGCTTTCTTTCTGCACTAATGCATACTTAAAACTTAGTGCAACTGGGAATCTTATAGTTGGCTTTAATGAATTAAGAATTTTATACCACAGAGAACTATATATAATGTTTCTTACAATAAAGGCTAGAAACATTAAACTTCGTTTTACAGCTATAGATTACCTCTCACAATGATAAAATATTTTTAGAAATGGGTTGACAAGGAGTTGTCAATATTTTACATTTTGTCCAAGTATCTAAATGTGCCTATTGTATCTCCAAATAATCAGTTCTGAAAATCTTTCAACAGATTGCACTGGTCTTACGTATTTACCTGTCGTGCAAATTCTACAATTGTTTGCGATACTTCCAGACATTTTAAAGCTCTCCCCTTTGATTCTTACTTGTTTAAAACGCAGTTTCTGAACACCGAAACCAGATTTCGAATTGCAGAAAATTGATGACAGAGTGTTGTGAAGAGAAGGTTTCTTTAGATAATGCAGTGTCTTGATTTGGGAATCCGGAACGGTCTTATAAGCTTTCAATAGATAATTGGGTTTCCATTCACATTCTCTGTAGAAATAAATCATATAAGGAGGATATTTTATGAATCTATAGAACATAAAATCTAAAATGAAAGACAGAGAAAGGGAGAAAGAGAGGGGAGGAAAACAATTACCGGGCATTTGTATTGATGTGAGAATGTCCTCCTACATAAATAAAGATACATGGGAATTTTCTTATAATGGAAGAGATTTTAAGACAGCAGATCTGCTACAGCTATTAAAATGTTGTAGCTGCAATTTGTTCATCAATAAGGTTCACAAAACCATGTTAATCACAGAGCATTTGGTTTTCATGGAAGAATTGACCTATGGTTAAGGAAAAAATGTATAAGAAAAGCTAAAAGAATTTATTAAATCAGGCTTTATAAACGTGGAAAGAAACCAAATTCAATGCTTCACGTTCTTCCTTTAAATTGCATGTGTTGGCAAGTAAAGAATGAAAATAAATAGAATGTGAATTAGGAAAGTCTCGAACTTCAGGGGTAATATTTGATATATTACATAATGTACGAAAACAATCTTGTTTTATAAGAAATGCCCTTTTATATATATGTACTTTCTAGGTGTCGTATCTAAATTAGCCTTTATTTAACACTAGATTTACGGACCGAGCCAATTTGACTCATTAAAAATTTGATCACTATATATATATATATATATATATATATATATATATATATATATATATATATATATATATATATATATATATATATATATATATATATATATATATATATATATATATATATATATATATATATATATATATATATAACTTTAATACTACTTTTCAAAAACATACGTTGGTTTTTAGTTAAGTAATAAAATATATGTAAACTTTCATTCCTCTTCCCCGCAAACCCTTTCATTTGGCATTATCAAATGTGGTATATCTATTTTCACGATTCTAAGCCAATTTGACTCAATGAATGGTTTAACAGTTAATCGCATAACATGAAATTTATTGGTCCTATCAGGCCTGGTATATTTTCCAATTGGCTGAAGAGCTAAGAAGTAAATATAGAGAACACTTCCATATATAGAGAACCATATATAGATAATATAGAGAACTCGAGAACACTTCCATTCCGATGACAGAAATTCATGCTACTGACGCACGGAAGAATTGTCAAGTTCAACAATCATGCAAAAGAAACAGATGTAGAAACCATTATACTAAATGTAATAGAAATGTTTCCTGAAAATGTTTTTCAAAAACAGATTTTATATGTAAAAAATGTTTTCCATGAATTTTTTGATAATATACATTTGATTTAAATTAATTTGGAAATATTTTCTTGCAGAAAAAAACTTCAATTTTCTATTGGGTTGTTTGGAAAGTAATTTCGTTTTTTTTTTTTTTTTTTTTTTAAATGAAAGACAGTTTTCGTATAATAAACAAATACTTTATTAAATTATATATTGGCCGTTCTGGTTCAACGCCTTTTGCTATCTTTCTGGTAGTAGCATAATTCCACGCTCGTAACGTTCTGGCAAAAAACATCTTTATCAGCTTCAACCGGCCTTCCCGAACGTGGTGCATTTTCGACATCAAAATTGCCTGATCGAAATTTAGCGAACCAGTTCTGGCACTGGCGTACTGTCAACAAACCTTCTCCATACACATCTGTCAATTTCTTTCTGTCTTGAACAACATTTTTACCCTTTCTGTAGTAAAACAGTAAGATATGTCGAAAATGCTGCTTATCGCTCTCCATATTTAAAAAGCACCAACCAAAAACTACTGCGTAGAATTAATTGGAATTTTTCACACACAAGCCTTGCTATATGAGCTCTCAAAGCATACAAAAATTATACGGCTTAAATGTGATGTTGGGTGCAAAAAAATACAATTAAATCCTCTGTCGGGAAAAAACGAAATTACTTTCCGAACAACCCAATAGTATGAGTCAATTTTGCTCACTTCAATAAAAATAGGTATATGATTAACATCCGTAAATCTAATGTTAAAGATCGTCTATTAATAAGGAATGATTCAATGAAACAGTAATTTCATTCTTCCTTAAAAACTATCTTATAGCATAATTTCAGTGTAATCCTCGCGTTCTACATTTAAATGTCAGAAGACAATTAAATATTGTGACTTTTAAAACCTTTCTATGTAAATATAATGCAAAATAGGAAGCAGCCTCACATTTAACAAACGATTACTACCATTACAACTGAATTTTCTTGTAAAGAACAAGTAGGGTATTTCCTCTTTCTCCTTACCCACAGAATACCATAATGCATCTGGTATTCTCTTTCATGGACAATAAACACTTGTAAACGATCATCCTAAATGTACCTACTTTCATGCATTATGCATCAAACGACCGACCAAATCTTTACTCACTAGCCATTATTCGTTTTGCTCCGTGATTCTCAGTACACCAACTCATATTATTTTTAATAGTCTGGGTGTAAAATATACAGACGCTTTACTATTGAGTTTCGAATTCTTAAGGAGCACTGCTTAAGGATGGTTTATTGAAAAGGAAAGAAAATTGTTCTAGCCCAATAAATTTGTCCTAAATTTAGAGTTTTATAATTCAGGTCACACAGAAGCGTTAAAACATTTCCGAAGTCTGGAATATTGTGTACTATTGTAAATTATTTATAGTTCTTTTCAATGTTTATAAGAAAGTATTTAAAGTGATTAATACTTAAAATAATTATTTCCAGATATTTGTAATTAAAGGAATATTTTATTCTAAAAATTTGAATAAAGTGTTTATGTTGGTATTTGGATAGTAAAACATACCATATAAGTTTTCAGAAAGAAAGAAACAAACCTATTTTCAGTCTAAACAAAATTTATTTAGAAAACAACAAGTAATGGATTTAATGTAACTCGATTTTTTTTCTACTAAATAAATATGAATAACTAGCATGCAGCCCGTCATATGAAGAGATCAGTGACATTTTTAATTTTCTAGAATTGTAGCGTACGCTATAAGGCAGATAAAAAAATGGTTTGTTTTATGGCTGAGAATTATCTGGTAGTACACGCTCAATAATTTGTTTATCTTTACTGACCGCATGTTAGTTGCCAACTTTAATTTATCTTGTCATATTATGTGATAGGATGACGAACAGGGGTTTTAATATTGACAGTGATTATTTGGCGGTATAAATGAATGATGTCGAACCTTTAGCGATTCGATTGTGAACCTTGAGATTATGTATAAAAAACAAACACACAAACGAACAAACTTCCTAATTTTCAAAGATATATAACTTAAACGCTAGATAGTCTTATTAGTCCGTGAAATAGACGCCTAGACTTTTATGAAAATAATTTGTTATTAATACCGGTGATAAAAGTTTCATTGCAACAAATAATAATCCATGATTAAATTTAAAATTAGCACATGTGTACATAATATATTATTTAATACAAATATAAAAGAAAGTGATTTACGTAATATCTAATTTCAGTGATAAAACGTATGAAAATAATGCAGAAGATATTTAAACAACTTAAAATAAGAAATGATTAAAGGAGATGGTTAAAGGAATGACGTCAGATTGTTAGAATAAAATGTTACTTTTACCTATTTATTATGTGATAAGTTGATAAATTTAATGTTCTGCTCTCAGCCGGGGATAACAGAGCTTGAAATAATGGCATTAAACTCTCAAAAAAGGGGGGGGAGATGTGGATTTCGAACATTTTCGAGCTCTCTTTGAATTTTGCTAAACCTAACTCATTAAAAATACAATATGGATGCCTCTATCCATTCCACGCCGAACGATGGCCGAATGGTTAGTGTGCTGGCCTTCGGAACCGGAGTTCGTGGGTTCGAATCCCACTATGGCATGGATGTTCGTAGCCGTTTGGAATCGGCTTTAAACAGTAGGTCCCAGTCTCATTAGCACTCGTGGTGCAAAAAGTAGACCGTAGCGCTCCAAACCAAACTTATCCATTCCAGGTACAACAGCTTCATAAATTCGCGGACAGACGAAAAGATGAGCAGACAACTTAGGCTATTATTATATAGGGGATTGTTATTGCTAACTGTTGAAAATATGTGCCAAACAATATTAGAAAAAATGGCAGTAAAAGGTTTGAAATGTGTAGGAAGGAAATGTAATCGTAATATTAGAGCAAACAAGTAGCTGAATAAAATTGTAAAATTGAGTAAATTCTCTGGGCTCGTAAAGTGTTTTCCTTTTTCCACTACACTGTATAAAATATTTCGTTATATTGTTTAAATACTTTTTTGTTGTATGGTATATCAGTTTCTAGTAGATAAATCCATTCTTATAAAATAAGAATCTGATTAAAAAAATTAGATGGAAGCAAAAAATGCACAAACAAATCACATAGAATGTAAACATTTTTTTCTCTCCATTCTTATATCTTTTTTACCTTAGTCTCACTTATCCAAAAGATTTTTACAGTTAGAATATTAAAAACTATCGTCCTTTTGTTGTTTATACCCACGAGTGGTTTGAATAATTAAATATAATGAATCCAGATTAAGGTAAAAGGCAGAATGTCCTAAACTCTCTGTGGGTGTCTTAAGTTTTCTGGCACAATTAGTGGAATTTAGAGTAATTCAAGGTGTTGAGTGGAACCTTTCTAGAGAGGATTTCGACGAGTAAATGAATGACCAATACTTTTGTATGGCTTGAAAGAAACAAAGATAAATCCGTGTAGTTCCCAACATCTTCTTTATCTCAAAACTGACCAATGAATAATCAGTGGAGTCCCTTAATTGAAACCTTATAAGTTCTGTGATTCAACTACAGTACCATAGTATAAATTTATATTACATAATTGAAAGATTAATTTATATTGTAAGATAATGGCCATTTAATATGAATGAATGTAAAATACTCTGATGCACATATATTTCTGAATATTTGACATATGTGGTGCCGACAAAGATGCACTCCTTAACTTTAATCCTAACTTAATTTTAATTCTAATTTCAAGTTTTTTTTATGCAAACTGTTCTCGTTAATTATTCATTTATCTTTTGTAGAATAACGGTGACAGAAGAATTCATTTTATTCTCTTGCAGTCTAATGCGTTGTGTATATAACGAGATGTGTTAAAGTTTGATCTGGTTTTTTTTCCGTAATAAAATGCTTGTTCGTTTTAAACTCTGAATTTTTATTACCTGCTGTACAGTTCCGTGGGAGTATCAGACCAACACCTCCCCCCACATATTACTGACAGATAATTTGCTACTGAGATTTTTAATAGTAGAAATTGTGCGAAATTAATTTTAATTTTTTTTAAGCTATCTAATGTTAGGATAAAAATTTGAAGAGTAAGTGAGTCACTATCGCATGTGATTTTATACAACTTTTAAATCAGAATTGATTTTATTTGGTAATTTTAGTTAGAAAATGGTAGCAATTTTAGTAGATAGAAATGAAATAATCTTCTTGAATGATTTGGGAGATTTTTCTGAAAAGGAATAGTTGTTTGCAAATTTAAAAATTAGTGGGTGAGTACAAAAATACACAATTTATTATCCGTTTGACTTAAAATTATTTATTTTTTTATCTCCGAAAGTTATCTGTGAAGTCACCTTTAATAGTTGTTTGCAAAATAATTTATCTAAATTTATTTTCAACTTTAAAAACTATAAAAGTATGAATAATTAAAATAATAAAACTATTATATCTATCATTTGACAAACAAAATGTTGAAATTAGTCTTGATCTATTTGTGCAAATTTTATTAATAATTAACAAATATAAGTATATTTTTAACTGTAGTTAAATAATTTTCTCATAGTAGTTATCTAAATATATTTACGTGTATTTAAAATTAGGAGAAAATACCATAGCAAAAGTCCTTAATATCTTTAATATCCTTAATATCCTTAACCCAATATTAATCTTTAGCAGAAAAACACTGAGAAAAAATCCAGTTTATCTTTTTTACAATATAATTTAAAGAAACTTTTTGATATCGAGTATTACGTATTTATAGTCCAAAAATTATACTTCTTAGAAACCAATTTTGAGTATAAAAATTCCCCTGTCATCAAACACTCATAAATCTTTCCTTTCCATCAAGAAAGAAACTTCCATCATTCAGATGGAAAAACTTTATATATATATATATATATATATATATATATATATATATATATATATATAATATATATATATATATATATATATATATATATATATATATAATATAAAGTTTTGTTGCTCTAGAATTTTTATACATACTGCTCGATTTACGGTTGTCTCAAGAATTCTGTCAAATTCATCAAAACTTCGGAAATGTCCTCGAAGGATCGTGGAAGCTCTCCGGATTTTATTTTTACCCCGCGTTGACAGGATGTGAAGAGGTATACGATTAATGGTTTATATATAGTGTAAAGAGCTTGTGGATTTGTTGCTGTGAACGATCTATTAGAATGAAGTATGTCATGGGGCAAAGATTTTCGTCTTCTAGAGAAGAGATAGTTTTCTTGCGAAAGTCGAACATAGTGATCTTGATAATTAAAATAATATTTTATTTTAATCTACTACTCTCCAATTACTCTTTCTGAATCGGTAATGATGAATATCATGCATCTTTTTTTTTTGACAAATTCCTAAAAGTTAGGCAAATTTGAAACTTAAACCTAGAACGATATCATTGCTTCTCATTATGTTTTGTAATTAAAACAACAGACAGTTAAAAGTTGAAAATAAATTCCCTGTTTAATAAATCATTTTTACATTTTCCTATGATTGGCATAGAGAATATATGAATCATTCAAAATGAATATATGAATCAAGATCAAAATATATTGTATATATATGAATCGATATGATATATTATCGATACATGATATGACATGATATATTGAATATATATGAGTCTATATGATATATTTTCGATACATAATTTTACATCAATTATTGAATATATATGATTCGATATGATATATTGTCGATACATGATTTAACATGATATATTGAATATATATGAATAGTTCAAAACTTGGACCTTGATATTTTTATTTTCATTTTTTGAACCCTAATTAGTATGAAAATATCATTTTTAGATTTATCTCTCTGTGTATGTGAGAACACGACTCCAGTATGTCTTGACTTAGTAACCAAATTCATCCATTATAGTTTAATTTTAGTTTAAAATTTTGGTTTATTTGACTGCCATCAGATTTCCTAAAATAAAGTACTAGCGTAGTTAAATGTAAAATATTATTGGTGTGATAGTGTTCATATTTATGTAAAAGTAAGAATAAAATCAGAACAAAAGAATATAGTTACTTTTTTCATCTAAGAGTTTTGGAAAAGAATATTTCAGTACAACTCTGAATATTACAGTCTGCGTTTAATAGTGAGAATTTACCATTTTAAATTTTATAAGATGCCATCTATAAAGATATTTCGTGGTATGATTGCTTTCAATTAAACGCAAACACAGTAATGTAAAATGAATTTTAGTAAGATAGTTGACCCTGTTTTAAAATAATATATGTGTGGAAAGTTTAAATTTATATGATTGATTTGAATATCCCAAATGTCAATTCAAATGACAAAATTATTAAAGATAAGCAAATATTTTAAATATTGGGAAATTGCTTATAGTATCTCCATCTACCCTCTCTAAAAAGGAAGTGTTTAAAAAATACAGAAAAAATTTCTAAAATATTTAAAATGTCCTCAGAAAGAGACACTGACCATTAATGAGTCTATAATATATTACCTCGAATTTTTTTCGGACTCTGAAAAACAGGATAGATTTTTAAAATACCAATGCATCTTGTAGACTCTTTTATATAATTCATAACTAGGAATAGTTATGTAAATTTAAAAAATGTCAATATATTGTACAGGTTTAAAGAATTATATATTTTTATAGTTTGCCAACTATTGAGAACTGTCAAATTATTGGAGTATTAAAAATTTAAATTTTTATGCAGTTATTTGCTTGGATTATTTCTACTAATAAATCCCTTTTCATATGTGACTTATTGGTATAATGTCCTTTTTAGACCATTGGTGGCTATTTTTTTAGCTACACGCAAAAGGTTGTTTTTTAATTTTGCATGTGTAGCGTAACCAATATCTGAATAACTGTTAAGAAGTTTTCACGAGCTGTAAAATGAAAGCCGTTATAAAATACAAGTTAGGTTATTGAAATCCAAAATCTATTTACAATATCTATAGCCGAACGCTGGACGATTGGTTAGGGCGCTGATCGTCGGGACCATCCCACTATGGCATGGATGTTCGTAGCCGTTCGGAATCGGCTTTAAGCAGTAGGTCCCGGTCTCGTTGGCCCTCGTGTGCAAAACAGTACACCTTAGTGCTCCAAACCAAACCAAACCAATATCTATAAAAATATTGACTTTTAATTTTCTGAAATTAATACAGGCGTTTTAATTAAATAATACATTTTTATCCAAATTTTGCAAATAATGTATATGTATGTGTAAGTTTTATACGAGATTTCATTATTTAAAAAAATATTTTACTATGTCATTGAGTTTTAGTTTAAAGTTGTGAAACTCCAATTAAGAGAAAAGTAAACATTAATTGTATTTGTAGAGCGTCAGAGAATTACATATCAGAGATTAAGGTTGTGATTAAATAAATAGTTTAAGAACATTTTATGAAAGCAACAGTTAATATTACTTAGCATGGATTGTGACCCTAGATTCTTGTATATACGATTTAAAAAATCTTCCAGCAAATGGTAAAATCTTACACAACTAATTTTTTTTAGACAAGCTAAGGACCTTAAATGTTACATTTAAATGAAAAAGATTATAATCAGTTGTAAAATTCCTAAAATATATTATTTTCCTTTACTTTATGATGAAGTGTTTTAAATGCAGGCAGTTATATCCCCTATATAATAAAAGCCTAAGTTATCTATCCGTCTGTCCGCAAATTTTATGAAGCGGTTGTACCTGGAATGGATAGAGGCATCCATATAGTATTTTTGATGAGTTAGGGTTAGCAAAATTCAAAGCGAGTTCTAAAACGTTCGAAATCCACCCCTTCCCCCCTTTAAGAGTGTATAATGCCATTATTTGAAGTTCTGTTGTCCTCGGTGAAGAGCAGAACATTAAATTTATCAATTTATCACATAATAGGTAAAAGTAACACTTTTTCTAACACATGGCGTCATTCCTTTTACCATCTCTTTTAATCATTTCTTATTTTAAATTATTTAAGTATCGTCGGCCATATTTTCATACGTTTTATCACTGAACTTAGATATTACATAAATAATTTTCTTTTATATAATTATAGATTAGGTACATATGTGATAATTTTAAATTTAATCATCGATATTTTTTGCAATGGAAATTTTTTCACCGATATGAAAAACAAATTATTTTCATTAAATTCTAGGAGTCTATTTCACAGTCTATAAATATCTAGCGTTTAAGTTACATATCTTTGAAAAATTAAGAAGTTTGTTCGTTTGTGTGTTTGTTTTTTATACATAACCATACGGTTTGCAATTAATTTGCTAAAATTTCGACATCATTCACACATACCGGCAAAATATCACTGTCAATATTGAAACCTCTGTTTTCCATCCTATATCGTAATATGGCAAGATAAATCAATGTTGGCAACTAACATACGGTCAGTAAAGATAAACAAATTATTGAGCGTGTACCAAGTAATTCTCAGCCAAAAAACAAACCATTTTTTTCACCTGCCTTATAGGGTTCTTTACAATTTTATAAAATTAAAAATTTTACTGATCCCGTCATATGATGGTCTATATACTAGTCGTATATATATTTATAAACAATAAATAGCTCTAAACAAAACTGTAACATCTTGCCAACAAACAAGCTTCTTTCCTACTCTGTAAAAGATTTATAAACAACTCAGAGCCCCAGGGTTTAGCAGCTTTGAGATTTTATTCAAACCCTTTTTTCTTTTTATTTAATCCATTCTTTCCTTTTATGCGAGGTGTTTGAATATCCGCATATATATAAAACAAAAAAAGGGTAGTAGCTCATTGCGGACCAATTTGTTTCGGAAGAGGCTAAAACGTTAAGAAGAAACAATTTACCACAATTTATAGCAAAGTCCTTTTCCGAACTGTGAAAGTAACGCACGTCGTTGAGAAAATTGGCTCTCGAATCTGAAGGCAACTGGGCCGGCTATCACAAGCTGATCACAAGTTTAAGGCTATCATATCCCCTCCCCTCCCAAAAGCTTCATCTCACGCTCAAGAGAAACTTGAAACGATCGTTGAAAACGATTGTCGATATTTTTCTTTTTCATGGGCCTGAACTTCGAGCAGAAAGTTTTCTGTTGAGTGTTGCGTCATTTCAAATTCCCAGGGAAGACAATGGGATCGAAAGAAAGACTGGAGTCTTTAATACGGAGAGAGTCTGAAAAAGAAAAGGAGACATTAGCACAGATATTGGAAAATAGAAAGACGCCATTTCGTGTCACTGGATAGAAAGATTGACGTTAGAATGTGGGAATAACTTGAGCTGGTATAAAATACAGAACGAAGCCATTTTGATACGAATAAACGGACTGTTAAATCCTTGGACAGAAAAGAGATCAGACTTTATGAAAAGTTAGTGTGGAATATGCAATGCAAACATGAAACTTTGTATTACTAGTAAATTATTTTTGTAATTTATTTAAGTGTTTAGTTTTACTGTGATTGTCAAACTTTACGGTTTCTTTCTTGAATATACTGAAAAATTTTATTGTAGTTTTTGACAAGCAAATGTCAGTAAATGTCTTTTTTGCAATTTTTACAAGAAAATTACTGTTGTTTTTTCTTTATATATTGTAAAACAGTTAAATAATTGTAAAATAAACTGTATATTTTAGCAACTATATAAATTTTTACATAGTAAATCAATAAATAGGAGGCTATGAATATTTGACTTGAATCTTTTGAATAATACGCCAATGATATATGCCTGTAAGTGTTAAAATGAAATAAAATTGCTTCTAGTTGTAGAATGTGCTAACTTTCTACAAGTAGTTTAACCAAAAATGGCTCTATTTCTGCCATTTTTAGAAGATTAGTTAATTTTTTCCCAATAGCTAATCAAATAATTATTACAAAGTCAATTATATCTTAATCTAGAATAAATGGAACAAAAATAGTATACTGTTTAAAAAGTTTCTCTATATTTAGTTTCTTTTAAATTTTAAAATACGAAATCTTATTTTCCCCTCATAATAAATATTTGTGCTTATTTTTTCAATAAATATATTAAACGAGTTTAATAGTTTAAATTTATTTATAGCTTCCTGTTGTGTCAACAAAACGTTGATTAAAATTGAAAATTTACAACATATCTTTCTCAACTGTCTAATAAAAGTCATGTTCCCTTTTTGGAAACATTGATACCTGCTGTAATTTTTAAAATTATGTACATTTCTTCGATTTTCTTCTGTTCACCTTTACAATCACGTGCAAAAGTGAACACGCGCTGTTTACTCCATGTCTTCACTAATTATTTGAAAGATTAGAAAAGTATCACTCCTAAAGAAGTTTTTATTTTTATTTCCTTGATTTGCATTTTTGTTGAGCTTATATTTTGAATTCGAGAATGAAATGTTGAAAACATTTTATCAGTAGAGCACACATTATATTATTTCGAACAGATTACACATTATATTATTTTAATTTAGATGAGTTTTCTGATAATCCAGAAATCGTATTTTTAAACCAGAGAATATTATTGAATGAAGCCATCAAATTAAATTATTTAAGTAGTGATTTAATTCAGGATGTATCCGGTGAAATGTAGATTTCTGTAAATTTTAAAAGTATAGAAAACTAAGTATATTGTAATGTACGTTTATAAAATAAAAAAGAAAACACCTAAACTTTGAAAGTCCATAGATGGAAGCTCAGATAAAGCGCATGAATTAAATAATTGCACAGAAAAAAAGAGATGTTTCGAAAAACATGCTGAAAAAAAGCATGACTAATACTTAAGAAACGTTTGACTGGTCAGTGTGCCTCAACAAATTACCTATAACTAATAATCTGATTTCGTCAACATTAGAGGAAGAATGTCCAGAAATAGGGCAGTTAATTCCATTAGAATTTCTAGAATTCAGCTAGAATTTCTTCGTGAAGTTACTTCGTAAATGAAAAAATTGGAAGAGAAATGGGGAATATCTCCTACTTGCTCTTGTGGAACTGTGTGTCAGTAGAACTACATTTCGACGGCATTAGCCATTTCCTTAAAAGTTGAGAAAGATTATCTAGATGTACAGTATGTACGAAAAATACTTTATTGCAATATTTTATTGTAAAACATTTTATGCTGCATAAGGACCATTTAGCATATTTTCATTCAAAACACAGTACAAATGGATGTATCATTCCTTGATTCTACGATATTTGAATACGAATAATTAAGCCTTGCTAATCTTAAATGAGATAGATGCTACAAGGGGCTTTGTATAGCCACTGACAGGAATAATCAGCTTGAATAATAAATTTTATATATTTAGAAGACCAGTTAAAGTAGGACTTAATATATAATTCATTGGAGTGGAATAGGAAAAAATCGGTATATAACTTATGGTGTTAGGACATTAAAAATAAACCAACATATTTTTAACTACAGTGAAAAATTCCCAGCTTGTTTTCTGTTTAAACGCATTAATAATTTTTACCTGTCTCATAAATTATAAAGTTGTGATAGGAATTATTTCACAGGTTTTTACACAAAATATAGTTTCTCTTTCTAAAATTCGGTTGTAACTTATAGCTGAGTCTTATGGGTGAAGAATAATTCTGCTTACTAACTTGAGACAGGAAGAGAAGGCAAACAAGAAATGATTATAACGTCTATGAAGTATAAAAGAAATAAACCTCTATGCATGATTCTACAATATTTGAATACGAATAATTAATCCTTGTTAATTTTAAATGTGGTCTTAAGCTGAGTCTAATGGGTGAAGAATAATTCTACTTACCAACTTAAGACAGAAATAGAATACAAATAAGAAATTATTATAACTTCTATGAAGTATAAAAGAAAGAAACCTCGAGGTTTGATTCTACGATATTTGAATACGAATAATTAAGCCTTGCTAATCTTAAATGGGATAGATACTACAAGGGGCTTAGTATAGGCACTGACAGGTATGCTACATATTTAGAAGACCAATAAAAGTAGGACTAAATAAATAATTCATTGGAGAATAATGGGAGGAAAATCGGTACATAATTTATGGTGTTAGGACATTAAAGATAAACTAACATATTTTTAACTATAGTAAAAAATCCCAGTTTGTTTTCTGTCTAAACGCATTAATAATTTTTACCTGTATCATAAATTATAAAGTTGGGATAGGAATTATTCTACAGGTTTTTACACAAAATATAATTTCTCTTTCTAAAATTCGGTTGTAACACATAGCTGAGTCTAATGGGTGAAGAATAAATCTGCTTACCAATTTCAGACGGAAAGAGTAAGCAAGCAAGAAATGATTATAACTTCTATGAAGTATAAAACAAAGAAAACTCTATGCTTGATTCTACAATATATGAATACGAATAATTAATCCTTGTTAATCTTAAGTGTGGTAGATGCTGCAAGGAACTTTGTATATGCACTGACAGGAATACGGAGCTTGAATAAGAAGTTTTACATATTTAGAAGACCATTAAAATTAGGACTAAATAAATAATTTATTGGAGAGTAATGGGAAGAAAATAGGTACATAATTTATGGTGTTAGGTCATTAAAGTTAAATCATCATATTGTTAACTATATTAAAAAATTTGTTTTCTGTTAAATTGCATTGATAATTTTTACACGTCTCATAAATTATAAAGTTGTGATAGGAATTATTTCACAGGTTTTTACACAAAATATAGTTTCTCTTTCTAAAATTTGGTTGTAACACATAACTGAGTCTAATGGTGAAGAATAATTCTGCTTACCAATTTCAGACAGAAAGAGAAAGCAAACAAGAAAGGATTATAACTTCTATGAAGTATAAAAGAAAGAAAACTCTATACATGATTCTACAATATTTGAATACAAATAATTAATCCTTGTTAATCTTAAGTGTGGTAGATGCTGCAAGGGGATTTGTATATGCACTAGCAAGAATACGGAGCTTGAATAAGAAATTTTACATATTTATAAAATCCTTAAAATTAGGACTAAATAAATAATTTATTGGAGCGTAATGGGAAAACAATCGGTACACAATTTATGGTGTTTATGGACATTATAGATATATAAATTATGGACATTAAAGATAAATTCGCATAATTTTAACTATAGTAAAAAATTCATACATTGTTTTATTTAAAACGCTTTAATAATTTTTCCCTGTCTCATAAATTATAAAGTTGTGATAGGAATTATTTCACAGATTTTCCTCTTTCTAAAATACAAATTTTATTAAAATTGATGGCTGTAACGATTTTAGGGGGTAGAATAGAGAAGATTTTAAGGTATGGTGTAAGCTAAATTCATTACTAAGATTTGCTCAAATGTTTAAAAATGTACAATTGAACATTAAGTGTTATATACGACAAAACATATTTGACATTCTAAGTGTATAAAAATATCTGGAAAATGTATTAAAAGTTATTGTATTTTGATGGTAGTGTGACAAGAAGAATTGCTTATACAGGAACAAGAGAATGTGCATTTGAGTGAAAATGATGCATAATTCGTTAAAGTTAAGCATTCTGAATTTGCAAGTGCAAGCAGAAAGTGAAAAGTTGTGTGAGATGCATTATTTTATTTCAGAATAAAATGGTTGAAATATTGTGAGATACCCCGAAAAGAATAAGGAAAAAAAAAACTGACGATTGTAGACTATCCCCATTGGGATTAGAGAAAAGAAGTAGAATAGTTTCTTTACGCAGTATTATTTTACATCTGGATTCAAGCCAACTACAGTATACAAATGGAGCCACATTTCGAGTCAAATAAATTGTGTGCTACGAAGGGGTTGAAAGATTTTCCGTAAAGTACTACGGAATAAATTTATAACGTAGACTTTCCAGCAAGAGTATAATTTCGTTTCCCTTTTATTTTAGAAGTGCTAATAAAGAGAAAATATGAAAGTTGAGTATTATATATTCGAAAAGGTTGTTTAACATTCGAATAATTAAGAAGTGTAAATCAAATCTAGATGCAAACGCACACTGATTATTCATAGATTTTGTGCTGTTTAAATAAAATTGCGTTAATATGTTATATTTATATACACTTGACCGACCCGATAAAGGTTGTTCTGATCTAACGCTGTAAATCCAAAAATTAAAAAATGCTTTTAAATAAATTATAAATTGGACTGTTTTAAAGGAAAAGTAAGGAAACAATATTTTAAAAGTACTTGAAGCCACCACTCGTACAGTCATCTGAAACTTAATTAGATTAAATTAAAATTCCCACATCACCTGTACGGGGATTCTATCCTGGGACTTCACGTATTGAAGTCCGTTGCGCTGACCACTGAGCCAGAGATACATTGGCAATGAAGGGTTTCAAACAGCATTATATTAACAAGCGCGCAATTCTGGATTTTTAATAAAAAAAAATTTTATCGGATCAAACTGTGAATCTAAACCATTATCGAATCAACTTAATTACATGCACAAAATTTCATCAAAATCAGCCGTTTAGGAGACGTTCTATTATTCACACATGGACAGAAGAATTATATATATATATATATATATATATATATATATATATATATATATATATATATATATATATATATATATATATATATATATATATATATATATATATATATATATATATATATATATATATATATATATATATATATATATATAATACCGTTATAAAGGTAATGTGTTGTAATATAAAACTAATACGTTATTACTTTTTCAAACGGACAAAAGGAATAATTTTTTAACTAAATTCTTGTCCAGATTTTTCCAAAAGCTTTTGGATGTTTGTTAATGATAGGAATATTTCACAGTACATTAACCAGCTAATATTGTTTATTTTTTTGAGTGGCAAGAAATTCCTTGTTCTAGTTTATCAGGATGTTTAATGGTATTTTAGACTTTCATAAGTAATTAATTAGTTATTTGATTTTATCCATCAGATGAAATGGTATATAGCTTTATTTATAGTTTTAATTTGGGTTTTTTCAGTGCGTTTGAAACTTTTGAGTAAATGAATTAACACTACAATAATTTTTAAATCATTTCACGCCCTCTATAATAATAGCCTAAATTATCTGTCCGTCAGTCCTCGAATTTATGAAGTGGTTGGACCTGGAATGGATAGAGGCTTAAAATTCTTGATGAGTTAAGTTTTTCAAAATTAAAAGCGAGTAAAATTTATTTTCTCCTATACTATCGATCTGATTCTAAAATAAATTGGTATAAATATGCTTCATAATAAAGCGAGAAATACTGTCGTCTTGAAAACATTAAAAATCCACCCCTTCCCCCTTTTCAACCGTTTAATGCCCTTTTTTCAAGTTCTATTTTCCCCGGTAAAGAGCGTGCAATTAAATGTATCAATTTATTACATAAAAAATATTCAAAGTTTTTTCTAGCATTATAACGTCATTCTTTTAACCATCTCATTTAATCCTTTCTTATTTTAAATTATTTAAATATCGTCTGCATTATCTTCATACGTTTTATCACTAAACTTGGATATTACGTAAATACTTTTCTTTTATACTTGGCTAAAATAATAGTTGTGATAGTTTTAAATTTAATTATCACATATGTACCTAATCTATTATTTAAGCCAATTATTTTTGTTAGAATGAAAATTTTATCACAGGTATTAACAACAAATTCCATTTACCTCCAGGGTGTAGTGGAAATGATAGTTTCATTACCTTACTTTCATTATTTACTGTAAAAAAAAAAAAAAAAAAAAAAAAAAAAAAAAAAAAAAAAAAAAAAAAAGGGAATAAGAACTATAATTTCGACGTAGCTAAGAAAACTTAGAATTATCTTTCTAAATGAATTCAACGTGATTCTAAACTGCATTCACAGTATCGGGATACTTTAGAGGAGTGGGAAGATAAACAAATTATTTAGCGTGTTACAGATAATTCTCAGCTAAAAAACAAATCATTTTTTTACCTGGCTCAAACAGTACTTTACACGTCTTTAAAATTAAGATTTTTTCTTATCCCGTCATATGACGGGCGATATTCTAGTCGTAGAAAGAGTAATGCATTTGTTTTGGTATTAATTCAGTGTGACTTAAAGATTTTACATTCTTTTGAATAGTTTCTTTCGAATAGACCAAAAAATAAATTTCCTACTTAAGTCACAAATTCCATAAATTGTTTTAAATATATTGTGCTAGAATTAGACTGTTCTTTAAACATGAGCTAGCATGATTTATGAATTTCATTAAGCGTGTACACTTTGACATGAAATTTTACAATGTAGCTTTCTAGGTGTATTTAATAAAACTTTGTGTAGGGGAATAAACTGCACTATAAGTGAACGTGAGGAAATCTCTCCTCAATTACCGCTAATAATTATTATGGAACTAAATATTTAACGGAAGTTCTAGCGATTTCTTAATTACCAAGAACGATCCCGTTACGTGCTTCCGAATGGAAATCGTCCGATTATTATGTGGCATAATCTCAATGGCATTTTCTTAAGTACCGTACATGGGCGGGAATTGACGCTATATTCCTCAAAATCATTACAGGGGTTATGATAAAGACCAAAGAAGCGTTTTAATTTAATCAGCTAATTTCCCTTTATAGCTTCGTCTCCGTCACTTTATTTTCACGCTGTTATCACGGAACTTTGATAAACGATCAGGAAAGCAATCTTTATGGGGAAGCACTTGAAGTCACGCAGTTAACAAAAATTTTTGATAGTTTCGAATTAAGGATTATTAGGTATTTTTAAAATCTTATTGAATAATAACTTCATATAAAGATTATTTTCAAATTAGGATTATGTAGTCTTTCATGAACTTTCACTGCACTCTTTTATTTATGATATCTGATAATTATTTAAAGGATGTCAAGTTAAAAACGATAAAATAATTATAATTCTTTTATCTGTATTTAATTATCATCATACTAAAAATTCACTTTGGATAATTCAATGTAGAACACGAGTTATAGAGCCAAATTCAAGTCAAACGCGTATTTGTCTGTAACAATGAGTTACACTACTAGAAAACGCTAGCGAGGGAGACTGAACGAAGGACGAAAGTTATGTCAGTTACCCCCTTCGACCCCATTGGACAAGAGGGGTTGCTAACGCAGGTCAGTCGTGTTTGGCACTGGAAATAGTAGACATCGGAGTTTGCTCGGTAGATTTGAAGACCCCTTCAGAGAAAAAAATCAGGCCAAGACGGAGCAAAAGGATAACTTCATCAGAGGCAGGGAGGGCTCAACCATTTTTTTCATCTGAACACATAGCGTCAACAGACGCAGGAAGTTGCTCCATTTCCAGCATGCATATGGAAACTCTATATTGATACTTAGTTTGTTTTATTTGCGTCACCAGATTGTCCTTCATCGAAAATAGAAGTAAATAAAGAGTCTGCAAAAGGGTAAGTCTTCGTTCATTTGTATCTGGTGTCTTATTTCTTGTCTTATCTCAGCAGGCCTGATATAAGTTATTGGTACGTAATACTATCATATCTCACCTTCCGTCCACAAATTTGAAGACAAGGAAATTTCATGTTTGGTGGAGTTTGGGTTTGGAGCACTATGGTCTACTTTTGCATTACGAGGCCTAATGAGACCGAGACCTACTGCTTGTAGCCGATTCCGAACGTCTACGAACATCCATTCCACAGTGGGTTCCAACCTCCTGTAGGTTCGTTTATCACCCAGGTATGGATGTTGTTTATATCAAAATTATATAACCAAATTAGCTACCCTTTAAGACAATGAGATTAAAACGAGTTAATGTAAAATTATTGAATATTCGTAGTTTGAATTAGTCTGTAGTTTAGTGATAAATTTTTGAATTTTTGAATAGTTTTGAATTGTAAACGAACATATCTAGCCATCAATACTACTCACACATTATAGAATCTCCCAAAAATATAATCATTTTTTCCTTCTTATCTTTAAAATATTTTCGTTTTATTCATTAGAGATAGCATGAATCGGTTACTGAACATTTGCCTTTTATATTAAGCACATCCTATCAGTTAATTATTCGCCAAATGTACTTATGAAAATAATTATATCATTCGAAAACTTAAAGGCAATAAAAAAGCACATATAAAAAATTATTTTCTACTTTATTTTTTATTCCATAGAAAGGTTATTTTCACATTAGAATTATGTAGCGTTTTATGAACTTTCACTGTATTCTTTTATTTGTGATATCTAATAATTATTTAAAGGATGAAGATTTAAAATGATAAAATAATTGTAATTTTTTAATTGGAGCACCACGGTCTACACTTGCAATACGAGGGCTAATGAGACCGGGACCTGCTGCTTAAAGCCAATTCCGATTGTATACAAACATCCATGCCACAGTGGGATTTAAATTTCCGTAGGTTCAAGTCCCACTGAGGCATGGATGTTGTTTATATTGAAGCTATATAACCAAATTAGTTACCCTTTAAGGCAATTAGGTTACAACGAGTTAATGTAAAATTATTAAATATTCGTAATTTGAATTAGCCTGCAGTTTAGGAATAAATTTTTGAATTTTTGAATAGTTTTGAATTTTAAACGAACATTTCTGACTGTCAATACTACTCAATCATTATCGAATTTACCAAAAAGATTAGCATTTTTTCCATCTTATCTTTTAAAAATTTCGTTTTATGCATTAGCGATAGCCTGAATCGGTTACTGAACATTTGTCTTTTATATTAAGCACATCCTATCAGTTAATTACTCGCCAAATGTACTCTGGAAAATAATTATATCATTCGATAACACAAGGCAATAAAAAATACCACATGTAAAAAAATTCTTTTCATTTTTTAATGCATAAAAAGGTTATTTTCACATTAGTATTATGTAGTGTTTCATGAATTTTCACTGCATTCTTTTATTTGTAATATCTGATAGTTATTTAAAGTATGTAAGTTTTAAAATGATAAAAAAAATTATATTTTTTATCGTTATTTATTTATCATTATACTGAAAATTCGTATTGAATAATTCAATCTAGAACACGAGTTATAGAGCCAAATTCAAGTCAAATGCGTATCTCTCGTATCTCAACTTCCGTCAGGTCTATTTTTGCAATACGAGTGCTAATGAGACCGGGACCTACTGCTCAAAGCCAATTCCGAATGTCTACAAACATCCATGCCACAGTGGGATCTGAACTTCGGTAGGTTCAAGTCCCACTCAGGCATGAATGTTGTTTATATCCAAGCTATATAACCAAATTAGCTACTCTTTAAGGCAATTAGGTTACAACGAGTTAATGTAAAATTATTAAATAGTCGTAATTTGAATTAGCCTGCAGTTAGGAATAAATTTTTGAATTTTAAACGAATATTTCTAACAATCAATACTACTCAAACATTATGGAATCTACCAAAAAGATAAGCATTTTTTTCCTTCTTATCTTTTAAAAATTTTCGAGATATTATGAATCGGTTACTGAACATGTGCCTTTTATATTAAGCGCATCCTATCAGTTAATTACTCACCAAATGTACCAAAGAAAATAATTATATCATTCGAAAACTTACAGGCAATAAAAAATCACATGTAAAAAATTATTTTCTAGTTTATTTTTCAATGCAGAGGAAGGTTATTTTCACTTTCGGATTATGTAGTCATTCATGAATTTTCACTGAATACTTTTATTTGTAATACCTGATAGTTATTTAAAGTTTGTCAGGTTTAAAACAATAAAAAAATATATTTTTTGTCGTTATTTAATTATCCTCATATTAAAAATTCGTATTGAATAATTCAATCTAAAACACGAGCCAAATTCAAGTCCAATGCGTATCTCTCATATCTCAACTTCCGTCAGGAAATATGAGAAATTAAGGAAGATTTGAGTTTGGTGGGGTTTGGTTTGGAGCACTGAGGTATTTACATTAAAGCTATATAACAAAATTAGCTACCCTTTAAGACAATTAGTTTACAACGAGTTAATATAAAATTATTAAATATTAGTAGTTTGAGTTAACCTGCAGTTTAGGAATAAATTTTTGAATTTTTGAATAGTTTTGAATTTTAAACGAGCATTTCTAACAGTCAGTACTACTCAAGCATTATGGAATCTACCAAAAAGATAAGCATTTTTTTCCTTCTTATCTTTTAAAAATTTTCGTTTTATTCATTAGAGATAGCAAGAATCGGTTAGTGAACATTTGCCTTTTATATTAAGCACATCCTATCAGTTAATTACTCGCCAAATGTACTCTGGAAAATAATTATACCATTCGAAAACGCACAAGCAATAAAAAAAGCACATGTAAAAAAATTACTTTCTACTTTATTTTTTAATGCTTCCTATTTGTATAAAAAGCTTCTCCTGTTAAATGTGATTTTAATTATAATCGCTGTATTATCAACGGGAGTGCCATGATATACTAATGACCGTAATTCAGGAAAATAGAGCGGGGATTCTCCTTTTCTGTAGAACCACGATATATAAAAGCTCAAACATGCTGGGGCTTTCAAAAAAAAGCTATTTGCTTAGCAAAATTTAATATCTTTCGATATTATTTAAGAGAGAAAATATTCATAATGCACGTTTCTAATGTAAATACCTTTTGTTATACTCATTGTTTCATTGTAAAAGCGAGCTAAAACCAGGTTTTCCTGAATAAACTTCTTTAGATTTTTGCAATAAGTAAATATAGGCAGAAATGATTAATATTTATTTCTTTTGAGAGTAAATTATAAAATATTCACATCTATAACACTTTATTTGGTTTAAAATAGAAAATGATAATTTCACCTATTGGTTTTCTCTCCACTGATCAGAATTTCTTTTCCAAATTCATAGGATTAAAATATCTTTGAGTGTTCGAATATATTTATCTGCAAATGAAGAAACTAGTTTGTGTCAAATACTCAGTATTTTTGAATTAATATTTGACAAATTCCCTATATAATAATATCCTAAGTTATCTATCCGTCTGTATGTAAGTTATCTCTCTGAATTTATAAAATGGTTGGACCTGGAATGGATAGAGACATCCATATTGTATTCTTGATGAGTTAGGGTTAGCAAAATTCAAAGAGTGTAAAGTTTATCTTTTCCTAAACTATAGATACGATTCTAAAATAAATTGGTATAAATATGATTCATATTACAGCGAAAAATATTGTCTCTTTTAAAACGTTCGAAATCCACCCCTTAACCACTTTTTGAGCCTCATTTAATGCCAGTATATCAAGAGCTATTTTCTTCGGTTAAGAGTAGGTGATTAAATTTATCAGTTCATCTCACAATAAATAGGTAAAAATAACATTTGTTTCTAGCCTTATGACCCCATTCATTTAACTATCTCATTCCATCTCCGCCAGTATTAACAACAAATTCTTTTCTCAAAATTCTACGAGCCTATTTCACGGACTATCTAGCGTTTAAGTTGTATATATTTGAAAATTAAGAATTTTTTTGTTTGTGTGTTTTTTTATACATAACCACACGGTTTGACTAAATGAATTGAACGTGATTCTAAACTGCATTCACGGTATCGGTAGACTTTAGAGGAGTATGAAGATAAACAAATTATTGAGAGTGTACCAGATAATTCTCAGCCGAAAAACAAACCATTTCTTTACCTCTCTCATAGGTTGCTTTACAATTCTGGAAAATTAAAAAATTTTGTGATCCCGTCATATGAAGGGCTAAATGCCAGTATTTTATAAATATAAACTAGACAAACTTTCTAACTTTAGAAATAATGAAGTATATTTATTTATCTGCTTTCAAATATTGGTAAAATTTCGAAAATTGACTATCTGTTCCTTAGAAATGTTGTTAAACAACATCCTTTACTTCAATTTTGTGTATATCAATTTACACCAAAAGGTGACTTTTTACAACTTTGCTTATAAATGCAAATAATTGACTAAAGCATCAAATTTCCAAATTGTCAGTTAAATAAAGATAATTTTTAGAAAATATTTATTAAAAAATTTATCTGTTTTTATTAGAGATTACTGGAGAACAAAATGTGCTATTCAATTGTTTTAGAGCTAGTCATTCCAATGACTTATACCAAAATGTAAAACTATGGAAATCGAGTGATTAAGGAAAGGCTTCTGCATTTTCAGTTAGAACTGAAATAAGGGTTCCCTAATGTAATAAGAATTTATATTATGTTGCAAAATAGTGTTGATATTAATAAGGAAAATAATTTAAAGTTATACACTGCTAGAAAGTTCTTAATATGTTTATAGGTACATAACTGTAGAGTTGAGTATTACATATGCACATTTTTCCAAGATCCAAGTTCAGCTAGTGGAACATGATAAATTCTATTAATTTAACCTATTGATGAACACATTATGAAGAGCCTCTCAAATTTTCCCGTAATCCTCTTATTTAAAAATTTGTCATTTTGATCAACATTTTAGGATTTTTCGTGCATCGAGCATGAAATTAATTTTACAGTAGATAAATGGACTGAAATCAGGACCAATAGCATTAAAACTGCTCTTAATGATGGCCGAATGGTAGGGCTCTGCTCTTTGATACCAGAGTTCATGGGTTCAAATTCTGCTACTGAAATGCTGCTAGTAGTGTTTTGTAATCATTAATATTCAACTCTACAAATTCTCAATAGAATAATTTAATATAATTCCCACCAGTCAATTTTGTCATTACATATTCTAAATTTATTTCGTTTCATTTGTTTCACCGTTTAATCCACCTTAGATTCTGAGAGTGTTGCTTACCTTTTAAAATTTTGTGACACGCAGTAGCTCAGTCAGCAAAAGCAGTGATATCGTAACTGAAAGATGACGAGTTTGGGGTTCTAGCCGGCTTAAGATACCCCGTGTACGTTTTAGGTGATTGGGGAACATAAAAATATGTTCTTGGTAACAATTCCCTGCAAGCTCTCAAACGATACCTCTGGGGGTGGCAGTCCAAGCCAGAGGATCTTTTGCTTGGTCCCTGCTTCTAATTTATGAGGACACAGCGGGGGTAATTTTACACGAGTCCATAGTATAGATTAAGCTGCACTTTCTCCTCGGGTAGTGCAAAATGGGTAAAAGCTTCGCAGCCTTATAATTGCATAAATGCATATAGTGCCTATATTACCAGCTGCATTAGGAAAAAAAACTTTTGAAGTGTTGAAAAGAATCTAAAAGTATGCGATCTACTCAAATGTCTTCCAGATAAAGGTAATCATATGCCTGAGAGTTCTGGATTGATTTTTTTTTCCCGATATTTTCCAATTGTTATAAAATAGAATAAATTGTATGGATTTCGTATATTCTTGATAACGAGTTAATTACCTATAAAAGTAAAGGGTTATTTTATTCAAATTTATCAGTAGATGATGTTTAAATTAAGTAATCAATATTCTCGATTTCATATTTGATAATAAATATTTGTTACACAAGGAATTCATAGAAAGTTGCTCAATTTAGTTTAATATGAGATAATGTTTTTGGTAGTAATTCGTTTAATGACTTGCATGTTTCCCTTAAAAGATGTTAATTATTAATTTTAGATTGACTTGGATCTATATCAATCTAAAATATGATTGTGATAGTTAGGATATTAAATTCCTTGACATTATTTTGAGACTTCATATTGAATGTAGCTAGTGAATGACCAAAAATCGTCAATATTTAACACCCGAAAGAAAGCAAGGGATTAATTAATACAAGCTTAAAATTTCAGTGTAAAATCATACTTTTAATTCTTTAGGATTTATTAGGAGAGTATTTACAATATATACTACTGATGACACGGTTTTTTTATGAAACAAATTCATCAAATGCATTAGAAATAATGATTATAACAAAAAAGATTTATAATAATTAAAATGAGTAATTGATAAGAATTAAAATGAGTAATAATTAAAATGAGTAAATGAGTAAATTCAACGAAGACCAATAATTTTATGTATTCCAGTAATTCTATAAAAACAGAGGATATTTATTCATTTGAGTATGTGTGTAATGTAGCATGTAGATTATTGCCGAAGCTTATACGTTAATACTGCTTAATTTTTGTGTAAAATATATTGTAAATTATGTACAATTTTGGAGTAGTAAATTTTTTCGTTAAATGTACAAAATTTACTTTATATGTTTCCACTGCTGGTCCTGATGATTTCATTCCCGTATGCTTGTGATAGTGTTACTGCAATTTTCCTCACTTTAAAGCAGAACAGGTCATAACTAATCTGAAGACAAATCCCACTGCAACTAATTTGCATGGGTTATACATAATTATACTCGTATAACTTAAAGTTCTGGATTTTGTTTATTTTCTATTCATTTCAAGCAGTTTACATTGTTATTAATTGAAGTAATTTGTAAGGATTTTGTATATTCTTGACCTTTATTAAATTGTTTTAAAACTTATACAACTAAACTATTTTTAGTGTAGTAAACAGTTTGTTGAACTGGTAATTAACAAACATTTGTTAAATATTTAATTTAGAGAAGCCTTCTCCATTTATATTAAAATTAAAGCTATTTTTTCATACAATATTAGAAATATATCATATAAAATCCTGTATGTCTCCTTTAAAAGTTATTATGTTAAAACTAGATCATCAGAAATCTTTAAGCAAGATATGATTCTGGAGAAACTAATTTTCCGACATCTCGTTTTATTTTCGGAAACGATGCAACCTGTGAATGCTCAATAATTGTCAAAATTATACCCTTGTAAGTGAGCAAGTGAGAACTGCAGACTGATAAAGCTTTCGAAACAATTCCTACTTTAAATCGAACTAGGATTATTATGAGAATATATATACTGTATATAAATGATGACACATTTCATTTTAGGATTTTTACCATGATGTTCCTAAAATACATTAGACGTAACATTTGTTTAAAACAGGATATCATATTGCAATAATTATGGACAGTTCACTTATTTTAAAAGGAGAAATCATTTTAAGTGTTCTAGTAATTTAAAGCAACGGGAGCAGGAATATGTTACTAAAGCTACAGTAGACTTCAAAATAATATTTAGTGTTTAGAGCATGTTTAAATTTCTAGAATGTAATTAGCAGTAAAATTATGCAAAAGAGGATAAAAGTTCTATTTAAAATAAAGACACTAAATATTATTTTGAATATAAATTTATTAACACCAAAACGGTATCTTTACTTCTCGGAATCATTTTGTTATAAAATAATGAAGCGTCAAAAACTGAAAATAGCTTTTACATGCAATAATTTTTCTGATTTAAGCGCATGAATTACTTACCTTTCTTTGATTAAAAATAAATTATACAATATTAGGGCTACTGAGACCGATGAATACAGCTTGGAACAAGTTCTAAATCTAAGAACAAAATCTAAGAACAGTGAACAGTCATTGTTGTTGTTTACGTCTTATGCCACTTGGTCGAAACAAGCACGATTGAGCCCGAGGTTACTTCGTATTAAGACAAAGAGGTGCTTCTTTCGTTTTGATGAGCACAGTTAGGGTGGAAATTACGACTTATTTTCGACTATTACCTCGTAATTTTGAAGCAGGTACCAAGCAGAAGAGCCATAGGCTTGGCCTGCCATCCCCAGGGGTATAGATTGAGAACTTGAAGGACATTGTGACCACGGACATATTTTACGTGCACCAGTCACCTTTAACGCACACGGCGGATATTAGTTTGGCTCGGTCTCCGACACGCAACCCTCCAGTTAGGAGAGCTTTGCTTGAGCTAACGCGGTTCATGTGAGGAATCATTGAAATCTGTACCAATTCCATTATTTTCCAACTTAGTATTTGTTGAGCGTTTGAAGCACTACAGTCTACTTTTTACGTTATAGGAGTGTTACGGTCGTTAAAATGCAGCTTAAAGCTGATTCCGTGCTTCTATGAACCTCTGAATATCTATGCAACCAAGAGAATATAATTCCACCAACTCCAATACCGACGCCCTACAGATACCGACTTTATTCGTCTGCGAGTATTGAAATAAAGTAAATTAATTCTTTAAAAAGCAAATTTCCTTAGAAAAGGTATATTAAAATAATTTTTAAATGGAGATGAATTATATATATATATATATATATATATATATATATATATATATATATATATATATATCATTTAGATTATTAGATTAAGCTTCTTTTATAGTTTTCTTTATGAGTTTGAGAGTTATGGGTTGGGGGTGTTTTTAATATTTAAGGAAAGTTTTGCTTATTATTTTTTTATTACATAACATTCATGCAAATCCTATTTGTAAATATTTTAATCTAATAGAATAATTTGAATCAAATGAGGTAAAATGAAATGAAATGAACGGGGGTTTTGTGTTGAAGGAATTGGCTTCCTAATATTTCATTCAAATCTTAATTACTGAATTATGGGATAAGGGAAAATGACTGTAGTTTATTTATTTTCGCACTTCCTGAAGTTATAAATTGTAACAAGATGGGAAAAAATGGCTTACTATAGACATTTTCAAATAGTAACTTTGAGGGCAAGAATATTTAAGGCGGCCTAAAAAAGAATCAGCATAAATTAGTAAATTTTTCCTAGTCAAACAATATAATCAAAGTTAAATACTCTCATACCCGGTTGAGTTATGATGTAGAATGTGACCTAGCATTTTTTGGTTTAATAGTTATTTCTCCGATGGCGCCATTAAAATTGATTTTACACATGTTGAATACATGTGTTTTTCTCATTTATTCTTTGGTTTGATTTGTAGCACTACTGCTTGAAACCGATTCCAAACGTCTATGAAAACCCATGCCACAGTGGGATTCGAATCCAAGAACTCCGGTAACAAAGAATAACGCTCTAACCATTCGACTATCGTCCGTCTTCTTATCGGTTTTACACCACGTTATACTATGATACATATTGTATTTTATGTAATCGTATACTGATATGTAACCATTCAATTTCGTTACAAACGTGAAGTTTTTAGTTGTGCCATTTAATAATAGCCTTCTGATTCTGTGAAATGGGGGAATACCAAAACCGGTAATTAATACAAATGTGTAAAATGTTCCCACAAATAACCCAAAATTTATCAATTAAAAATAAAACAAATTGCATATATTTACGTTTGAAGATTTTAAGTCGTTGTCATAGCAACCTAATTTTATATGAGATTTTGGAACTTGTATATTACTGGAGCTATAATACTGCTCAAGTTACTACCCAACAGTGGTAAAGCATAAACATACTAGAGGCGATTGGTATAATTTGAAAATGTAATTTTCTTGAATATATTTGAAAATCGACAAATGTTCGACTTCCGATCGATAAGTAGAACTTCTGTTTGTGTTTTCAAAATTAGAATAATAAAATAATGTATTATTAAATTCATGAAATAATTTTTTTTTATTTTCATATTTAAAAATCTTATTTCTTTGTTTATTTTAAAAAAATACAGTGCTGACCAATTTTTCGGCGCATTCTAGAAATCAACTGATTAGGAAAAAAACTGTACATTATTAACCACCGCTTCTTATTTAAGCTATAGTTATCACATATATTTTTTTAATTTAAATTAAACAAACCAATTCCGTTACAAATTATTTAAATACATAAGTTTTGAGTTTTGATTATTCATTTACTCCAACATCCTACAGTACTAGTTAATTGGGAAAAAGTCAATCGGGTATCTTAGATCAAAGGTCACTATCAATTACCCTTGAGCGACTCGAGTGTTAGGATGTTAAATCTAATTTAAAGGTTTCTGTGTAGATTCGAAATTCTTAATAATGCTGAGACCTTTTCATATATTCACTGACTTCATGGATATTTATGAAAATTTTGCTTATCACAAAATTCGATGAAAAATATTTTAATACCAGTCTTCTAGAATGAGCAAAGGACAGCAGAAATTTATTTTTCGTGGAATACAACTTATTAGACAGCAAAAATGAAGTTCTATCAGCTCTTAGCCGATGAATTAATCATATTTCATCGCAATAACTCTGAGGCTTCAAAAAAGTTGAGGAAGTTATGAAAAAATTATCTCGAGGCAGTGAGGAAAGAGAGTAAAATTTCGACTCTGCTTACATTGTGTGTATGGTTGTAGACCATATATAAAATCTACTGGGTCTTTATGTATGATGCGCAAAAGAAAATGGGATATACCATGAACTATACTTTAAGTAGAAGTTTTTATATATTTTTTATTTCATATTATTATGTATCACATATGATATACAAGCTTAGACGTTTTATATTTCCATATTATATTTATGATATCATAGCCTTAGATGTGTATATCATATGCGATGTACAGGACACAAAAAGGGTTAACGTTCCAGAAAATATAGCAATTTCTATTTTAATAACGCCATGAGTAATTTTATAAAATGACTAACTTTTGACAAAGTATTTAATCCTTTTCAATTCCTTACATTGTTTAATTAAAGGCTCCAAGTTCATTTTGAATTAATTCCATCAAGTGGAATGCGCCGGAAGTGTCCCGACGGGAGAAACCTTTCTGAAATTGTCAAGAGTTACGAATTAACCTACAAACATAATAAGTCTGTTTATGTATACGTTATGCACTCGAAACAGTTTGGAATTAAAAACACTACCATTGACTATTTTAAATCGTTTAATATAAATCCTTCGGCCTTCTCATTATATATGTCTATTTGATGTTTCCATTTTACGTTTAATGGATTAAATGTGTAGAATCGTATAAGATGAGGTACAAACAATGTTGTCATGCTTAAAATTTAATTCTCTCCCACGTGGTTTAATTATTAAAGACATTTCAATGACTTTTGAGGGCCACAATAAAATTTAACTAAATTAGAGAAAAATTAATGCCTGAAGCAAAATACAAAACATACTTATTGCAATATAAGATTATTTGGACTTCCATACAACTGTTAAATATTCTTAAAAGATGCCAACGTGATAAACAATTTTATCTTGCATCTGTTCACTAAAGTCCTTATTACACATCAATCTGTATGCGCGGATTAGAATTTATAGATGAAAAATTAGTGGATTTCTAGTGTGATAGCAAAAATTTTTCTAGCAATTTATTTTGTTTCAGTTTGACATGTAATTAAATTTCATTCATTCGAAAATCTGTCGTTATCCTAAGAGAAAAATTTATGCATGAAGAAAAATATAAAACATACTTATTGCAATATAAGATTATTTGGACTTCCAAAAAACTGTTAAACTTTCTTAAAAGTTGTAAACGTAATAAACAATTTTATCTTGCATGCATTCACTAAAGTCCTTATTACACATCACCCTGTATGAGTGCATTTGAATTTATCTATGAAAATTGAGCGGATTTCTAGTAGTTTTCCACCAATTTATTTTGTTTCAGTTTTACACGTAATTAAATCTTATTCATCTGAAAATCTGTCGCTATCCTAAGAGAAATCCATGCTTTCTACATAGGGAAATAGTTTGGTTTGGAGAGCAACTGACTACTGTTTTGCTATACGAGGATAATGAGACTGGAACTTACTGCTTAAAGCTGATTCTAAATAGCTAAGGGCATTCATACTAGCAGCTGGATTTGAACCGATGAACTCCTGTATGTCTAAACTAAATCTGTTTTAATTTCAACTCTTACAGGTTGATGTGATATAAAGCTTTAAAATTGAAAACCAGCATATACTAAACTACATTCTTTGTAGATTGTTTTTCACCAAATAAATACTGATAGATTTAAAAACTCAATATTATTATCTATCTAAATAATTTTCTTCGTATATTTAGCACATTCATTTTATAAAATATTCAATATTAAAGGATCAAATTAATAGTTTAGTAATTAAGTGAGTTTGTCTAAATGGTGACCATAAAATAACTCAACATTTGCAATCATTTACTTTTTATAATGTGAAAAGTTCAAATAAGTACTGCAGTTTTAAAAAACAAGCAATTCATTTCTCGAAATTGGAAGTTTTAATTAAATGCACCAATGTATTATAAGAAAGATACTAAATTGATGTAAATGGTAAGATAGGTAATTATACATTACTAACTCTTATAATTAAAGAGAGGCTTAACTCTGCCTCTAACATTTAATTGGGTTTCTATGTAAATTTAAAGTATTTTAAAGTTGTATCATATAAAGCTAGGTTCTAAATAATTAAAAACTTTAAGTTTAGGGAAAGGTATAAAAGATACAAACTTACTCCACTTCGTGGAAATTACAGTTGAGAGGATAAATTCGTGTTTAAACATAGTGTCATGTGAGTATCTAGAAGACAAAGGGGAATGAAGATGCTAGGTGCTTAGATATGTCATGTGAAAACTCATCCAAACATCAATTGAGCATTATCTTACGTTATAGCATCCAAAATATTTAAAATTTCCAATAAATTTAAATTAAATTTAAGCTGTGGATAAAAGAAATAAATTAATTTAAGTAAGTTTTAAAATTAATATAGTTAGCATAATTACATAAGCTAAAGCATGAGCAATTGAGATCCTGTAGATAAACACATTGTCCACAGTGCTTACAAAAACTATTATTTTAACTATTTTAACTTACTTAAACTAGCTTTATACAATAAACTCTGTGATAAAAGAAGCTTATGGCACCTCATTTGGAGCTTAATAAGAGATGAAGCCAGTAGAGAAGAAACATCAATGTTTAACACGATTTCCTGGCTTATATATATATATATATATATATATATATATATATATATATATATATATATCATATCAGAGGGAAAATTACCACAAATCATTTCTCTTCCTTGGGAAAAACCTTCATGTTACCTACTGAATAATAACAACATCCTTAACAATCCCCCTTCGATCTATGTCTACTACAATTGCTTGGAATTCAATACTCAGATATTTTGAGACTGAAACTATAATTTCTAGAAGAGTAGTTTATTCTTAAAGCTAACGGAAATGAAACTGGAACTTGTCATCTATCACCACCGTGATGATACACTAGAAGTTCCATTTAATTTTGATTATCCTTGGGATGGATAATTTTCTCCAGATTCTTTACTTATCTTCCACTTGCCTACCTCTCAGAGAATATACAGACCCATATATTTATGAATGTTATCTGAGTATCCGGGGAGATAGTTTGGGTATCTGCCAGAGATTCAACCTGACATTCCGTGGCCCGCGTGGTAACCAGTAGACTATGTAATGATACGTAATCTGCTGACTTTAGCAGATTCCGAATAGCAGATCTGAAATATTTACGCCAGCAACAAGATCAGAAATCACATATTTTGTTACAGACAGGCTGAGCTCTATACATTGGCCATTTCTCTACATTTTTCAGACAAAGCAAATGTAACTTGAAAAAATTGTCAATTTTCATGAGTATAAAATATTTCTAAAACCAGTTTATAATTAATATTTTATACTTTACAACATTTTATATTACGCTGAAAAACAGCTATTTTTTTTTTAAATTAAAAATGGTACTGGGAGATAAAAAGGTTCAGTTATATTCAGAATAATTAAGCATGTAAAAATACACAATTTTCTCACTCATCATTTTTATATGCTTAATTTTATAAATGATACAGTCGTCTTCTATAACGCTATTAACTCGCGTTATGCAGAGAAAATGTTATACGAAATGCATAATTCAAATCAGGAAATACGCTACATGGATAGAAAAATGCAAGCGTGTTTTTCTTTATTACGATGTATAAAAGTTCATATACATTTCTTTTATAAAATCTGGGTACTTGCCTTTATTAGCATTTCACCATATAATCCACTGATCTGATGCCCTTTTTATGACGAGTATATATCGCAACATCGCTCCTGATAAGGAAAAACACTCATTTATAACTGAGCCATACTCGAAATTCGAACCCAAACACATAGGGAGAGAACACAATACGATGGCCCCTAAACAATTTAAGGATATTTGGTATTAAACATGCGATAGAATTACAAATGTTTGATTAGAAAGGTTTTATTTGTCAAAATATCCTGATAAATAATCCCAAATTAGATACAATAAAAATAAAAAATTTCATTTCTCAATACAAACGTATCGTGCAAAATTGTAGATAATAGATATACAAATACCATGAAAAGTAAGCATTCTCCATTTTTCTGCTTTTATCAGCTTCTGTGCCTTTCTCTTTCACCCATATCTCAATTCTCAAATAGATAACTTAGCATGTTTATAATTATTTATTACAAAGAAATAATCAGAAATAGTTTGTATTATACATTCGATAGAATTGAAAATGTTTAAATAAAGAAGTTTATTTATCCAAATTCCCTGATAAATAATCTCAAAGTTGATATAATTTAAACAAAATAAAAAAAAATTAGGTTTTATATTTCATTGAAGACGTGTCTTGTAAAATATTATAGTATAGATATATAAACACCATGAGTAGTAAGAATTCTCCTTTATTCATAGTTGAGAGTTGATGTGAAAGATTTTCCATATTAAAGATTATTCACAATGTAAAATAAGCCGAGATTTTTTCCCTCTTTGTGTAAAGATTTTATGATTTACCCCTACGCTATAAGTGTGTAACATGCTCCATTTTTCTGCTTTTATATGCTTCTATACACCCATATCTTAATTCTCAAATAGACTAACTTTGCATGTTTACAATTATTTATTGCAAAGGAATAATCATAAATAGTTTGTATTAAAGATGCGATAGAACTGAAAATGGTTAAATAGAGAAGTTTTATTTATCCAAATTCCCTGATAAATAATCCCAAATTTGATATAATTTAACCAAAATAAAAATATTAGATTTTATATCTCGAATCAGTCTTATCGTGTAAAATATTATAGTTTAGATATACAAATACCATGAGTAGTAAGCATTCTCCTTTTTTCATAGTTGAGAGCTGATGTGAACGATTTTCCATCTTAAAGATTCTTCACAATATAAAACAAGCCAAGATTTTTTCCCTCTTTGTGTAAAGATTTTATGATTTGCCCCTACGCGATAAGTATGTAACATGAGACCAAAGCGACCTCATCATTACTCAAAATAAAACAATACTCTTGTAAATAGGGCTCAAGACGTAGCTATATTTATGCATTATGTATGAACGCGAAACTATTGAATCCCTGCATGCTACGCATTAGTAACGGCCGATTTTATCCCATGGCAGATAAGTGCTGTACTCGGAACTGAACATGTTAAGTCTTCGCCTGTCAGCAACAGATGGAACCTACTTAGTATTCTCCTAACTTTCAATGCTTAATGATATGTGATTCGGATTTTCTCGAAGATATATCGCAAGGGCGGTATATTAAAGGAGGAATTATGGAACTTCCGGAGATACTTGTTTCGCTAAGACGTTTTTGACCGTAATTTACAGCTTGCTACTATGTATCATTTTCTACAGACTGTTCCTTCTGAAACTTATGCTTTAAAATATTTTAAGTGGAAAAATAAGTATAAGCTTGTTTAAGTAGCGGCCCCTTTATAAGTGTATTTTATCCATAGTATCTTTATATAAGTTTTACATGCAAATTTCACAAATATATATATATATATATATATATGTAATACATAAAAGTTATTTAACTTTAATATTTCCTTAAAAACCTAATCTCTCCCATTTTAATTCCTTAAAATCTTTTTCCCAGCCTGTAAATGTCTTAATCAAAGGAGTGTCTTCGACGTAAAATTCTTCTCAAAACTTTCTATCCTAAAGATGTAAATTTTCTGTCAAATCAACACATTTCCCAGCTGCCACCAGCAAATGGCTCTGCGTTTTTCCTGACATTTCACGGCTGGCCGATTGGTTAGGGCGCTGATCGTCGGTACCGGAGTTCGTGGGTTCGAATCCCACTATGGCATGGATGTTCGTAGCCGTTCGGAATAGGCTTTAAGCAGTAGGTCCCGGTCTCATTAGCCTTCGTGTGCAAAACCGTAGACCGTAGCGCTCCAAACCAAACCAAACCAAACCAAACCAAACCTGACCTTGCACTTAAATTCATTGAGTAAGTGGGAAAATTCTTCCTGTCTTCGCTCTTGGGTGCACCCCCGTTCGAGCAGAGTGATTTTTGTGTCTTTCCTTTGTCTGTCATTGAGTAGTAAAGATGTTCGTTTTAGCAACTCTGAAATAAAGTTTTAATATGACTTGTGCGGTTCTTTTCAATGTCTGTTGACTTCATCTTTATTACTGTTAGTTTTTTAGGCTTCTCCTTGCCCAGCAGCCCGGACAAGTAAAAACAATAGGAGCTATGTAATGACTGGGACTAGAGTCAATAAGTTGTTATATATATATATATATACATATATATATATATATATATATATATATATATATATATATATATATATATATATATATATATATATATATATATATATATATATATATATATATATATATATATATATATAAACGTGTCTGTAATAAATTTAATGAATTTGTGTGAAAATATATTTAAATGGGCACTGTATGCTTGTGTACATGTGTATAGAGAGCATTGTTTTATATACAGAATCCCCTAACTTTAGTGGTTCATAACAAGATTGAACAAAGTCCATTTTTTATTTTGCAAAATAAAATTATTTGACAGGTATATCATATAAAGCAGTTGTTTCATATGAAAATACCGATGGATATACGTTAGAAAATACACAATAATTATTAAACGTTTTCTAAAATCAATTTTCATTTCCAAGAGTTAATAAAAATTCAGTCTATGTAACTTAATTTGGATATAACTGTTAACATACTATATAACAATTGGATGATTGATTGATTTAGAAATCTACGTTAAACTGTTTGACTTCACGGGGGTTGATGAGACTTGTATAAACTGATTAAAGCCAAAAAAGCTACAAACATCCATGTTAGCAGTGGGATTTTAACCCTGCACGATACTGAACAGCAGTGCCCTACCCATACGTGTATCATTAAGGCTCTTACATTACTTTCCCAAAAAGCTTATTATGAAAACAATTAGTATTTTCTAATATATAAAAAAAATTCTACAAATCAAATTCATCCTGTATGTGTAAATAACGAAAAGAGAGCATTATTGAACGAAAATTCTTTGCAGCAATCGCTTTAAAACACAACTTAATAATAACTTTTTAAAATGTTACCTCGAAAATTTAAACATTTTTATTTTAACCATTGAATTTTTTAGACTCCTATCACATTACCTACTCAAGTAATATAACTGATATTTTAGATATGGAAATTTATATTAATATTGAGATTTTGTGAAGGGTTTCAAGTGGAATTATAATAATCTAAATACGCTAACAGTTCAGGATTTTTAATAAAAAATCATTTTCTATCATATCAAATTGGGATTCTAAACCATTCTCTAATCAAATTAATTACATGCATAAATTTTCATCAAAATCAGTCCAGCCGTTTAGGAGGAATTCTATTACAAACACGAGGACAGAAGAATTTTATATATGAAGATATACACTGTTGCATAAAAGTGTTTAAATTTTAATTACATTAAATGCTTTTACAAATGCTCTTTAATATTCTCGAGAGAAAATTTGAAATGTTCTTTAATGGAAAAGTAAGCAAACTATTCTATTGCAACTCATTCTACTGTAAATATATTGGGTTACATCTTGATGTATTCGTGAGTTCACATAACACGCATGTTCCATAGAACATCCAGTTGGCAACCATAATGTTTAATGGAATGCTTGCTGGTGGGTAAAATATACGTTGATGATTTGCTACCAAGGAGGTACAAAATATCTTTTTACTGTTTAAATACAGAAAACGTCTCTTTTAGTATATTTTCTAAACATAATAAAGCATTTTAAACTGAAATATTAGAAATCATTAGTTGAATAAAATTGAAATCAACAATTTTACTAATTCACAATGAGCAAGTCCGTACCCTATTATTAGTTTTACTGCATTAATGTTATTTGAATAGATTGTTAATAAAATGAGGTAAAATGCTCAATGGTTTAACCAAATTAATAATGGGGATAAAGCCATGTAATCCCAAGCGTATGCAATAGCACCAACGCATGAAATTAATTCTAAGACTATATATAAAGTCCATGGGATTCCACTAAAGCATAAAATGAGATGCAGTTTGTGGTGAACTGAGCTTCTACTCCATAAATTTCCTTCACAGGAGTTTCAAAATGCATGAATGATGGCGTAACTTTCTGCTAAATGAGTGTTTTATAAACATTTAATACTTTTCTAATTATCTAATTAATGAGTTTATGATCATTTCGATGAACGGCTGAATATAAAGAACCATACTTATTAAACATAATGAGGAGATTAAAAAATCCCATGTCACAGGTTGAAATTCCTTTTTTTAAACTGTAAATTCATATTTGTTGAAAAGTACTTATAATGTAAATATTCTCATCTTATTTATGAACTATACAACATTTTAGAAATGGTAAAGTAGTTCACAAAACAAATTCACAGATGTATTGTGGATAATTTAGTTAAGGGTTTAACCACCAATGTTCCAATAATGGAACATGAATTTTAAAATAAAAAATGTATATGTTAAAAACTCTTATCAATATCGCTTTTATATACTATTAAACATGACATTATAAAGTATTTTTACAACAAGTTTTATAGTGTTTAGATAATTATTTATTTTTTTACATTTTTTTTTAAATTTTACTATATTTTGTCAATTTTACTCTCCCTTACAATTAAATTTACTGAAATTCCAGTTTAAATGTATAAAATGGAATTCTTCAAAATATATAATTAGACAACATATCCTACGGGGAATACAACAAAAACAAAATTTTATATTTAAATTTGAAAGGTAAAATTTACGTTTTTATGTCTTTGTTGAATTATTGGAATATTGGTCTTTCAAGGGTTTATTTTTCATTTATGTGCAAAACATTGTATGATATTGCAAACATTATTTTATTTTGCATTCAGGTAACAACAGCAACTTTTCTAAAGGAATAAATAGATAGAGCTGCAAATGGAAACTTCAATACGTCTAAAGGATTATAATATTGGCACTTGACATTCATAATCACTTTAGTAATGTCTTAACAATAGAAAGAAATTCTTTTTGATAAGGGGGCAGAACATGTGTGGGGGGGGGCTTTCACCTGCGCCTTTGGAGACAAGTGCAATTTCCCATAAAAGGAGGCTTATTGCATATGTTTGCTGAAACAGTTATCAGTTTCCTTTGAGATAGTGTTTTTCTTATTAGTTTCTTTGGATGACAGTGAAAAGGTTTTTGTGTGTTTTCTATGTGTTTCATTTATAAAGTTTTCATAAATTTAACACCATGTCTGAAAGATGCCTTACAATACAAGATGCTTTGTCCTTTCTAGAAACTCTTTCGGATTCTGGTTTGGAAGATCCAGATATTTGCCAGTTACAGCCCGATGAACCTGGTGATATAACCAATGAAGAAGATATTGATGAAAATAATTTAGATGCTGTTAAGCCATTCGATGTGTGTGGAATGGTCGACGTCATTTAAAAAAAAAAGATATAAGTACTCCAGATGAAGACAAATTTCAGAAACCGGATCCAAAAACATACGAAAAAATGAAAACACTCTTATAAAATGGAAAAAAAAACAAATGAAATTCAATAATTCAGCAGAATTGGGAAAACCAGTACCAATATTACAAAAATTCTATAGTGCCATAATATTTATCAATTGTACATTATTTAAAGATAAATAAACAAATCAGTTAATTTTAAGAATATGTTATAATTATTAGACTTTAAATTAACTATTTTCATGAGATTTTAAAAATATAAAAATATATTCATATAACATCCAACGTTCCAATAATGGAACATGGCTAAAAACACCCTCAAAATTTTTTTTCTCCTAATTTTAAAACTGCATTCTATTTTTACATTCTTAATTAATGTAATAACCAAATTTAAAATCATTGGGACAATTCATTCTTAATTCGGCGTTTAAATTGTTAAACAATGATTTTTAAATTCAATCAGTTTCATATTTTAATTTTAATATAACACCAAATTTTACGTTTGCAAATAACACCATACTGATTTCCTTGTGTATTAGGATATAATACACACGGTAGTGCTGTTCTAACATTGGAACATACAGGATAAATGATAAGTTAATTATTCATTGTGAGCAATATTTTATGAAAATAAAGTTTATTTAGTAATTCCTGGACTATAAAATAGAAGAATGTATAAGAACAAATCTATAAATTAGATTTAAATAGTTAATTGCACAAAATTATGTGTATGATGAATGACACCATTTCCCTAAGAAGAATGTTTAGCTAATACGTTCCGTACATGATATTCTAGTACTTATTAAAAAATAACTGGTTAAATTTTTAATAAAGTTTTAACAAGAAATGTATGTGAAGAGCCTTAAAATAAAAAAAATAATTTCTTAGTAAAGAAACCCGTAATAAAGTTTCGTATTAAAGCAATTAAGCAAAATATGTGGACACAGAAATTTAAAAATATTTTATAAGTTTTTAAGGGAAAATTTTAATTTTACAAACTATACAAGAAAAGAACCTACAATTTATAGCTTAGATATTCGTGTTAAAGACTGAGCATTTATTTAAAGACGAATTCCCTGCATACCCTTCATCGCTACGTCATTAATAGTTCGGAGTATAATTTCGTAAAGGAGTACCCTATGATTTATGTCCAATGCATATATTCTACAAGTTACTCTAAAAATTCTGTTTGAGTACTCCGTCTCAATATTTTCAAATAATACACTGTTAAATATTGATTCAAATGGAACCTATCTCCGCAATACCCTAATAAGCAACTCAAGAGCAGTATTCTTATTCTAACAATACTGGAACCAAAGCAATATATTGTCAAGTTCCCAAACGAGAGATGTATGCTAAGATAGTTAAACTTTGACCTTAGATCTTCTTACAAATATAATGTCAATAGTGCTTTTCAAATGCGGCGTTCGTCAAAGCTATTTAACTCCCTGATCAAGTATTATGCAGAGAAAAAGGAAGAAAAGCTGGGATTATGTATTCTTTCCCGAAAGTCCGATAGCGAAAACAGTGACGATTTTTCATCGTTACCATTTAGTGAATCCTAACTACTACTACCAAGTATTATGTAGAGAAAAAGGAAGAAAAGCAGGGATTATGTCTCCTTTCCCAAAGTCAGATATCGAAAACAGTGTCGATTTTTCATCGTCATCATTTAATGAAGTCTAACTACTATGCATTTGTATGTGAATCAATCGATTAAAAAAATGAATCCTTTACATCACAGAATATATTTTAACATAATGAAACTTAGTAGTTTGCTATCCAAGACCTATATGACTGATTGCTATATCACATTTTATTAACATATCAAGATACTCAAATGTAAAAAACCATCAATCGGAAATCAGCTTTTATGATTACCATATTTATATTGTCGACCTTTTAAAAAACACTAAACTCTATATCCCATTTAGACATATTTGTAGTAGATATTTCATACATAATAAAAATTCTAAATTTTAAATATTCCTTATAAAGCATCCACTTAAAAATTAAGTTTATAAAACTATCTTAACACCATTTGATTCTTCAACAGCTGGTAGTTCATTCCCTCTCACTCCAGTCTCAGAGGTCTCTTAAAACACCCTCGTTTGGTAATGGCACAAAATCAATCTTATCTTTTAACAATGTGCAGGCATAATTGGAAATAAATCTTTATAATGACTCAAAAATACTGATAACACAACAGCTTTCGTTTGTGCAAAGTTCCCCCCCTTTTAAATGAGTCGTTAAATGCACTATTTGTGCGATGTCAAAAGTCCCCTTTTTCTTTATCTCCCCTCTCCTCCTTCGAGTTCCTTCCAAGCAGCGACTGAAATCTATGGTCCAAAAGTGCTCACTGCTTCTTCTCATTAATAAATAAAACCTCATTTCACAAAAGAACCGGTCC
>CM063503.1:50458698-50496198 GCA_032207245.1 Pardosa pseudoannulata | reverse complement strand
ACATTAGATTTCAGATATAGCAACTCATGGAAATATATCTTAAACTATAGCAATCTTCTGTGAAGTTAGTTCTTAAAAGCAACATTGACACTTTTGTAACCCCAGATCTAAAACAAGATGGGGATTCATAATTTGGAGCGTTAACGTCCATTTTTTTTTTACTTTAAAGCTAATTAGCTTAACCTACTGCTTATGCGAGTACATTATTAGTTAAACTATACAGTTTACCCATCTATGTTAAAACTGAATGATAAATTGTGTAAATTGAGCAGTTTAGGCAGGTTTTTCTTCAGTTCTTTGACCTGAACAAAAATTGGATTTCATTTTGAGAGAATAGCTTCACATTTAGCTGCATAAACACACAGTTTATTTAGCTCCGAAAAGCTTCCGCAATGAGAAGCAATATTTGCTTGTATTTAAATTTATAGGTCACTACCTGAGCATTGGCAAACACGAGGTATATTTCTGTTCCAAACCGGATTTAAAAAATGCTGTATGTGAAATGCTAATCAACTGAATAATTGATCAACTGAAAGATATTAAGCCTCATAAGATATGTGTGTTTAGTAAAAATTTACCTCAGATCTGCTTTTGGGGAAAATAATTTGTAATTCAAAATAATCCGATGTCTCTAGTCAAAATGTTTATGTACCAAACTTTTGGTACTTCAAGAAACAAATGTTCTTGTACGTATTTCAGGACTAATGATCTAACCACCCATTCGCGTTCAACGAAACTGACAAAACTGAGGCAAAAAAAAAATTGAAGAAATGGTTGAAAATAACTGAATAAATTCCCTGAACAATCACAGGTATTTTCATCGTTTCAATTCTTACTCAGTCCAACGGTGCTTTTGAAATTCATAATTTAATAAATAGTGTAGGTGCCACTTTAAACCTATTTTGGTTTGGAGCACTACGGTCTACTTTTTTGCAACACGAGGGCTAATGAGACCGGGATCTACTGCTTAAAGCCTATTCCGAACGGCTACGAACATCCATGCCATATTGGGACTCGAACCCATGAACTCCGGTTTCGAAGGCCAACACCCTAACCATTCGACCATCGTTCGGCACAAAACCTATTTTAAACGGCTACAAATACCTATGCCTATAATGGTATTCGAACTTACGGAAAGTGGTTTCAAAGACATTTATGTGAGGTTGAAGAGAAAATTGCAACACTCAATTAAATCTAAAATATACTATAAAATAGTCATCCATAGTGCATAGAATGAGGTAAATGTAAATGAATATCAGATGATAGTACCTACCATACCTAAAAGAGTTGTGTCTGTGATGATCGGAGAATGACTTCACTAAATATGAATAGTAAGCCAGATTTGTTTATATTAAAATTGGAAATACATTAATTTTTTATAATGTTTGAAAAAGTATCATTTTAAACAGTTTCTAATACTTTTGGACATGGTTGTATAAAATCAGGTACATTAATAAAGATCGTAAGGTAAGAAAAATTGGCAATTAAGCTTATTCCCCACTTTTAGATTCCACTCTTTATAGAAATTAACACTTTTGCTTCATAGTAATGGATAATTTATTTCCTGTAAGTGAATGATCAATGTTTAAAATTCAAATCTGAGTTAATAAGATTACTGTTTCAGTGCCGAAGAGGTTCCGAAATCATCTATTAGCTAGTTTTTATTTGTGCATTTTATATACTAGACTCAACTGCTATTTTTGTACAAAGTTTTTTATTTTTTTAAAACATTCTAGGATTTTTTAAAATTTTTAACTACTATAAAGTAGAATTAACAAAAATTTTAAACCATATAGGGACACTATAAATTTTTCGAAAACTCCTTGTAAATTTAGTATAGAATTTACAAAGTTTATAATAAATTCTTAATGTAATATCTAAGCTTAAATATTTACTATGGATATTTTGCACTACAAGGTTCTAGTAAAAGATCCTAAAATTAAAAATTAAAAATTACAAACTTGCATTGGTAAAAAATAAACTAAAACATTGAAAATTATTTCTTAAGTTCGCTAGAAATCTTGCAGAAATTATATACCACAAAAATATTCCTAAAGGTAAAATAAAAAATATTTTTAGAGAAAACATTATTTTGATGAGTTTTGAAGAATACACCATGCCCATGTTATGTGTTTAATAAACTATGAAAATGAACCAGTCTTTAATCTTGAATTTATCTCTAGACATATTAACTATGTTCCTCATTAGATATCAGAACTTAATATTTATAACAGCTGATAGATAGGGATGTAGATCATGTACCAAGTTTAAGTTTTGAGATAAATCACGCTATTTTAATGAATAGATACTAAAAGATGTCAAACGCATGCTAACACTTTGATCCTAAGCTTTCGTGTAGTAGCAAATTAAATCTTTGTAGGAGTTGAAGGGTTCAGTTAAAACAGATTTAACAACTTAAAAATAAATGCTTAAACTATTTATTATTTAATAGCGCTCTTTTGAATAACCTTATTTTTCTAGCGATTTAAAACTTATCTATTGATAAGAAACACGAATAATCCAATATACAGTTACTAATATGAAGAATTAAATTTTACTGCCGCTGATTGCATTTTATCTAATATTAATATTGCAAGCCTTCTAAAGAATTAATTCAAAATGGAATTACTCCTATTTTAGCCAAGTTGACGCATATGAGCTTCGGACAAGTCTGAATTCACTTACCAGGCAATGCTCTCATTAAGAAAATTGTTACATTTCTTTCCAAGGAGGCTTTTAGTAAAAGAAATCTATTTTCTCAGCCGTGGGCTTTTAATGTATTTTATGAATGCAGTCACATAAAAACTCTTTAAATAGCTAAACATGTTCCGCTGTTTAAGTCAGTAAGAAAAAAGCTGTTGGAACATTATTGAAATAAAGTCTTCAGCAGAAAATAGTATATCCACAATATCCTTATATTTCAAGTTTCTGAGACGTATCTATTGAACGGATGAATTCAATCAAGATATCCCATACAGCAGTATTAAAAAAAGTAAAAATATTTAGCATGTATGTAAACATGCAAAAAATTGAAAAATTAATATCCAATAGGAATTAATATTCTACGTGATATTTTAATTTTGTATATTTATTATATAAAAAAGCCTAACTACACATACTAAAGCACTCAAAACCTAGTAACTTTAATTTACTAACTAATAGCCAGTTTTAGTAATAAGAATCTTAAACAACACGTTATAGTGACAATATTCAAGTGATATAAAATGGAGGACTGATTTTGACTTTATCTGACCAGAAATATAATCAATTTCTTATTCAAAACTAAAATATCCAAAATTATTAAAACTATGTATATTTTATTTACATTTTTTCTTGTATTTAACATTAAAATTTATGACAGATTATAGTATTTATTTTAGCCAAAAAAACGTAATTCCACTTATTAATACTGCGTTCTGTAAGCTGTATTGCTGTAATCAAAAACATTATTCTCTTTTGGGAAATATTAAAGAGTTACATTAAGATGTATCTGATCTGTCTTTAATTTTGATTGAAATTGAATATGACGTATCTGTCAATCAAAATTCTATTAAAAGTATTATATCCCATATCAGTTAATAAGATAGCGTGAGATAAAAACGTCACAATGAATTGTACTTCTCCAATAATTTTATTTATTTAACTCCTTATTAATTTCATGAAAGATTTATGAAAGATTCATGATTCTATGAAAGATTTTAATATTTAATTTAGCCAAAAAAAACGAAATTCCACCTATTTATACTGCGTTCTGTAAGTTGGATTGCTGTAATCAAAAACATTATTCTCTTTTGGGAAATATTAAATAGTTCCGTTTAAAATGCATCTGATCTCACTTTAGTTTTAATTTAAATTGAATATGACGTATTTGTCAAACAAAATTCAATTAAAAGTACTATATCCCAACTCAGTTAATAAGACAGTGTGAGATAAAAACTTCATAATGAATTGTACTTCTCCAATAACGTTATTTATTTAACTCCTTATAAATTTCATGAAAGATTCATGATTCTAAGAAAGATTTTAATATTTAATTTAGCAAAAAAAAAAAAAAAAAAACGAAATTCCACCTATTAATACTGCGTTCTGTAAGCTGTATTGCTGTAATCAAAAACATTATTCTCTTTTGAGAAATATTAAATAGTTCCTTTAAAAATGTATCTGATCTCACTTTAGTTTTGATTGAAATTGAATATGACGTATTTGTCAATCAAAATTCTATTAAAAGTACTACATCCCATCTCAGTTAGTAAGACAGTGTGAGATAAAAACTCCATAACGAATTGTACTTCTCCAATAACGTCATTTATTTAACTCCTGATTAATTTCATTTATATGTATAGAAATAATTGTCCTTTGAATTAGCAGATGATATGTTGCTCCATTGAGTGTTAAACATTCTGTGAAAAGGTATAATGCAGGATTTATCAATTTACAGAATAACCATGGAAACATTTTCTCTGTCAGATTGTCACCTGCATTTTCATATCCCAGTTGGAGTTAATTTCAATTACAGTTTCACGCACTTCAAATTTCTGCCATGTCTGGAAGGATGGTTTCCGAAATTTCACAAACGTATTAACTGGGAGTTCCACTCTTCGTTTACGCAAAGTCAACATCGACTCTAAACAAGAGTCCTAGACGTCAGCTACTGTTAAAATATGAACCATTAATTTAGATTTAGATGCAGGCAAATATTTGATTCATGCTTAAAAGTATGTATGTGATAAAAGTATATGTATTCAAAGTAAAATTCTACGAGTAGAACTTTATCCATGACATGCTTCTGAGTTCAGATTTAAAATATATTTTGTAAATTATAAGTTTATTTCCTAATTTAGTTATTTGAAACACTGTAATCAAAATATACATAGCATAAAAGTTTTCTATTTCTGCATGATGATTTAAAAGTCGATTAAGAAAGTGAATTACGGTTTGTAACAGCCCCTCAAATTCCTAGTTTTTAACTTTAAAAACGACAAGATCAGAGGCTTTTGTATTATAAGCACCTGCTCTAGATCCAGAGAAACAAAGTTTATGACTGTGACGAAACATCACAAGGAATAATAGAAGTATCAGAATGGGATTTCGAAGCGGGTTAGAACCCTTATCGGATCACCCCTATTCTCATAAAGGAGGTATGGAAAACTGAGTGCCCAGAGGCTGGGGGTCAGATTTTTCTTTTCTTTCCCCCAATTCTATCCATGCAGGTGGAGATTTTGTGGCTGGCGAGTTATTATAACTTTTCTCTAAAATATGTACGAATGATATAAATCCTGATGCATCGAAAAAATATTTTTTATGACTGCCTATTGAAATTTACACAATAATTTTCCGCCATTTAAACTGCTAAAATATTGTGTCATTTTTTGTTTTGTGCCATGTAAGCGTTACGTTCGTCAAGATGTATTGCACATTATCTGTTTAAGTGTTTACGTGTTAAGATAATTATGTTACTTATAATTATGATAATTAATCAGAGATACTTTTTTACAACTTCATTATTACATCAGTAAATCTATTATCCATATGAAACGGTGATCCTTTCTTCCCATACTTAAATTTCTCCCAGAAGGGGTAAGATTTTTTTTTCAATTATTTGTATTTCCTTGTCTTCGAAAACTTGTGATGAAGCAAGAATTTTATCCAACATTGTACTCACCATCCGATTTTTCTATCAGTGACCCGAAGTTTTCGATAACATAAGCTTTACGATATCCCGAATAGTCAGAACAGAGCTGCAAATACAGTTTAATTTCTACTCAAACTGCAAGGGATATTTAAAAATTATTATATAAATGTTGTTAATCTAAATGAATGTTTTGTACCGTAACTCGTGGACACCTCTAAAACACTACAGCTTTTGATACACTTATAAAAAATTCATATAAAGCCCGAATTATTGCACAAATTAAAATTAATTCATGGTATCTGTAAAAAAAACCTTTGCTCAAAAAATACCGACTTGAAAAATGCACAAATGAAAAGCCAACCAAACGCATATTATTTTGAAGTTTAAGCCTTTCTACTGTATGGAAGAAAACTCTTGCATTTTTCTGATTAAGAACTTCTTTTCGGAATTAAGGAAGACATTCTTCAAGCTGCGAAAAAACAGAATTATCTTTCTGCTGTGCATTGTATATGCATTTTATACTTGCGTATGGTTAAATAAGTTATCTTGTTATAAGGATTATGACTCATTACAGTTTTCAATTACTATCTCTCAGTATAAAAAAATTTTTCGACTTTAAAACAAAAATAACAGAAAAAGGCAACACACATATTTATGTTCATTACGCATGTCGTCAAAAATCTTTGACCTAATACAGCAGCCAAATTTTTATTGTCTACCGGCTGATCAATTTAATTTAAATTAAAGAAGATACATATAGTCAGTCAAAGTAAAACTCGTATACTATGGTTTTTATGTTCAATTTATTGATTTAAAATCGAAAACCACAAGAAACAAGTTAGAAGACATAAATGGTACCGATTAAAGTACTAAGCTAAAACTATCATTTTAAACTTTTCCAAAATTGAGAATTTTGCATAGTGTACGAGTTTTATTTCGACTTTGTGTTTTTTATATCCATCTAAATAACTGCAAAGTTATTTAAACATTGTGTAAAGTAGTTTTTATTAATTTTTTTAAATAAATTTTGTTGTCTAAAAAAATTCTATTTAATAAAATTACAAATTGAACATAAAAAAACAATTAGTGTACGAGTTTTATATTGACTAACTGTATGTTTTTGTCACTTTGGTGTTAAATCCCTTATCTAATTTCATCTACGAAGTTTATTTTGTTTTTAAAAGATCTCGCTTACATTCAGTCTCTAATCTGAAAGATTTTTTTTCGGTTTCAGGTGTCGGAACATGTTATTGTGGATATTAAATGTGCAGTAAATATTGTACATAGTCATGTGCGGAAGCAATTCAACACAATACAATGAAGTTAAGTGGCGAGAACTTAAAATTATGTAACGGTCAACAGTGGAAGTGTTTGCAAGTAGAAGGGTTTGCATTTGTATGCAATTGGCAAGTAGGGTGTCTAAGAGAGCTTGACTGATCATTGTGGACTAGGTTATTCACAAATAATGGTGACTTTGGAGACTAAATTAGGCACGCTTCTCTTGCACCCTTGCATGCTCTTATACGATGGTACAAATTAACCACTCACTCTCACTCTGGTCTTTGGTAGAAGTGTTCTGTTGCCTCACTGTCTGAATTCCCTTCCATGCTTACTAACTTGATCCTAAAATTCTTTTATAACAGTTCAAAACTATTTTCAGTTTTGTGCCTTTATATGTGGAAATCCAATATTGCAATTGTTAGTGATTTGACAATGATATCGAGTATGTCTCAAACATTTATATATATATCAAATTTAGAAAAATATAAATTAGATCTCAAATGCATTTGAAAATGCATGGATTGCTCAGCACTTAAGTATCAAAGAGATAAATAATTAAAGAAAAATAAAGCAGATTTCTGGAAATTAAAAAGGTACTTTTCTAGTAAAATATTTCATGTTTTCACTGTAAGACATATTTAATATAAAATTGTAAATTATACTCTGCGGAAAAACGTTATAAATATTCAAAAATCAAAAAAAGGATGAAATAATGAATACTGAAGCTCTTTATTCAATGTCAGATCTTCTAAATATTTAAATAAATGTAACATACTGTCAAGAAAATTCTCTTGCGTACGCAGGAAAAATTCTAGAATATTACATAAAATGTGACAAGTTTGTTCCTATTTCAATATTTTATGAGCTTAAGAACGAGAACTTTTGGATTCCAGGTTAATTTAATTCGATTTTATGAATATATTAATAACGTTTCGGCGAATAATATCACGAGGCAGCTTCCGTAGCCAAGAAAAAAACTTAATCCTTTCGGAACTGGCGCATTCCACTTCATTAAACACAGTCAGATCCCAGTGGTGCATACGGGGAAAGGAATTCGATTTTCGGATTGGCCCCGCAGTATTCTTCACAGTACAATTACTGTTGTATTAAGTCTTAATCTCTTTCCACGTCTTTATTATCCTGACATTATGCTGGATGCTTCTTATCTTGTGAGAATCTATCAAGATTATGTTCTCGAACGATTCCGGGCCTTTTAAATGGATGCTCGCAAAAGTTGTTAAAGAATAATTTTACCTCACTTGAATTTCGCATGAGGAATGAATAAATAATTCGAGATAAATTTGAGATTTCTTAAAGCGAATATTGTTAATATTAAATTAGTAATTTTAACCAAGTTATTTACCTAAGCAATTATTTTTACTCTTTGTTTTTAATTTACTAAATTTACAAACAGTCAGAAGATTTAATAATTAGTTTAATCAAACACTAAAGAGTAATGCATATAAATATCATTTACGCTACTCCGTATAATATGATTATATATACGAAAAAATAATTTGCATTTATTTCATATTGGTTGATATATCAATTTATTTTGTTTTTCATTTCCTTCTGATTTTCTACAATTCATGGGATTAATTATGTATTATAATTATTATATTATGATAATCTACTATACATGTAGTAATTATGTATCACGTTAGGTTACTTATCAGTATTCGTTTAAAACATATCATAGGATGCCTTTTAAAAGAAATGAAACATTTTGTGTAAAAAATGAATAAATAATTCGTGATAAATTTGAGTTTTCTTAAAGTGAATATAGTTAATATGAAATTACTAATTTTAACCAAGTTATTTATCTAAATTTTACTCTTTGTTTTAATTTACTAAATTTATGAATAAATGCAAACAGTGAGAAGGTTTAATAATTAGTTTAATCGAACACTAAAGAGTAATTCATATACAAATCATTTAAGTTACTCCCTATAATACGAGTATATATACGAAAAAATAATTTTATTTATTTCATAATGGTTGGTATATAAATTCATTTTTTTCATTTCATTCTGATTTTCTACAATACATGAGAGTAATTAAATATTATAATTATTTTATTATGATATTCTACTATACATGTAGTAATTATGTATCACGTTAGGTTAGTTATCAGTATTCGTTTAAAACATATCATAGGATGCCTTTTAAAAGAAATGAAACATTTTGTGTAAAAAATGAATAAATAATTCGTGATAAATTTGAGTTTTCTTAAAGTGAATATAGTTAATATGAAATTACTAATTTTAACCAAGTTATTTATCTAAATTTTACTCTTTGTTTTAATTTACTAAATTTATGAATAAATGCAAACAGTGAGAAGGTTTAATAATTAGTTTAATCGAACACTAAAGAGTAATTCATATACAAATCATTTAAGTTACTCCCTATAATACGAGTATATATACGAAAAAATAATTTTATTTATTTCATAATGGTTGGTATATAAATTCATTTTTTTTCATTTCATTCTGATTTTCTACAATACATGAGAGTAATTAAATATTATAATTATTTTATTATGATATTCTACTATACATGTAGTAATTATGTATCACGTTAGGTTAGTTATCAGTATTCGTTTAAAACATATCATAGGATGCCTTTTAAAAGAAAGGAAAAATTTTGTGTAAAAAATGAATAAATAATTCGTGATAAATTTGAGTTTTCTTAAAGTGAATATTGTTAATATGAAATTACTAATTTTAACCAAGTTATTTATCTAAATTTTACTCTTTGTTTTAATTTACTAAATTTATGAATAAATGCAAACAGTGAGAAGATTTAATAATTAGTTTAACCTATTACTAAAGAGTAATGCATATACAAATCATTTAAGTTATTCCCCATAAAACGAGTATATATACTAAAAATAATTTGCATTAATTTATATTAGTTGGTATATCAATTCATTGTTTTTCATTTCATTCTGATTTTCTACAATGCATGGGAGCAATTACGTATAATAATTATTATATTATGATTTTCTACGATACATGTAGTAATTATGTATCACGTTGGGTTAGTTATCAGCTATCGTTTAAAATATCATAGGATATCATAGGATGCCTTTTAAAAGAAAGGAAAAATTTTATGTAAAAAATGAATAAATAATTCGTGATAAATTTCAGTTACCTTAAAGGAAATATTGTTAATATTAAATTACTAATTTTAACCAAGTTATTTATCTAAGCAATTATTTTTACTCTTTGTTTTTAATTTAATAAATTTATGAATAAACGTAAACAGTGAAAAGGTTTAATAATTAGTTTAACCGAACACTAAAGAGTAATGCATATACAAATCATTTAAGTTACTCCCTATAATACGAGTATATATACGAAAAAAAAATTTGTATTTATTTCATAATGTTTGGTATATCAATTCATTTTTTTTTTCATTTCATTCTGATTTTCTGCAATACATGAGAGTAATTAAGTATTATAATTATTGTATTATGATTTTCTACTATACATGTAGTAATTATGTATCACGTTACTTTAGTTACCAGCTTTCGTTTTAAATATCATAGGATGAATTTTATAAGAAAGGGAAAAATTTGTGTAAAATATGAATAAATAAGTCGTGATAAATTTGGGTTTACTTAAAGTGAATATTGTTAATATGAAATTACTAATTTTAACTGAGTTATTTATCTAAGCAATTATTTTTACTCTTTGTTTATAATTTACTAAATTTATAAATAAATGCAAACAGTGAGAAGATTTAATAATTAGTTTAATCGAACACTAAATAGTAATGCATATACAAATCATTTAAGTTATTCCCTATAATACTAGTATATATGCGAAAAAATAATTTGCATGTATTTCATATTGGTTGGTATATCAATTCATTTTTTCATTTCATTCTGATTTTCTGCAATGCATGGGAGTAATTATGTATTACAATTATTATATTATGATTTTCTACTATACATGTAGCATCACGTTACGTTAGTTATCACTATCGTTTTAAATATCACAGGCTGCCTTTTAAAAGAAAGCCAAAATTTTGTGTAAAAAAATGAATAAACAATTCGTGATAAATTTGAGTTTTCTTAAAGCAAATATTGTTAATATGAAATTACTAATTTTAACTAAGTTATTTGTCTAAGCAATTATTTTCACTCTTTTTTTTATAATTTAATAAATTTATGAATAAATGCAAACAGTCAGAAGATTTAATAATTAGTTTAATCGAACACTAAAGAGTAATGCATACACAAATAATTTAAGTTATTCCCTATAATACGAGTATATACAGGAAAAAAAATAATTTGTAGGTATTTCATATTGGTTGGTATATCAATTCATTTTTTTTATTTCATTCTGAGTTTCTACAATGCATGGGAGTACTTATGTATTATAATTATGTATATTATGATTTTCTACTATGTATGTAGTAATTATGTATCAAGTCACATTAGTTATCAGTTATTGGTTTAAATTCATAGGGTGCCTTTTAAAAGAAAGCCAAAATTTTGTGTAAAAAAATGAATAAACAATTCGTGATAAATTTGAGTTTTCTTAAAGCAAATATTGTTAATATGAAATTACTAATTTTAACTAAGTTATTTATCTAAGCAATTATTTTCACTCTTTTTTTTATAATTTAATAAATTTATGAATAAATGCAAACAGCGAGAAGATTTAATAATTAGTTTAATCGAACACTAAATAGTAATGCATATACAAATCATTTAAGTTACTCCCTATAATACGAGTATATATGCGAAAAAATAATTTGCATGTATTTCATATTGGTTGGTATATCAATTCATTTTTTTTATTTCATTCTGAGTTTCTACAATGCATGGGAGTACTTATTGTCGTGTAGTCCTCATTTATATTTGAGTATTAACCTGTGATCAAATGTATAGTGGTGATTTTATTTTGATTGCGTTGTGTAAAAGTATTTTTGTACTAAATTTAACCACAGGTTCTGAGAAACTACAGACATAAATATGAAGATAAACTAAAAGCTAAATTAACAGCATCCGAAACTAGCTTAATATAAAAAAGTAAATTTATTATAATATATATATATATATATATATATATATATATATATATATATATACATACAAAACTGATGCTAATTTTCATAAAATAAGCTTTGTCAACATCTTCTAAATTAGTTCTGACAATTTTTTAATACTTAAGTAATTTTATAAATAGAGAGAGGACCTAATCTCAATTTCAAAATGTATGTAAAAGGGGGTACCTTTGGGGAGATGTATGTGTTCAAATGGTGTGCCTCGGAACACTGCTGGTTGATAGGTATCTATGGATCTTTCGTCAGTCTGGTCAGAAGCTTCCTCCCGTGCTATTTGATGCAGGAACACTTCCTGTCGGACTTGGCTGGACTCTCGAACACGTTCTCGACTCCTCTCCTCCTCTCGACTCTCGAATACCTTCTGTCGGACTCTCCTCTAGTCTCGACTCTCGAACACCTTCTGCCGGACTCCCCTCTAGTCTCGACTATCGAACACCTTTTTTGGGACTTCCGAACCTCTTTTCAATTTTTCAATTTTTCTTTTTTTATTAATTTCAACCTAGTCCCCTCTTTCTTCTTATCGTCCAATCGGGATAGTTGTAAAAATCTCATTGGTCTGCTCAAACCCCATCTTGAGACCGCCAACTTGAAAAACCTTATCCCTTCTAATTGGACACTGTCCCTTAGGGACTCATAAATACTCCACAAAGGTACATTCTTATTTAATGTCAAGTACGGAGACGGGATTCTAATCTGGGACTGGGATCAGAACCTCGTCCGAGACCACCGTACAAGACAACAATATCCGTAAAATATACATTTATGGTCCTCTGTCTCAAAGATGTAATGAGGTCAGATTTAGATCCCGAGCATTTTACTTCTTGTATGAATGAATCAATTATATTATTGATCTAAATCGCCTCATCACACTTATGTATTATAATTATGTATATTATGATTTTCTACTATGTATGTAGTAATTATGTATCAAGTCACATTAGTTATCAGTTATTGGTTTAAATTCATAGGGTGCCTTTTAAAAAAAGGAAAAACTTTGTGTAAAAAATGAATAAATAATTCATGATAAATTTGAGTTTTTCTTAAACTGAATATTGTTAATATTAAATTACTAATTTTAAGCTATTATTTTTACTCTTTGTTTAAAATTTACTAAATTTATGAATAAATGCAAACAGTAGGAAGTTTTAATAATTAATTTAAACGAATACTGAAGACTAATGCTTGTACAACTCAAAGTTTCACTTGATAATTTACCTATGAAAAAATAATTTGCATTTATTTCTCATAGGTTAGTATATCAATTCATGTTTTTTTGTTTCAATCTGATTTTGTACAATACATGGGGGTAATTATGTATTATAATTTTGTATAATATGATTTTCTACTATACATGCAGTAATTATGCTTCACGTTAAGTTAGTTATCAGCTATCGTGTAAAATATCATAGCATGCCTTTTATAAGAAAGGGAAATTTTTGTGTAAAAAGCTATTTGGTATTACACACAAAATAAGTACAGTAAAATAAAATTTTATAATAGATAATGCAATTTATCATGATTTTATTCTACGTACCTGCCAGAAAAGGAAATGTATGTGCAATGTTGGAAAAAATATAAATTGTACATACAAATTTTATAAATAATAGAAATTCTAAAAAAATTTGCAGATTGCTTATAAGTTTCCCACCCCCTACCTACTGTCAAAAGAAAAACTGGTTCTAAGAAAACTATCTTTTAGTGGTGCGTAAAATGAGAAGCTAGGCATTAAAAATTAAAACAAGCATTTAGTTTTAATTTCATATGAATAATTTTCATACATTTTAAAGGGTATTTATAATTGATATTGAATTAATATATGCATCAAAAACATTTTTTTTTGCTTTAAACAGTAAAATATATCAAAAGAAGTCTTAAATATTTTCTGAACATTGTCAAGGTTCAAATGTATATGGGAAAAATATAGTTTTAAAAAGTTGGGTAATGTAGGGTTTATATATTTCTTTTCTAGAAGTGATTTACATCTATTAAAGTTAGATTTGTATATATATATATATATATATATATATATATATATATATATATATATATATATATATATATATATATATATATCTATATATATATATATATATATATTATTGAAATTTCACATCCCTACAGATTAAATTGTTGATTTTCCTAAAAAATTAAAATAGGCGTACAGACTTTCATTTTATACAGACAAGGAGATGTCTTAAAAGAGAAGAAAATTTTAGCATTCAAGGAATTATGTTTAAAATCTTACCTTATTCTTTCTAGTTACTGTGGAAAATATTCCCCAGAAAAAAGGATTATTGCCATGGAAACCACGTTTAAACCTTCCATAAAATGAGATGCAAAACAGATGTAGCAACCGATCCTGATGAAATGAGATATATTTAGCTCATTTTAAGACCATATTTTTTCTCCCCGTTGACGAGTCAAAATAATAGAAAATTTTTAGAGTAGAATCTTCATCAACAACATCTAAAGTTTGAATTCAAAGGGTATGAATTTTTGTATAATTTTGAATTCGGTTTTAGCTGTAGGTCTCGATCCGTGTCATATTTGAGTCAGATACATTGACCTTATATCGCGCTACCAAATATTCTGTTAACATATTGTTTGATATAAACATAAACAGTTTAGGATTATTTAAATTTTTAGACACTCTTGACAGCTTCTTGTGTATACTTTTGCATGAGTACATTTCAATCACTTTTCAGCTTCTCCCTTTTGATACTTAAAATAATTTAATTTCTTAGACTATGGTAAAGTTGTGGGTTTGAGTAATAGCGTTATTCATACTTATGTTTATTTGGAATCCACTTTACGCGATAGATATTGATTTAACTAGGCCTCTATATGCAAAGCAATGACCAAACTGCTTCAAAACAACTAAATCATAATATATAAAATTTTCAATAGTTTCCTCGATATGATTATTTGGATCTGTGTCACTGATATCAATTCTCTTAATATGCAAGGTAATGTGACCAGTAGAGAAATTCACTTAATATAATTTTCATTATTTCATGATGTTAGAACCGAATGGGGCAAATAAAAATCTCAAAGTAATATATCAGAAAAATATCAAACAACCTGGATGAAATCTTTTTTATATAATCTACATCGTTAACTGATAATACTCTTAAAAATCCAATTATTTTTTCTACGATATAAAAGCCACTGGTAAGTACAATTTCTAGAAAGACAGCAAGAGATTGTGAAGGTCTGTAGGCACCAAGGTCAACAGTAAGATTAAAAGCATTAAAAGCCAGGGACTCAAGTACCGAAAAGTAGTACCTTAACTGTTTAACTATACTTCAGCTAGAACACGTCTAATACTAGTCATAAATGTATAAAAAATCTTCAATGCATTTTTTCAATATGATAGTTAGACAAAAAATTAAGGCTTAATATGAATAATGAAAGACTTCATGGATCCTTAATATTTGCTGGATTTGAACCAACAAATTCGGTACATAAATGAACCGCTACTGCTCTATCTGTCACAGCTCCATTTATTTTTAACACCCAGGTAATCAAAATATGCACTGATAGAAAAAAATACTTCAATAACTCATTTAATTGCAAAAATAATAATATTTAGAAAGATAAATCAGTGCAGAAAAGTCAAATCAATTAAGACAAAAATTTAAGTATTGTTTAATAGTGAACATCTAATTAACTTCCACAAAATTCTACATCAGTACAGAGATTAGGTACTAGGGCTGAATCAAAACTAATCTAACCTTAGTTTTGCTATGGTTACTAAGTTTTGCTAAGGCACTACAGTAACTGTTTTGCAGTTTTAAAATAGCTGTTTGATTATCTTGAAATTTGTGTCTTAATCACATTTTCTTCCAACTTTCTTTCTTATATTTTAGCACAAGTGTTATCTTATCCAATATTAATTCCATTGTTTTGATATCATTCGAAAATTCTCAATCAAATTAGATAATTTTGACCGTATGTAGAACACTAGAAAATCAATTATTTGAAAGTGATACATTCAACGGGCAAATTCCCCTCAAACGAATGTAACTTTCTGTTCTAGTTTTTTCGCTTCTTTGCTGCTCTGATATAAGTGGAATTATTGAATTACATATCAATGACCTTTCTCGTTTACTTCTGAGAATATCTGATCAATATTGTCTACACCATCAAATAACATATCATATATGAAAGACCTTCAGGATTATAGCCGCCAAAATTTGAATAAATAGTTTAAAATGTGTTCATGCCTGGGCTATATATCTTCCAAATTTATAGATAGGGAATATTTAGAACGATTACCGATAGGGACGAAGCTATTAAATATAAGGTAAGTTCCCATCGCATGAAACACTGACATAGGCACTTTGGAACTCGTTCCTAATTCAGATACTCCTTACTGAGAGTATCCTTCAGGAATATTAGTATGGTAATTCAGATTCATTTATCTAATTTCAACACTAATGCGGTCCTATTGCACAAATGACTTGCTAATACTTACATAAGTGTCTGTATCACAGTCTGTACAATATTAATGGAATACGTTTCGGAGAGTATTAATGGAAACCAAACATTCAGATAGCTTCATCCATGTTTCATAACTAGAACTTTGTTATCAAAGACTCCTTTAAACTATGCCGATTGCTAATAATTCACGTATAACAAGCATTTAGTTCATCTTCAATACATTTGTTATTCATTTTTGCCACTTTCCATCTTTGCATTTAAATATTTAAAATGGATTATTCCTCCGTCCTTTATTAATAGAATTTAGATCATATTTCATTTTCTATTTTTTGGAAGCACATTTTAAATTATTAAAGAGTCTTACACAAACATGGTTTTTAAAGAAAAATTTTTAAAAATATATAAAATTTTTGAGATTATGAATGCAATGAGAGCTAGTTTTAAATACATTCTTTAAAATGTTAGTATATCTTAAAGCACTTATTTACGGTAATTTTATAAAACTTGAAGTTTAAGTGTCATAACTAATTCATTCGTTCTCGATACAAGTTAATTTTTGGAAATAATATAATATGGAACATGAACATTCCAATTTCATAAATAGTGTTTGAATTATTGAGATAAAATTCCTGTAGTTTCTTTTAAATTTCTCAAATTAGATAAAAAAAAATAAGCTGTAATAAAACAGCTAAAATGTCTTCCAAACTCTCTTTTCGGGGTTAATAAAAACCAAATATTATCCTATTAATGTCTATCTCCTCATTTTAGATATTGGTAAAAATAGCTTGTAGATCTTTTATATTTTTTAAAACAAGCTTTTCTATTTATAAACATGTAAATGGCAACTGTAAAAAAATAATCTAAGACATTTTCGGGTATCTGTTATTATTCATTTATATTTCATTTTGATTTTTTGTGACTGATATATAAATTCACTTTATAGGCAAATACATTGACTGTAATTAAGACAAGTATTTTTATCCATTATAAAACTTCTTAATTTATTCCGCATTAATTGGTTGTTAATAGTTAATCTGAGAATATTCAAAACAAAATTAGTATGTATGCAAAATATTACATTTTGTTTAGTAAAAAACTAATAAAGTACCTTTAGGTAGAATTAGTAAGTAGAGACTATAGTTTTAAATGCGCAGGGGGCTGTGAAGAATAGACGGTTACTCAGCCTCTGACAATCAAAAAGGAATATTTTTAAGAAGTGTCTTCAAAACATTCAAGACAGGATTCCTGGGAGTATAATGAACGCATATTTGTTTCAGCGAGATAAAATTTCTTGTAATTTCTATATTAGCCGTGCTGAAGTGAAAGTCTGGATTTCCAATCCTGTCAACTGTCAGTAAAAGCCTGAAAGAACTACCTTAATATAACAGAGGAAGACGATTCAGTGTAAAAGGTTTGATTTGGGAATTTACGGTAGCTCAGTCGGCAAAGGCAATCTTGTAAGTGAGAGGTTGCGGGTTCGAAACCCGAGCCGGCATAACATCCCAGTGTTCGTTAAAGGTGACTGGGGTACGTAAAATATGTCACAATGTTCTCCAAGTTTTCAATCAATACCTCTGGGAGTAGCAGGCTAAGCATATGGGTCTTCCGCTTGGTCCCTGCTTCAAAATTGTGAGGACCTACTTGAGTTAAAGCTGTACTTTCGCCCATGAGGTGCTCGTCAAAAAGAAAGGTTCACTGCTTTGCTTAATACGAGTCAAAAGTGCTTGTTTTGACCAAGTGGCATATGCAACAGCAGGTTTGATTTGGAGCGCTACGGTCTGCTGTTTTACTACTCGAGGGCTAATGATACCGGGGCTTACTGCTTAAATCCGGTTCCGAACATCTATGCCATCAGCGATATTCAAACCCGTGAACTCCAATACCGAAGAGCAGCGCTCTACCATTTGGCCATCGATCTGATGAGTGTAAAAGGATGTGTTAAAGATGTGTTAAATAGTAGCTTAGCCAGAAAAGTTGTCAATGCAGAACCGGAGGGAAGTGAATCCGAGGTTAGAGTCAGAAAAAAAACTGTCTAGTACGCTAACGGAGGTTGAGGTACATTATAGGTTTGATGTCGAAATGCCGTCCATGTTTATATTATACCTCTAGAAGTAGCTGTGCAAGCCTGGGAAGTAGTTTTACTTGGTACCTACTTTCAAAATTACAAAGATCCACTTTAAGCTCAAAGTAGTTATTTCATCCCTGAGTTGCTCTTCAAAACGAAATACGCAAACTTTCTCTTGCTGAAGAAATTATTTAAACTTTGACATAGTTGCTTTTTGAAGCTTTAGCCTGTGACTTTACACTGATACCCATTATGTATTTACCATTTAATAAGCTAAAAAGTAAAGGAATTCCATTTATATACTTTCATCAAAAAGTTGTAAATTAGTTTTTATTTATATAAACTTAACAGTGAAGTATACATCGCACAAAAGGGATATAAGTTTAAGACTATTATCATCGATCTATCCTAACATATACTTTCAAAATATTTAGAATAAGCTTAAAAGAAATTTGGAATAAGTATAACACTGACTGCTAAACTACATTTCAAATAAATTCAAAAATTCTATGAAAATAAAATAGCAATGTTCAATTTTAAACTCTAAAAAAGGTTTTATTGACTCTTGACAAATTTTCAATTAAACTGTCAATAAACAAATTCATGCTAAAAAGACACAGCATCTTCATTCTTGGAACGTTATTGTTTATATAAAGCAGAAACCGCTATTTAAACCTATTAGACCATTTTCTTTTCTGAGAGAAAAGGAAGCAGATCTTAATGCATAGACAAAATACGAAAGGTTAAGATTTAGTTTGTAAGAACGTCAAAGATTTTGAAAGAATGGAATTGAAGAAACTAGTTATTTCTCTAGATGAAGTATTTTTAGCTTAAATCCGCTTTCACATTTCATTAGTTATATTTCAAAAGAATCCTTTAAGACTGAATACGAAAATGCAAAATCATCTTATTTTTTCATATAAATAACATTTTATAAATTTTAAATATGTGGATTTCTATATTGTTTACTGTGTACCATGAGAAATTATTTTTATATTAATTCATTTATAAATTTCTTTCAGAAATCATGGGTTTTATCTGCCATTTAACAACAAAGAATAGTTTTGAGGCTAATAGATGTATGGTAGATGTACCTTCGTTCAGAAGGTAAATTAGAACAGATTCTAGTGTTTAAAAATTTTATGAGCAAGCTCTCAAAAATTTCTCTAAGAATTATAATGGGTTCATGGTATGTTATTTTCATAGCAGTTTGAGTTCAGATTTTTTTATCTCACATTAGATTGTAGATGTACCTTTGATCAGAAGGTAAATTAGAACACATTTTACTGCTTAAAAACTTTATGAGCAAGCTCTCAAATTGTTCTCTAAGAATTACGATGTGTTCAAGGTGTTTTACTTGCATAGAAGTTTGTGTTCGTATTTTTTGATCTCACATTCCTGCAACTACCTGAATTTGTGTTTAGATCCATGTTTTTCAAATTTGTTCCAGTCCAGTATTGGATTAAAAATCGATACTCAAAATAAGGATAATATTGATCATACCAAGCAGATTCTGTACCAAGGTATTGTTAAACATATAATGCAATTTGTATAATGTCATGAACATAATGTAATAATTATTAATGTAATGTCATTAATATAATGTAATGTGATTATTCAGGAATTAAGAAAATCCTGTTAAGGAGGTTTATACATTTATATTATTACATTATCTAACTACTTTTTTTTATAAGTTTTGTTCAGATATTTACATTACATTATTTGATATGCATGTGTATCACACATAGGTGCGTACATAATATTTTAATCCCATTAATCGATTTTAATTATTTTTGTAATAAGTTTTTAGCGTTTCTTCGATTAAAAGATAACCTATCCAGTTCTTTGGAAAAATTTCCATTATATTTCTAATATATTGCCGCATAAAGAAGCTTAGCCAGCTAGCTCAGTTGCCGAATGGTCAAAGCACGCGATCCAGACCCGGAGATTGTGGGTTCGATGTTTGACATGGCAGTTTATCCAAAGTACGGATTTTTAATTTAAAAATGTTATTTATTGTTTCCTTATGTTCTTGAATATTCTAGATCTTTCTTTAATATGTAAATTAGTTATTTCTCGAATATTCTGTTCGGGTATAAAAGCTGATACCCACTAGTAGTAGGAAACTTCCCAATCTTGTAAAGTTGCGAGTTGCTACTTAGCTTTAATAAATTCTTCTGTTAAGTTAAACGGTGTGTTCATTCGAATCTTCGTGACAATATAGCAACCCTCTTGGAAAAATCACTATGCCATATTTTTGTCTATTAAGCTTTCCTTACATTAACATCTTATATAAAATATTTACATGTGTTCCTATGTTACAGGTCTCCCCCATGTGTTGCTCAATATTTCTCACTGAAAAACGAACTCTGTCTTGACGTTGTTGGAAAATAATTTTGTGACGTTTGGAAGCGGATCACAGCAGCTTGCAGAGGGACGCAGAAACAGCCAAGTGCAATGTGTGTCACATGAAGTAATAATATGTATAATATGTTTTTGCAATTTTTTTTAGATTTTATTCTAGTCATATGCTAATGGTTCCTATAACGAGAAGGCCTTATAATTTTTATAATTTAAAAGGTAAAATTAAACATGAGATGTTCTGTGGCAACATCCTTTCATTTTATTCTAAATTTTCAAGCATTTATACTCCATGAAAGTAAGCAGGATATTCCCTTCTCACAAAATTTCCTTGATTGCTGCTAAAACCAATTTCAAACCTTATCCAACACTTCATCATCCGATTGAAATCTTCTACGTACATTTTTTTCCCAAACACAATAAAAATTGTAAATGTAGAGTTAAATTATAAATGGAATAAAGCAAACAGAAATTTACAATTGCATTCTGAAAAGCCACCGTATTTTATGCACGGTCTATTTACGATTAATTAAATTGATAATATAAAGATTAATACAAACATATATTATTAAATTTGAAATTATTGATCAAATTAATTAATAATGCATTTTTAAAAGGTTTATGATAAAGATATATTTTTGTTTGTTTTGGTGTTGATTTTTTGTTTGTTGTTTTAAAAAAAGTAAAAGAAGTTTTTTGGTGAAGTTATTGTAGTTTTTTTGAGTACACTTTTTTGTAATGTGTAAATTTGATTTTTAAAAGGTTTAATAAATTCATGTAAGATGATATTTTTAATTATTATATTTGTTATTTTATAAAATTTATATTAATTTGTAAATAAATTTTTTTATGATATGGATAATTTAATGTTTTTTTTTTTTTTTTAAATATTTTTGCTGGATAAATTTTATTTTTATTTGAATTTTTTATAATATGTTTTTGTTTTAGATTTAAGATTTTGTAAATAATTAAATTTTTGTTTTTTTGGTAGTTCCATTTTTGAAAAAAAATTTTTTAGATTTTTATTTTATAAAATTTTAAAATTTCAATTTTTAAAAAATTAATATTTGTTTTTTGTTTTATATTAATTTTTTAAATATTTTAAGATTATTTTTTTTTTAATTAAAATATTTTTGAGATACTTTGCTTTGTTTTTAGATATGTTTACTAAAAATATAAAAATAAAATAGCAAAAAAAGGAAAGAATATTAAATATTTTGTTTTTGTTTTTTAGATATTTTTTTATTTATATTATAATTAGATTTTATTATTTTGTTTTTTTTTTTTGATTTTATTTTTTTATTTTTTTTTTTATTTTTGATTTTTAAAATTTAATTTTGTTTTTTTTTTTTTTAATGTTAAAATAAATTTTTTTGAATTTTAATTTTTTTTTTTTTATTAAATTTTTATTTTTTTTTTAATTTAAAAAAATGTTTTGTATTTTTTTATAATAATGTTATAACATATTTTATTTTGCAAACAATTTTTTTTTCTAAATTAACAAAATAGTTAACACAGAAACTGCTTCAAGATTTTTATATCATTTTTTTGTCTTGCATAAATACTAAGATCAATTACTTTTACATATCTTTAAGCTAAGAATGAATCTTTTGGAAGAAGCTTTTAATGAGAGTTGTACCTTATTTTGCACTCCAATTAAAGTGTCAAAACAAGGTGAAAATAAATCACCTCAAATTTCCCGAAGCTAGCCCAAAGTTAAAATAATGATGGGAATTGATAGCTTGAGGTATAGCATCTAAATCGATATGGATTGAAGGGAAACAACTTAGCTAACAGAAGATAAATCAATCAGTACTAATCATAGGGATTAACGCCTAGGAGGCTTATCTTCTACACATTCAGTTATGGATTTGCTGAATAGGTTTTATGAGTATAAACCATCACTAATTTCAAAATGTGCCGTATTAAATTAGAAATTTCAATACATAAATTAATGGTTTCAATTCAGAGTCAAAGCATTCTTACTGTTGATATTTGACTAACATTTAGTTCACAAAAGAAACATCTTTCATTCAAATATTTTGATTAAAATAAGGAATAAAACATTGTCTATTTCTTTGATTTTTGCAATTGACTAAAATACTCATTTAAAGAGTGAAATCTATTTCAACAACTAACTTCATATATCGAAAATTCCAGAAGTATCAAAGGTGAAAAATATATTCGGGAATATAGAAATATCTGTTTGTTCCTAGCTCAAAGTTTAAATATACAATTTCAAACATACTTGTTGCGGCTTTCGCATCAGTGTGACGTCATTCATTTTTGGGGACTTGAGCTGTTGTATATTGTCACTGAATTTCCCCATCCTTTTTAATCATGAACTTATATTTTAACGTTAATTTATATTTTATGATTTGATTCATTCACCTGATTTTATATTGTCACGTGTTGAAATGAAGTGAATGCAAGTTACGTGGTAGATGCTATAAAAGAGCAGTAGTGTAAATCTTGTAATGCTTTTTGAGTTGAATTAAAGTTGTTGTTTTGATATATCCCTTGCGCTTTATTGTTTGCTTGTTTAAACACTGACAACCATTAAGCATCGGGTAGATGCACCGAGCCCCTATTTCAAGAATAGAGTATATTTAAAAGTATTTTCAACAATACTACTGTTTCCTAGGGTTGTGACTGTATGAGCAATATTCCTCAAAACTTAAATGTGCTGAGTTGCCTTTTGGCAAGATACCAAATTGAGTCTTCTAAAATACTATTAGAATAATTTTGAAGTTCTAATACCTAATGTTGCCAATAAAATATATACTGAAGATATTATTAAACAAATTTTCAACATGTAAATGATACCTGTTTTTTTAATGAATATAGATAGTTGTTCATTCACATGTTTGTTGTATTTTTTGTGGGTGTGGGTGGAAGCTTGAATGTACACAATTTTGTTCTGCATTGATCAAATAAAAACTATTGCATGAAAACGTAACGTATATAGCATATATTTATTATTTTCCTAGGTTGTTTAACTGTAAAATATTTATCGTAACCTGATTTTTCTGTTTGTTGCCAATTAGCAACGTTAGGCATAAAGTTCCATTAATCTTTCTGGAGAATAAGCAGTGTTGGCTCTATTTTCTTCTATATTTAATAGTAGTCTATTTTTTTTAATATATATATATATATATATATATATATATATATATATATATATAGTCAGCTTTATGCCATCCTCAGAGATTGTGTCAAAGGCTTTTGTGGTTACAAGTAGTTTATTTTTGTGGTAGTTTATAATTGTAGTTTACTTTTTTAAATATATAAACAGTCAAAATTTTTGGCATACTCAGAAATTGCGACAGAAACGTTTGTGGATAATTTTTACTTTTATTGTGAAGTATCATAAAGTAAACAATTTATTTTCTATTCAAAATGTTTTTTGTAATGTTTGGCAATAAAACTTTTATTTGTAATAAGAATTAATTACTTTTAAAACATCTTGTGAAAGTTCTTTATCAAAATTATTAAAATTCCTGTGTTTTTAATGTTATAAAACTAACAAAAAAAATTCATTTTTCCATTAAATCCCAATGTTGGTGATCAGCGACAAACCATTCTTTAAAAAGTAATCTATTAAACAAAATATGATTTTTAAAGTATGTTTCTCTTTATAAATATAAGAAAATAAAGCCAAAATAATCCTTAATTAGTTTTTTAAAAGTCAGGCATTTAAGGGTTAAATCATTTCTGAAATTTGTATTATTAGTAGAAAGTTAACCTTAGAACTATATCCTTAAGTCTCAGACATTTTTAATTAAAATAATTAACTCTTAAAAGCTGAAAATAACTTTGATGTGCATTAAATATTTCTTAATGAAAAGCGTATGCATTTCTTGCCTTTCCTTGCTTAAAATAAATTTTAATATAGTTATATAGCAGTAGTAACAGCACTCGACAAAAACAGGATAGTGTCTTTGTATGGTTAAATTAAAAGATTAAAGAGAATATGCACATCTAAAGCTAGAATGCAATGAGCAGAATCTAAAATCACCATCTTTTACTTCTTTTTTGGCAACTATTCATGTTATATTTTTCTAATGATATGTTTATAAATCTTATCAAATTTTATTCTTTTAAAAAAATCTATCTTGCTCTATAATATACGGCATGTAATGATTATGAAATTTCATTTAATGGATTATAGTTAAAAGATATATCGGCTACATTTAGCTAGAAACAATTTAATATAAATCCCTGAAATTCTTAATTGCTTAATTACTTTGAAAACTTTTGCAGTATCTTTATGTAACCTTATAAGTTTACCCCATATAGAATGTTTAGTTTACAAGCTAAATCTAATTTATTTCACCAAATGCATACGCTTCGGAGATTTTTTCCTTTCAAATTACACCAGAATTAAGTTAACACATGCCAGATTACAGTCAGGCAAATAAACGTATTTTGTACAACGTAAAATTCTGCTAAGCCACTTTATCTGTGTTACATTGGTATGTTATACTTATTCTTTTATTTTACATAAACGTTTTAGTTTGAGAAGAATATTTTCTCAAAATTATGTATCTACATATTGAATTAGGAAGGCAATAACGTGTACATGTAATAAGCTTTTCTGTTTGCTATAAAACTTTCATATTAAACACGAAAATTGTTTCCTCAGCACATAATTTACTCTCTACCTAAATTTCCTTCGCCTGTACGTGGTCCTAGATAAACTCCAGTAATCTACGTTTAAAGCCCGTAATTGCACATTGGATTGAAACATGAGTGAATGAAGATTTATTCCCCTGTTAGAATCATTACTGTAAAATAAGACTGCATTAAAAAATGCTTAAATAATGTGGCCATTAGCAAAAACAGCATCTAGGGAAAGATGAGGTATGCTATTAGGAATTAATTACTGAATAATTATTTCAAAATAATTATGATTTTGAACGTGCTTATTGCTGATAAAAAGAAATTGCTTAAAATGAGTTATGAAGAGTTGGTATTTGAAAGAAAATGCATCGTAATAAATTAATAGCCACTGGATTCAAAATATTCACCCTATAAAACTTAAATAAGCGCCCATTTTTAAAAAAGTTTAAACTTCATATGCTTTGTTTTAGATGCAGAATTGCCCTTTGAATCACAGTTGAAAATTTCAGTCTTATGTATGAAAAATAATAGGTTTCTGTTACAATAGCATTTATTTAGATTTTTAGCCGTGATCTTATTTTAAATAAATATTTTAACCATAGCAGCGAAAAAGTATTCTTATGATTTTCATTTCGGAGAATCTACGTTGTTTCAATTATGTAAATTAAAAAAAAATCACTTCTCGAATAGTAAATAAGCTGAAAGATAGATGAATGGGTAGGGCGCTGCTCTTTGGTACCGTTGCTCGTCTGTTCTAATCTCCCTCATGGCATGGATGTTCGTCGACCGTTCCGGTTTCATTAGGCCTTGTGTAGCCAAATATAGACCAGTGATTCCTAAAGAGGTATATATCGACCCCTAGGGGTCTATCACAACCTGCAAGGGGTCTCCGTCAGCGAAAAAAAAAATTTGGGGGTCCATGAAATGAAAATGGGTCCACAATAGTGGATCTCAACATACGCTGATATACACTCAACATACACCTATTTACTTACATTATACTATCTTTTAATATAAATTGTAAGTTCATGAAATTTTGGCAACGTGAAAGAATGCCATACCTTACAGGATTTGTGGGAAGCACGATATTTAAGTGTACGTAACAATCCGAAGTTTCAGCTACGGTTTATATTATAGACTGTAGCGCACTAAAACAACCAACCAAAGATTAATCAAAAGATAAACTATGTTTGAAAAAAAATTATAACCATCATATAATTGATTTCAATACATCATAATACGGAATAAAGTAGTTTACAAATAAAAACCTTGGCATGAATCCCATATGCAAGAGCTTTCAATCTGTTTATTAGAAGGAGTTATAAATTCATTTCTGTACATTATGAATAATTTTCGTTCTTCAACTTTAACTTTGAAATGCCCTTTATGACGATTGTATAGCTTCATTTTTGCTCTTGAAATAACTGAACTAAATCCATTTGCAGGTCTTATATTTCCTTTTTTTTACTGAAAGGGAAGCTTGACGTTGAAAACATAAGTGTATTGGTGATTATAATATTGAATAGACTCCAGAGGAAATGAATTCGCCATTTTCTAGAATTTTTTGTCGCATCGTGCATTTCTTATTAATCAGCGGTGTCTACTTCGATCATTAATTTATTATATTGAGTAAACACACGGGTACAAGACGGAGTTTAATATTTGTTAACTCTTCTCTTCAAAATGAATCGACCATGCTTGATAGAAGTAGGAATAGAATATAATTTTAACACAGTGCAAGTGGTGATGGGATAATTATATGCTGAAAACCTGCAATATTTCCAGTGCTACTCAATTTTATACCGACTATAATTTTAAAGATATGCTAATCATACTAGTTTTTATTTTCTATTTCTTTTACTGGAATGTTTGTTCTCATCAACATTGTGAACAATTCAGCTAAATGTAAACAACAAGGAATGAAAATTTTTCCTCAGTTTAGAGACCACAAAGCAGTTGCCTATCTTGCTATATATTTTCCAGAATATACTACAATGTTTAAATTACAAATATGATTGCCCAAAATATGATTATACTTGTCAGGTAGGGTTTTTTTTTTTTGGGGGGGGGAGACTTGCACATGTATTGCATGATGCCTACTCGGTCTTTCTCGTCGAGCATAGCTTCATTTGACATACTTGCATTTATAAGGGGGGTATAGAATTTACATTGTACAGTAATAAGAATTAATCTGTTAGATTTGACCAGTTAGTGTTAGATTAGACTTGTTAGATTAACCTGCAGATTTGAAAAATTTGTTCGCTCAACAAGTTTTTCTCTCCCTTTCCTTGTATTGCGTTAGATGACCTGTAGTCCTCGAGATCTTTGGTACTTTCACAATATAATAAAAAAACTCCACAACTATTCGTTTTCAAAACTCCTTTAGATTTCCTTGAAACATAATTTCAATATATTCTTTGATTTATTCTGCATATTTTGTCTTCTGTATGTCTTAACACCTTAAGGTGCACGTTCGAGTTAACTCAAGCACGTTAAACTGGCCAAACTGTGCACACTCGAGATAATTCCAGCGGCGTTGTACTTTATATTGCTATAATTTTTCATACTCAAATGCAATCGATAATTGAAAATAACAATGTGAAAGCAAAAAAATAATAATAATAATCGTTTTATTGATACTTATCATTTACATGGGATTGTAAGCTATATTCGACTACTTTTTACAATGTTATCAAAACCAAAATTGCAATAAAAATTTTGATTATTTTTGTATTTTTTTTTTGGGGGGGGGGTGTCAAGACAAAGTTCTAATCTATGGTTTATAGATTAAAAAATTGATTTTTTTTTGGCCAGCCCGTTTAAAAAAAACTGTGCATTAAGTGATTAATATTCTTAGCAGAGGAATGTAAGCCAATAAATTAACCAAAAAAAGGACTGCCAGTTTTGAAAATATTTAAAACATTGTTTTATATTTTCGACCATTCGTTTTCTTAATATCAGCAAATAATTTTTAATTATTTGTCGAATCTTCAACGTTCTGGTAACCGACATCCACCATGTTTAAAAGTTCTCAACTTCAAAATCAGGAATAAAAACTTATGCCGGTTAAATTCAATTGACAAAAAGATATCTTCATTTGACAGTTCACTTGCTTGAAATGCAGAAAAACTTTTATTTAAGACAATAGCTTTTTCCTTTCGTCATTATTCATAAATTTTAGTAAAAAATCTAATTTGATATAAAATATTTTTAACTGTAATAAGTCAAACTCCAATTTAGATAAATATGATAAATTGAATTTCAACATACCTGTATTATAGCACCATATTAACACTGTTAATTATAGACTAGTATGTTTCATACTGACCGAGTTATCCAGGAGCTCAAATCAAAAAACAAACTGTAATATAGGAAAGGAGAATTTATTTTCCTTAATGTTTGAAATTTAGTTGAAATGTTTATAGGTGAGTTCCTTGCGGGTAGGTCAACCGCCTATACTGAGTAATATGACTGTTGAGAATGTAATACTGAGTTTGATGTAGATAATTATATTCACGAAAAATCTAATGAGACAAATTATTTATGCCCAAAGCCTCAAAAACACAAAAATTTTCGAAAGGTTTGGATAGGTTTGGTTTGATGTGCTACGATCTACTTTTTGCAACACGAGGGCTATTGTAAAAAAAAGTTTGGAAAGGAAGAAAGACAAATAATGTTTAAATTATTTTCTGTATAATGTCAAGAAGTTTCGCGAATGTAACATTTAAAATCCTACGAGGACTAATAATATTAAGGAAGAGAAAATCAAAAAGTTATTAGAGTTAGTGTTGTTGAAATGTCTACCAGTTAAACATGCCTTAAATGAAATGCTCCAAAACATTTATCCAGAAATGGAGAAAGAACGAACATACATGCTATCATAATTGACAGTTTATCTTGAATTTTATATGGACAAATGTCAAAATTAAGACTACCCTTACCAAGTGATCTTGAAATTCTGACTGTCAGTAAAAATACCAGCTGCCGGTAGGCATCTATTGGCGGTTAGCACTTTTTGCCTGCAACAAGAAATAGAGGGGAAGGGACATACTTAGTGAAACTTTGTTATTTACCACCCCGTCTCTTATTCCCCCTAGGAGGAAGTTCTTTTAATCAGATGACAGTTTGATGGATTATTAATAGTAGCAGCAAATGGCCACCTTTTGAGTGCTTTTCTTATATATTGAATATTTACAGTTTGTGTGGGTCTTGGATCAGTCTCGATGGTCACGGCAGATTACATTTAGCTGACGTCGTAGCTAGGGGAAAATCCTGTTATTGGACCAGCTTCGTGAAAGTCGCTGTTTGGCGTCTGTGGAACAGAGTGTATTATCCGTCATTGGTATAATATCAATGGGCTCCTAAAATGGTAACCTGGGAAGCTTCTATTTTTAGCAACAGTGTTTCACGCATTAAAAATTCTTACATCTAGCATGTTAAACAATTGACTGATTTGATTTGGCGCGCTACGGTCTTCTTTTTTTGCAACACGAGGACTATTGAGACCGGGAACTACAGTTAAAAGCATATTCCGAACGACTACGAACATTCATACCATAGCGAGATTAGAACGCACGAACTCCGGTATCAGATCTTTAACCCTTCGACCATCGTTCGGCAGCATATTAAACGGAAAACTAATTTTAAAGTGGAAAATATTCTTTATTAAATATATAAAAATATGTTGTTTCAAGAGGTCAAATACAAATTTAATTATGTATACATAATTTTTATAATTCAGAACTAAAATATTATCAGCTATTTAATTTCACCCATTTAAATGAACCTAGGCATTTAAAATATGAAACGCCTTCCTCTCCCCCCCCTATTGTTTATATATATTCTTTTCCAATGCAGCAGTTGATATAGACATTATCCTAACGCCTATACACGACTAAGAAGCTCTTACCCATTTAGAACTACGCGGGGAGCACATGCATCTTAAGTTATGCTACGGAAGCCAGTAACATTACCCCCGCTGGATCCTCGTAATTTAGAAGCAGGGACCAGTCAGATGACCCCCAGGATTGACCTGCCACCCCCAGAGGTATTGATTGAAAACTTTTAGGACTTTGTGGCTACGAACATATTTTACGTGCCCCAGTGACCTTTAACGAACACAAGAGGATCTTAGGCCGGCTCCAAGCCCGAAACCTTTCAGTTACGATATTTTACTGCAGTTACCGACGAGCTACTGCCGCCTGTTATATATAAGTCAAAAGGAACAGCTTACCATTCCTGTCTCAAAGTCGTTGATGTAGATCATACAGACAATCAGTTTACTGATAGCATTAAAGAAACTAAAAATATTAATATCGCTGTTATAGAAATAACAAATCAGCTAAAGTTGAATCTTTTTTACTTTATATACAGCATATTTATTTCTCTCTCAAAACAACCTAACCCGTCCCCTCGAATACGCCAAACAAGGCTGACAACCTCGAATACTCTTTGAGTCAACAATAATACACTTGAAGTTTGAAAAGCATAGATTTACATTTTAGGTTTCTTGTTGCATTGGCAGATTCAAGTAACCAGGAGTCTTCGTGTGGGACATTTTACACAAACAAGCAATTGCTTGTTTCTGCAATCCATCTGTATCTTTTATCCCACTGAAAACGTGCAAATTTACAGATGTAATGCTTCAGAGATGGTAATAGATAGATGACATATGTGTGTGTATATGTGTATATATGTGTGTATATGTGTATATATGTATATATATGTATATATATATATATATATATATATATATATATATATATATATATACTATGAAAGAAATCGATGGCCCAGTTACACAACTATTTTTGCATACACTGTTAGATTAACTGCTATCAAGTAATGTTATCAGATACAAATTAACAAGCTCGTTTTTTAAAAAAAAGTTTGCACATGAAAAGTTATGTATTAACATTATAGATAACATCCTCTATATATTAGATGAACAAATCTTAAAATAACGATGTACAAGTTTTTGGATAAAGTGATTTCAAACGCCTTTTTTTTCTCCCTTTTTCTTTAAAGTGCACCGATTATTTTCTATATATTCAAATTTTAAAAAGTACTATCAGAACGTAACATCCAAAATACAACTTTGAAAGCAGCCATAAAAATTTATGAGTTCGTGAGTACCTTATCTTATACATGATTAGAGTAACGAGAACTACGGCAGTTTCTATACTTACAAATAACAATTTTTAAAAAGATCAGCCACTTATAGGTACTTTGTACTTTTCGTGTAGAAAAATCTTAGTTCAACAATCAACCTCCCTATCACTATAAAATAAGTTCTGCTCGTTTTAGAGCAGTTTTTTTAACAAGTCCCTTGCTTAAAAATATATCTTTTGTTGTTTCGTATCATACAATATAACTAATAAACTAAATTTAATTTTATTTACACAAAAGAAAACTTTAAATATAGTAACTAATTTATATGAAATTTACCTTTACTTAAATATAGTTTCAGTATGAAAAAAACATGTATAAAGTTTTAAGATTGAAATTAAAACTTGTAACAAATTAAGTACTTTTAAAAGTTTAGTATTTATTTTATTATAAAATATATTTTAAATATTAGCATAACTTAAGTTCAGAGACAAATTTAGAGGATTCATCGAGAGAAAACTTTACTTACAATACATGTATTTCAAATCTTAATTTTATGGTTAATCAAACTTAATTTTTTTTCCTATTAGTATATATTGGAATATACTAGCTAGCATGTACGCAAAAGAATTCTAAAAAAGTAAAGGTTCGTAGAGGTTTAACAGCTACACACTTATAACGTGGTTCTAATTTCTTAAAAACGTCCAAAATGGGTTTCAACGGCGATTATTCACTAGTTTTAAACCACCTAAAATAAACTAAATATAAGTTGAGATACAAAAGTAGCAACTATTTTCTACTTTCTGGCTGTCAAACATTCTGTCACATGATTATTTGGTGGGAATAAAAGTCCCAAGACTGGGTATCCAAAGACGCTCAGTATCACAAAATCACCCACACACCTTGATGCTTTTCAGGGCTGGTCTTCACCCGAAATACCACAGAAAAAAAATTGTTCTGTGCTGTAGTTTTTAGCTATGTGACTCTTCAACACTCCACTGACTTTCACGACCGAAGGTTGTTGGACAGTGGTTTTTGTTCCACCTCCGAGGAAACGATATCTATAGCAGAAACGTCACACTAAGGATTTTATATTAGTAAAAATATATTACTAAATATTTTTAAGCTAGTCTTATAAAAGATCTTACCATTAACACGTTGTGTGAGGGTACATTTCGTAGCTCAATTGTACCTGGAGCGGGCGTTTTGCGCGTAAATTTAGGTATTCAATTAAATCTCAATAGATCGAAACTTATTTCATTTTTTAACCAACTTTTCGTATTTTATATTGAAATATATAAACATAAATAGAAATATATAAATAACAACCACAAGATTTTTGTAAACAAAAATATATTTTTTAGTATATAAATTTATAATAGTATGGTAAATATGAAAAATGAAATAGAAATAGTAGTATATAGATTTAATTTTTTTTCCGTTTTGTGGTTCCACATCGACTGATGTAAAAACTAGTTGTCTGAATTTTTCCAGAATCTATGTAGTAGACAAGAACATTCGGTTTCGTTTTCTGTATATACCGTGCTTTTTGTACCCACAAACAAACCATGTTGTTACACTAACCCGTACTAGTACGTAACCCGTGCTCAAGCATCAATCGTCAGAAAACGTACTAGTACGTGTTCAGGACACAATGTGCTAACTATTCTAAAACTATTCAGAATGTACATATTTTATAATTATCGAAATAATTTAAAATGAAGATTTATACAATTGAAAGGTTTGGTTTGGAATTTCTACGGTGTGCTACATCACGGCTAATGAAACCTGGATTTCCTGCTTGAAGTTGGTTCCGAATATGAATCCATCAGTGGTATTCAAACCTTCGAAATCTGGTATCAATAGCAGAGTCCTAGACATTCGGCTTCAGATCGATTATTACTCTCTTTATATCAGTCTCAACCAAAACGCATAAACTGCAGATTAGTACATTTTCACATAAAAGTGTGTGGAATAAAAGATGTATTCCCCTTAATTTACATTTGTTTTATGGAATTCATGTATACATACCTCAATTTAAGTAATTTAAAGAGCTTCATTCAAAAGTCTGTACCTCGATTGCATACTTGCAATTTTTCTTTTTAAATTCATAGTTCGTAAGACTTCCTAATATTTGAGTTTTATAATTAATGGCATCCAAGTTTCTAATATTCTATTTAATTTTTGTTGCTATTTTTAATGAAATTGGCTGAAAATTAATATATCTTGACAATTTCTAAATATACACATGTCTAATAGGTGTACATGAGGAATTAAGGTTGTCTAGACTAATGAGATTACGACTTTCAATGAGACATACTATAAAAGTAGACAAAATCCTTAAGATAACTACATACATTATTCCCAACATTTATTCGTCAACTGTGTAGAGCCTCTAGCATTATGCACTAACCCACTAAAACTAGTCTGTCTTCCATTCACTTTTGAAATTCAATAATACATCCTACATTAGAAAGATTTTTACTCCTTGTGTTTTATTAAGTTTTTGTTCTCACTTTCATTAAAATATTTGCATAGAAATTTGCTTTTGTTTTTCCCCTCTGTGCATAAAGGTACATGTTTCACTCAACGTTCGGCAGATAATAAACCCTTACAACTGGTATAGTTCAGGTTTAGTGTCTAGACCTAGTAAAACTTAAGAGGTTAAACAAAGCTTACTTTAAAATATTTAACGCCAGTGGAAACAATAAGTGTGGGAATCTTTATAATATAATTAAACTAATTTACATTGTATTTATATCAGATTTGAACTGTCCCTCACCGTATATTAGCAATATTGTAATATCTATTAATAAAAATTGATTACAAATTGCACACTATTCATTTTGTATGTTTTTATAGATGAGTTAATTTTTTAAGCCTTCACCCTTGTCTATGCATATTACGTTTACAAAATATTCAATAAAAATTTAAGTCACTATAGGAAAACAAACCTGTACTAATGGTTGCTTCATACAACAGTTGATTAACCTCCAACTCGCAAGCTCCCTTTAAATGGAGAGAGCTAAACTGGCCAAACTGTGCACACTCGAGATAATTCGAGCCGTGTTGTACTTTATGTTGCTATAATTTTTCATGCACAAATGCAATCGAGAATGGAAGACAATGGGAAAGAAAACAAAATCTGTTTATTTATCATGGGATTGTAAACTACAACACTTATTCAAGTATAATATATATATATATATTTTCTAAATTCAACGTTCTAAATTCTGGTTTTCACATTAAAAAAAATATTTTTTTGGGGGGGGGCCTGCGTTCTTAAAAAAAACTGCATTAAGGGGTTAAAAGTATCCCATCATACACCAGTTACATTAAATTATTCAGATTTTACTAAATTCAAATAGTTGCATGTTACAAATCTTCCCCCCACTGTGTCTTTACCTTAAAAATGTAGTGGGAAGATAAGGGTTCACTAACCACAAAAGTTAATTTACGATTCAAAAAGGACAATGCAGCTTACAGGTTCTTTTAAGAAAATTTCTTTTAATGTCTAAAGTTGATGTTTACTACCACCTCACGTTCGATGTTGGGAAATAATGTATTTTAATTTCTAAACAGCGTTTTACCTGTGGCATCCTTCACTAGTTTTCCCATAAAATGTTTTTTCTAGACAGCGTAGACTGAAGAAAAGTGGATTGCTGTAAGGTGCTTTAAATTTTGCAGAAGGATGGTTTGGTTTGGAGAGCTACGGTCTACTTTTTACAACACGAAGGCTAATGAGACCGGGACCTACTGCTTAAAGCCGATTCCAAACTGCTACTAACATCCATGCCACTATAGGATTCGAACCCACGAACTTCGGTTCCGAACTCCAGCATTCTAACCATTCGGCCATCGCTCGGTGAAGATAGCAGAAGGGAGAGCTTGAAATATCCATTTCTTAGGCTTGCAATTAATAAAACTGAATTCTTTGAATGATGCTAGTATTTTATTTCTCGTATTTCTACTGAAAGTCGAACTACGAAGTTTATAGTTTATATTTTAAAAGTTTATTCTTTAAGTGAAAAGCCAAAGACGTCAATGAAGTTACTATTTATCCTGAATATAGAAAGATCTATAAAGTGTTGTTTTAAGAGCTGAACAAGTTAAACAAATTTTGAGAATCTAAATGCAATAGATATACTTATAGCTGTAGAGAAAGCGGTGGTACGACGACTAATTTAGCTACAGCATGTTTAGCAATATAGTAGAAAAATATTTTGGAAATAACATTCAATGCTTTCATATTTATTCTACAATACATTACGGTTATATCCCCTGTCTCACTATCAAAAAGATACCTTAATGCGAAAATTGCACGTATATTAAGATCTGAAAACATTACCATTTGAATTGAAACCTTGACAGCAAATACTTTAGATTAGATTAAAGTGCGTCGAGAACATTAAATGAGTGGCAAGTACCATTTTAAATTAAATATGAAAACGAGATGCATAAAGCCACTAAGATTATTACAAACTAGAATAACAAATTTCAGATAATGTGTTCTGTGTAACTTTAATACTAATATAGAATATAAACATACTACAAAGAAGAATTTTTGCATATCAGACTCACTGAGCAAACATTTACGTATATCTGGAATACGACCCATTATTTATATCTTCCAAATGCATCATTAGAATACTAATAGCTGTTATAGGAATTTTATTAATGGTTAGAGTAGCAACTTAACTATTAGGAGCAATTAATGAGCATAGTTATGTATTAAGACGAACAATTCAAAGACCTATATTTTCATTAATACTATCATTTGACTATCATGAATTTTTAATTCATTCATAGAAATTATAAATAAATATATATTATAATGTGTACGGTAATTCTGATAAACGATTAATGACGACAACGTTATCAACTTCTAAATTAACTTTTTATTCGAGAATTTACAACTATGTTCCATAGAGGCATTAAGAAAACATTCAGCCACTAAATATCAGAAAATATTGCTTACGTCTTGCAGCTACCCATCCACAGTTAAATTCCGTATTTTAACACGGCTGCATAAAGAGGCATTGCTTAATGATTCCGGTCACAAGGCACATGACGGAAATAGTTTCTTTCCGGCAATTTCCAGCATTCTGGATATGCAGACTCTGCCGTTCGTTATATTCTCAGGTTTTAGAATACCTTTTGTTTTACATGTTACCCGTAGGTAGATAATAGAAAGTGACAACACTATCGCTGAAACGAAAAAATCTACACGTTCTTCACCGGCTTTTAAATTTCACAGTTCATAATTAATAAAAATTGAATCACTTCGTCCGAAGAACATCGAAAATATATTTTAAACACCGAAACGCATACACATGTCATTAATTTCTAACCATGACAAACGCTAATCACTTTGATCTTAGCCAAAAGGCGAGAAGCAACGAAAAAATTCCATTTATTTACTGTCATTTGAAGCCTGCTTCTTTCTTCTTCAAAAAAGCTGTTAATACGGAATTTTGGGAAACATGAAAATGCAAGAATGCGTGCTAAATTCCTAAACATGACAAGAACACTCTAACTCGGTCTTAGTCATGAGGTCATAGAATCAATAAAAGAAACTACATTTATTTGCAGTTAATTTTTACCAGTTTCCTTTCTTCTTTAAAAAAGTTCATAAAACTGAATTTTGGTGAAAATCATGGAGGCAAAACAGAAGAGACAACAACGTACAAATCACCTACAAAATCAGTTTAATGAAAATAGTTAATCCAACATAGAGATGAAATGTATTCTTAGAAGCAAAATAGTCAGTTTATTACCTGCTAAACATGAAAAGCTACAAGATGATCTCTAATAAATGTCGCAGTTTGGGCAAGAAAAAAGAAAGTAAAGAATAACTCTCTGAGTGCTACCATATTGCAGTCGAGATATGTCATAGGCAACATCCATGTCT
>CM063503.1:50411198-50453698 GCA_032207245.1 Pardosa pseudoannulata | reverse complement strand
CAAAATCCCGTTGGGATTGATAAAGCCAATTTGGTTTGGTTTGGGGCTATAAGGTTTACTGTTTTGCTAATGAGACCGAGACCTACTGCTTAACTCTTTCATGGGTCACTTAATTCCCTTTTGAAATAATCTTGAGTATTTGTTTTTATCCTCAATTAAATAATAAGAACAATTAAGAAAATAGATTTTAGTTTTCCAAAATTTATATTTATATTGAAATTTTAAGGGTGTGATATATGCTTCCCGCGAAACCATTTTCGAGGTCAAGTCGAATGAAAGTGATTCAATGCGAATATAGGACAAACAAAGTACTTTATTTAAAAGTACTCTCATGAGAATTGAGACATTTATCCCATTGACAAATGAGCCTCATGATTCCCGTCTCATAAAATTCCTTGGCTGCTGATTCAAATAGTCTGTGACTGACTCCTTCACGTCTTCGTCCGACACGAATCTGACACCCTTGAGATATTTTTTCAGTTTTCCGAAAAAGTGAAAGTCGCTTATAGATGCTTATCCTCTGTTCTTGTCTAATCAGCTCTGCAGCCTGTGCAGCTGTGTCGGTGATTGCAAAGTGGTTTTGCAAAGTGGTCAGGTCTTGGATCGTCTTTACAAATTTCGTATCATTTTCTCAGTTGTTTATTCCAACGCTTTACAGTGTCCAACGAGATTCAACATTCACCGTATACGGCAGTCATAAGGCGACTAATTTCTAGTTGGAAAACACCTTCAGCTGTCAAAAACCTGACCACACCACGCTGTTCCTCTTTTGGAACGTTCATTATGTCACACTATCGTCTTCAACCCAGTGCATGAGAGCCTGAAAAACTGTAACCACACACTTTCGTAAATGAGGGATGTATCTGTGCTTCGAGCGTGCGTTGCAGATGATGGACTTAACCATTCTTGCGCAAGGGGGTTGGCTCACTTTCATATAACTCGCTCTCGTACTTCCATGGAGATTATATTAAATGGAATGAGGAAAAGTATGATGCATTGCCCAAGGCATCAAATTCTGTACACATATAACATCTTTTTTTTCCTGGTCCTTTATACCATATTTCCTTTAGTTAGAAAAAAACTTTGGAATATGATTTATCATATTCCCTTCTCATCTGAAGCTACACACTTCTTTACTTGCTGTTATCAGGATAGTCTTTCTTTTCTCTTAAGGAATAATTGTCTATTAGTTGACGAGTTAATACTAAACGGAATGTTAGCTGACTAATGAGAATATTTTGAGTTTCCAGCAGGAACAATTTATAAGATCATACAGATGGAAAATAATCTTCCAAATGCCCACAATAGGGTTAAAGCCACTTCCGAACACCCATGGCATCAACGGGATTCGAACCCATGAACTCAAGCGCTAAAGAACAACGCATTATCCGTTTGGCCGTTGTTCCACTCATGCCATCTCGGAATACGAAGAGAACATACTCACATACACACCCATATATATATCCAAAAAATATTTTCTCTAAATAGTTAATATGCCATTAATACTGGAGTTTTTCAATAGTTTATTTATATTAGTTATTGTTTTTTTCTGCTTAGTCCCCTCTCTTTTTATCCCCTGTTATGAGCATAAAAAGGTATAAAAGGTACTTGATTTCTGTAGCGAATCTGTACTCGTCTTGTGAAAAAAATTGATGCATGGTATGCAAACGTTTGGCCATCCCTGCTCTACGCAATGGTGATGATTTTACAATGGCTAATCATGGGCCACAATTAGGTGGGGTTATAAAAACTTGAGATTTAAAGATTCCTGCTCCCTTAATTTAGTCGAAGAATTTCACTTTATTTTCTAATGCAAAATCTTTAATATTTTATTCGCTGAAAATAAAATTATATTCCCCTTTTCATTTGTCAGCATTTATTTCAGATTACTTTCATTCTAATTTTAGAAAGTAACTTTAAAATAACAAAAGAACAGTAAAATCTTGACTCTGAAATCTTTAAACTATAACACATGTACTGCAATTTATCTCACATTTACAATGCTTACGTTTCTATATCTTCTACTTCTTATTACATATGTAACGGTAGTTTATGAGCCCGAGTTTTATTCTCCACAGAAAAGTAATCAGATACAGAATCTGCTAAATAAACAGAATCACATAATTCAAAAGAACTTTTTTTATCACAATTGGCTTACATCCAAATGGATACTGTCTGGGGGAACACAGAAAACTGCAGATAGGTTTGATGTCATAAATACTTGTATCGTGAAGCAATATTCTCAGTTGTTAACACAAGTGAAAATATTTTTGAATAAAATCCATCAATACCAGAAAACAAAGAAATATTTTGAAATGTCTTTTTTGGGTATTAATATTTATTTTCTGTTATTTGAAATTCGTATCAAAAGAATCAATACGTGCTTGCAAATATTTTTTTTTTATCTTTTGCAGTTTTAACTTTCTTTTTTGTATTTTTATTTCGTATCTTTTGTAATTTATCTTAAAAGCATCAAGGTAGAATCAGTATTTCTTTTAATTTTTCGAATTAAAAGAAAGTTAATTGGTCACATATCTGAAAAAAAGATTTAAAATCAACACTTGTATATTAAAATAAAATTGCAAATAATTCTAAACTTATAAATTAAAATATTTAAATTCGTGTTTAAAACTTTTATTTGTAAAATATTCTTATTAAGCCTTAACAATATCTTGCACAGTAAAAACTAAGTTATACGTTTACTCTAGTATGGTTATACATTTAATACTCTAGTATGGTTATGAATTTAATACGCTAGTATGGTTATAAAATTAAGCACTAATCACTCCAATAAATACCGGGTGATCCAAAAGTCAGGATGAACTTTAACCCTCCGAGTGGAACACATCTAAAAAAACATTCTCCAAAATACGCCAAAATGTCAGTGGCCAAAGAGTTCTAGGATTTTTAACTTCACCCTTTGTCGACTAAAATGGAATATGGAAAACCCAGTCTCGTTATTGTCCCTTTACTTCCGGTTATATATAGATATATAAATAGATATTATAGATTGTTCATTTTTAATACACATAAAGCTCTTCAAGTCTGGAATATTATCTCATAAGAATTAATGGATTCTAAAAGTACAAATAAAAATATTCTTTGAGAGACTGATTTATATTTTTTAGGAAAGTCATCCAAGATATTTAAGTGGTACAATTAGAGATGCATCTGTTACCGCAAACGAAATACTTCGAAATAAAGATTTACAAAGCCATGAAAAACTATCAGCGTCTTTGTGCTTCAGGTGGTAGGGTTGCATCCCTCAAGAAATGTCAGTGAAATAGGGGTGCAGTTCCTAAACAATAGACCTGACCCTCCTACCTCAAAGCTTCATGGGGGAAAGCACTGGCAAAAATGTACATTACATCCATTTTCGGAGCGTTATTGGAGGTCGAAAATTGTACGTTTTGAAGTCCTCATCGGTTTGGCGGAATTGTACGTGCGAACCGCTTAGAGGGTTAAAAATGAATAATTCGTAAACGAACGAAGATACAAAGATACGGTTTACTCCAAACGGATGAAAAAGATACCGGATTTTGTGTGGCAACAAAAAAAATAGTTGTGTTAGCGACGAACAGATGTCGCTATAGTGTTTTATAGCACCAAAAGATGATTTACAAATGAAGAAATGTTGACAACTTACAAGTCAACTTAATTACAGTTAATTGGTACTACAGTAAATGTTGAATGTGCTGTCCATCATTCAGAACTACAGCTGTGAGAGTCACCACCAAACTGTTCATAGCATTTAGTAGCATTTCTTGCGTTATAGCAGACACATTTTGGTGGATGGTATCTTTAGTGCTGCTTTAGATGCCTTCTTTAGATGCCGGTCCTACATCAGAAATCCGACAGCTCCATCCGTTGTTCGCCAACGGAACTATTTCCGTTGGGTTGCCACACAAAATTCGTCTTCTTTTCCATTAGTTTAGTTCAAAGCGCATCTTTTTATCTTTATTCGTTTTCGAATTATTCATTTTTAAAGTTTGCCCTGACTTTTGGATCACCCGGTAATTTGAGAATGAGTTTAAATACGTAGTTATATGTGTCAATGAACACATACCTTTAAAATGTAAAATGTACCCAGTTATGTGTTTTTCTTGGCTGAAGGTTCTTGGCAAATTACCTACCCAATTTAAAATCTAACCTTTAACCATTCAGAGTCTGTCATGCTACCAGTAGTACATTAAATTATTTATCTCACTCTATCAACAAAGTTTTACAAATTTTCGAGATCCTTGTGTTCTGTTAAATGCATATGTATTTACTTCTGGCTTAAAATGTCCTTTCGATTGATGAATGTGGTGTAAAAAAAAAAAGTTGTTGCTCCACTCTATGATGGACCGATGTAAATTATAAATTTGTGCTTAATTACATTGTATTAAAATACTCATTGTAGAGTGTTATGTTCTAATTAAGTGCCTATTAAGTGTATAAATGTTATGTATTAATGTTCTAATTAAGTGTCTATTAACTGTAAGTGTTATGTTCTAGTCACTCCAGTAAATATGTTGAGAATGAGTTTAAATACGTAGTTATATGTGTCGATGAACACATAACTTTAAAATGTAAAATGTACCCAGTTATGTGTTTTGCTTGGCTGAAGGTTCTTGGCAAATTAACTATCCAATTTAAAATTTAACCTTTAACCATTCCGGATCTGTCACCCTACTAATAGTAAATTAAATTATTTTATCTCACTGTATTAACAAAGCTTTACAAATTTTCAAGATCCTCCTGTTTTGTTAGATACACATGTATTTACTTCTGGCCTAGAATGTCCCTTCGATTTATGAATGTGGTATAAAAAAAGTTGTTGCTCCACTCTATGAGGAGCCGATGTACATTTATAAATTTGTATTTAATTAAAGTGTGTTGAAATATTAATTGTGGGGTGTTATTTTCGAGTGATGTGTTTGTTTGCTGGGCAATGCATCAACATTGAATAAAAAGAACTGTTAATTCATGACAATTCTTTCAAGATGAATTCCTCTCCCAGAAATGATTCCAACTTCCAACATATGTTTGAATTCAATAGGAATGCCACTTTTGGTATAATTTCTGTGATTTTTAATGTTATAAATCATTTTAATATTATTTAAAACACTGAATTCGAGAACATAAGTATAAATCAGTGATTCTCAACCTCTTTTAAGCTACCGCCTCCCCTAGGGGATTGAAATGCATCAACCATTAAAGTATTATTTTAAAAGTTAATATTTTTAGACAACATTAAAAAGTAATGCTTTCATACATGTACGGCTGCATCAGGTTTTTCAGAATGTTTCATGATTGTTGCCAAATGTCAATACATTTACTTATTCTAGGCAATTTGTAAGGTTTGTAATTTAGGTCGTAGTGCAGGTTTTGCGTGAGAATTCATGAAATACATTACCACTGAATACATTCTTATTGTATGAAAAGAGGGAAGAGGTGTTGGAAATTAGGACTTAAAATTGGTTACCATATTCTAAAAGGTTGAAAACTCTGCTCTAGAGGTTTGGCTTCGTTTGGTTTTGATATGTTTTGTTTGTTTTGGAACACTATGATCTACTGTTTTAAAACGATGTCTAGTGAGAATAAAATCTGCTACTTGAAGTAAATTCCTTATCACTACAAACAGACATGCCAGTAGAGGAAATCAAATTCACAAATACTATTACCAAAAGACTCCATATATTTTCCCATTGTTAGGCACCTCTAGGAGCCATGGATATTTGGAATCTTCCTGAATCAATTATAAGCATAGAACCGCAATCTAATTAACCCATTTTAAGAAAAAAATCCATTGTAATTTTAATAAACCTACTATCGGAATTAATATCGTAATTAATTTGAAACTGTAAATACGAAACGAAGGAAAAACGACGGAAATTTCCAAATAAATAAAGTAGGGCAATCTTATTAGTACAAATAACAGAGAAATACTAAATCTATAGCAACAGATGGAATTATTTTCCCGTTAGATCATCTACTGTTTTACCGTATTCTAAGGGATTTAATTTACTGTTATATTCAGTGATAACAGCATTATATTTACCAATATATTACAATACATATTTTAAACAGGAACGCTTTAATGTATTTTTATTGAGACAATGGTGTAATAGTACACTTCTACTGCTGCCGTATCTCATTTAATATGTTTTTACTATGAAGAAGGTTTAATGATATTTTGCTTTTTATTGCAGCATTCTTTCAAGACGTTTTTGTGACTGCTAAGAAGTACTGAATTTGTTACACTAGTGCATTTGTTTTCCTTTTAAGTTTGATGCAAATACGTAAACAGTTTTCAGAAATTTTAATTATGTTCTAAAAGATCAACAAATTATCAGTTTTATTTTCCAACTGTAGATAAATTCTGATATTTTAACGGAGCAGGGAAAATTAATCTGATTTGTTTTGAAGTTTTATATGACTAATTTTTTTACACAAGAACTCATTAGACTGTGTACTACTGTTTGGTACCGACTCCAAATGGTTAGAAAAGTCTACGACAGAAATGGAATTCAAAAGCCAACAATCTGGTTTCAAAAGGTTGCGACCTTCTGATTAAATGAACCTTTAACTGCTGATGTGTGGTCTCATTGTTTTCATTCCTAAGTATTTTCCCTGGTTCTATTTCTTAATTTGCGCTTCTCTCAGTATTGTAAACATTTTATAACGTGGAAGCTTCTTGACATCATTTCCGATTTCTTTTGAACCATCCCAACTCATCGATAAAAATAGCCTTGTAGAATTAAAGATGGTCCCTAAACATGCGATTTAAATTTTTAAAATATCATCACTGAATTAAAAATCACTTCTTAAAAAAGCTTAATGTTTTTTAAGAAATGTTTTTAATAAAACCTATTGTTTGACATAATAAAAAAACAATCATCATTGAGCATTGGACATATTGAGAAACGAGACACAGCTCTCTCTAATCGTCAAAATAATAACACCACAAAGCATAAAGAGCTACTTGACTTTTTATATTCAGCTAATTGTGCAATATACAGTCTACAAAAAAAAAAATAAAAATAAAATAAAAATAAAAATAGCATACCTTGTGGGCTTCTTCACGGAATAGAAGAAAAAACAATTATACAGTGCTGGTTAAATTGAAGAAACTAAACTGAAGGTTACATTAACAAAAATGTTAGTCAGTGTGTGGTGGAAACAAAATAGACTATAAAGTTAACAAGTATATCCCTTCAGTGCGCTGTCAAGATCACTTATAGAGGTACTAGCTAATTAAAAACTAATTGAAATGGACGATTGGAGGCAGTTTTATCTCAAACAATAAGCCTACAATAGTTAAAGGTTAATTTGTTATTAATTGCTATTATGTGTATCAATTTTTAATGCTAATAAGATTAGGTTTGGTTTGATTTGATTTGGAGTGCTACGGTCTACTTTTTTGCAACACGATGGCTAATGAGACCGGGACCTACTGCTTAAAGCCGATTCCGAACGGCTACGAACATCCATGCCACTGTGGGATTCGAACCCACGAACTCCGGTACCGAAGGCCAGCACCCTAACCAATCGGCCATCAGCTAATAAGATTAGGAAGTAGTTAACATGAATAATTGGTATTTAATCATGTAACTACCAATCCTGTCCTCTAAGGCACAGTTTTAGTATTGTTTAAAGCACTACTATCCCTGTTTTGCAACATGTAAGCTGATTATATCCGGTTCTACTGCTGAAATCAAAGCCCGAACGAATTCGAACATACATCCCTTAAGCGGGATTCAACTTCCCAACCTCCCATGTCGAAAGGCAGTTCCTTACCTATTCAGCTTCTTCTTTAGGATAAATCATAAATGCAAGTATTGTGTACCGTATTCTGGTCTTTTTGAACTGCTGTACCAAAATAGAACCTATTATGTCAAAATACAGTTCATATTCCTAAAGAAGCTTAGTGGTTATAAAGAAGCTTTATAATGTTAGCATAAAGTGACAGCAGTTCTGACCTCCATTTTCCCTGACAGCAATTATGACTGTCTTAAAAGCATTTATGCAACATCTGAAATCCTTGTCTAGAAATCATCAAATTTGAATTATAAACCTCAAAATTGTAACAATTCAGATTGATGCATAGTAAGGTAATTGTAACAGATGTTATGGCGCACCTAATCTATAATTTAAATACGATATACATTCAGTCAAAATAAACTCGCCCATTAAACAATTTCTTCTGACTGAGATTTTAAAAACAAAAATTGGACACATTTATTTTACACAAATAACAAATAAAACTAGTAATAATTTTAATAAAAGAACTTTAATCTCAACAAAATATTCAAGGATGTCGCATATTTAGAGATGACATTTGAAAAAAATAAGGTGAACGTAAAATTGGTATGCTACGCACAATTTTCAATTTTTGTAACCTCAAAAATGGAATATTTTCAAATAAATACGTTAATAAGTATCATGTATGCTTCCTAACATGTATATTTTCGTGTTTTAACTTTTAAAACCTCAAATTGAACAGAAAAAGGTATAGTATAACAGTTTAACTGATAAAACAAGTACTAAACTAGTTTAAAATTATTTTGCATTTGGCACAGATAAATTTAATTAAAATAGATTCTATTAGAGTATCTTTTATGACTAATTAATGACTGCAAAATAAACACGACTCGATATAAGAACTCTAATGCATAATACATTACGATATTCTGAAATTGTATATATGTTTACAATAAATTGTGAATAGCTGTTAGTAACCATAGAACATTAAAACGTTAAGTTTTAGCAAATAAGATGAAATCATATTTAGAAATCTTATTTTCCTTTAACAAGAAAAAATCACAGTTTTGATTCCTATTTGCAAAAGTTACTTTGCAACTTTCTAGAAAAAAATATTTTTCTAAAGATTCCGGTAAATTGTGCATTTAAAATTTGGCTAGTAATTCAGTCAGAATTATGAGTACATTTATTTTCCCCCATAGTAAGGTCTTTAAAGTTATACCCACAGTTATAATTAAATTATTTTACTTTAAGTGAAAACTATAAGTTATAGTTTCGTTGAAAAAAAGCATTGTTATGTTACTAAAAATTAAGCATATGACACGGCATTTAATTACCTTTAAAATATTTTCGATGTGTAATTCGATTCATTTTAAAAGACTTAATTGTTAATTAACTATATATACAAAATTTTTAAAAAGTTAAAAAATGTTGTAATACATTATAGATAATACGAAATATATAAAACTTGTAATTTATTAAAAGATGAAACAGAATAATTTATTAAAGTTAACACCAGGAATCTGTCACTACACTAAATAATCACCATCTAACGAACTTCAAAAGAATTTTACATTCTTAACTTCTATCCGTTTTAGAAAAGACGCATAATATATTCATAAATATCTTCAATTAGCATATCGTAAAAACATTTATTATAATATAGAATAAAAAACTAACTAATGTACAATAATAAGCAAGTGATACTATGAATTATTATAGATTACCCTTGAAGCAAAGTTTTGGCAAAAAGATTGTGGCGAAATTTAAAAAAACAATCATTAAAAATGTATCAATAAACATTTTATTAGATTTAGTTAGCAAAAAAAGAAAGAAAAAATTGGAAATTACAATTAATTTTCACTCCCAAAAAATAATAATTTGAACTAACTAGTCATCCTGCCTATTTTTCAAAGTCACAGATGTCTCTTTAAATATTTATTATTACACTAATGATAGAACATTAGAAAATGACACAATATATTAATTACTTTTTTTAACTATTGTACTAGCATACAAACTGTTTTGGGTGATTTCATATATTGTGATTGGAGCTACATCTAGCATTCTAAGTCAACGTTAAGATACAGTTCATATTCCTAAAGGAGCTTACTGGATTATGTTTTAGCATACAATTAGAACGGTTCAGGTTTCCATTTGCCATTACAATAATCAGAAATGTCTTAAAAGCATTTATATATCATCTGAAATGGTTGACTGGTTATGATTGAGTTCGAATTATAAACTCCAAAACTGCAATATTTCAGATATATGTATAGGAAGACAATTGTTCCTGCTATTATGATGATGTACAGAATTTGAAATTTAAAAGCAGATATAAATTGTCGAGCATATATTTGTGTAAAAAATATTTTATTACAATCTGCCAGTTTTATTAAAATTACAAGTTATAAATATACATTCTTGTCGTGTTTAAGATTTAATACCTCTTTTGTAAATGATAACGGCAATAAATATATAATTTCGCTATTGTCATAATTCATAAATTATTACAGTAAGAAGGATAATACAGATGGTTAGATGCATATTATATTTTTAAGCATTATACATGTGGAAATTCCAAAAGCATACATAATTATAACTATGATTTGTAAATAGTTATAAATAAAGAAACGTTAAACTATATACTACATCACATCTAGAAAAAAATTTAAAAATATAAAGTTAAGTATGGTAGGAGACATACCTTCATATTGTGAACGTTTTTTAAAAATTCATAGTCTTAGTTTTGGTCTTTTAAAAATACGGAGATCTATGGGTTTTTTTTTTTTTTTTTTTTTTTTTACAAAAGTTACTTAAATATACTTGATATTTAAGAATTAACAACGTATATTTTCTTAATCTGAATCCCTTCATTGTGATCTCAACTTAAACAAATTATTAGGATTATTAATAATCGCTATTGAAGCTGTAGTTAATATATATATATATATATATATATATATATATATATATATATATATATATATATATATATATATATACATATATATATATATATATATATATATATACATATATATATATATATATATACTATATATATATATAAAATATATATTTATATATATATATATATATATACATAAAAATATATATATAATTATATATATTTATATATATACTATATATATATATATATATATATATATATAAATATATATATATATATATATATATATATATATATATATATATATATATATATATATATATATATATATATATATATATATATATATATATAAATATATATATATATATATATAAATATATATATAAATATTAGGCCTATTGTTGGTGTAAATAAAATTAATATATATATATATATATATATATATATATATATATATATATATATATATATATATATATATATATATATATATATATATATATATATATATATATATATATATATATTATATATATATATATATTATATATATATTATATATTATATGTATATATATATATATTATTTTATATATATATTATATTAAATATCATATTTATATATATATATATATATATATATATAAATATATATATATATATATATATTTTATATATATATATATATATATATATATATTTATGTATATATATATATATATATATATATATATATATATATATATATATTTAATTTTGTCAGTTCAGTCCTTCGCAAAGAAACTCTTAGTTTTTTAATTTTATATTGTTGTCAAAATAAAGAAGTCGTTTTGGATCTCTAAAGTAAAATTATTCAATACATAATAGTAACAAGATTTATATCTGATTTATATTCTAAATCTCCTATATAATAATAGCTTAAGTTATTTGTCCGTAACTCCTCGAATTTATGAAGCGGTTGGACATGGAATGGATAGCGAAATGCATATTGGAATCTTGATGAGTTAAGGTTAGCAAAATAGAAAGTGAGTAAAGTTTATCTTCTCACAAACTATTGATCGGATTCTAAAATAAATTGGCTATAAATATGCTTCATATCACAGAGAAAAATACTGTAGTCTTTAAAACGTTCAAATTCCCCTCCTTTCTCCACTTTTCCGAGATAATTTAATGCCATTATTTCAAGCCCTATTTTCCCGGGTTAAGAACATTAAATTTATCTCATAATAAATAGGTAAAATTAACATTTTTTTCAAGTACGTCTTTCTTTTAATCATTTCTTATTTTAAGTATTTAAATATCGTCTGCATTATTTTCCTTCGTTTTACCACTGAACTTAGATATTACGTAAATAATTTTGTTTTCTTCTGGGATTAAATAATAGATTACGTACGCATGTGATAATAATTTTAAATTAAATCATCGATTATTTTTCGTAGCAGTGAAAATTTTATCACCAATATTAACAACAAATTCTATCTACCTCCAGGGTGTACTGGAAAGGATAGTTTCATTCATTTACTTCCATTAATTACTGTGGCAAAAAAATCATAGATTATTTTTTGTTGCAAGTTAATTCTCAGCCAAAAAAACAAACCATTTTTTATCTGCCTAATAGAGTACTTTACAATTCTGGAAAAATTTAAATTTTACTGATCCCGTCATATGACGGGCTAAATGCTAGTTTTAAATATCTAGCCATCTTAACCAGCGAGGAAGCACTCCAGGCTTCTGAGGCCAGTGTGTTATGAAAACACTCCACACAAAATCACCTCCCATCGAAATAAACTTCCCAAATTTTCATTGGCTGTCTTATATGTCTTCTAGATCCCAGTAACATGCATTTCGGCAATTTTCTCTAAATATTTTTCTCAGAGATATTTTCAATTTATTCTGCCTTCAGAGACCCAATACATGTGCATACACTTTTGCATTTTTATTTAGTGTTTGTGATCGGAGGAGAGATGCCGTTAAAAATATTACATTTTTTTTCTTTAAAACAATTAAATATAAAGATGATATATAAAGATGGTATTTAAGTTTCTAACTTGTGAGTGTCTTGTGTTTGTGCTTTCGAAATGCTAATAAAAAGACCTAGTCCAAATTACTTTTAAAAATTAATAAATATTTCAAGTAATCTGAAATATATTTTAACCCTGTATATCCTGAATTAATCTGCATTTTTGCATCATTAGATAAGTTTTAATGGAGAATAATCATAGAAAAAAGAAAATTAACTTTTATTGTATTTTAGTAGGTAACTTTGCAGCTGGTATTTTCTAGTACCAACATATATTTTTGACTCTATAATATAAAATAAAGTATTAAATTATGAATAAAACAAATGAAATGCTTAGCTGCGAAGTATAGAAGTCTATATAGTACCAAATAACTGGTAATAAACATCTAACTTTACTCAATTGAACAACAAGTGTATCAACTCTACCACAAAATGACCTTCGAATGCAGCACGCCAATTATAAAATCACTACTACTAGAATGAAAAGGATTCCTTATTGGTGCTGTCATTTCTTTTCTGCTGTAGGAACTGCATCGTTCATGTCCTTGTGAGTACTGTCAGGAAAAACGGCTTTATTAGGAATATCTAGGTGTTTGATTGAAGCGGTACTTATAATTACCGTCAGGATAAAAAGGGTTAAACGTCTAATGCAGCATTTTTGGTAATATGAATATTCTGTTCATCATCAAAAACAATTTTGTTGATATTTGGCGCAAAAAAGTTGCACCGGGTCTCTGAAGCCCGGCTCGCGTTTTCATGTAACTCATGGTAGCCCACGTTCTCGCGGGTTAATTCTCATTTCTCACCAAATTGTTCGTAGGTATTGTTTAGTACTATATCAGTAATTACCTAAAATGGAAACGTTCATACAACGGCAGCTGGTCATTACATATGCATGCATTCAGTATTATTAAAAAAAGCATTGATTGTTAAATATTCATTTCTATGTACAGAATTGTTTCTTCTTCTACATGATATAAACAAGTTATTTTTTATTTAATACTTTTCTACATCCGAAATCTATTTTAAACTTCTAATAAAATATTTTTGGTAACATGAATTTTCTGTTCATCATCAGAAACAATTTTATTGATATTTGGCTCAGAAAAGTTGCACCGGACCTCCAAGGCCCAGCTCGCATTCTCGTGTAACTCAGGGAACCACGCTTCTTCGCTGGTTATTTCTCATTTATTCTCACCAAGTTGCTTGTACATATTATTTAGGAAGATATCAATAAATACTTAAAAGTAAAAAGTTCATACAACGGCAGTTGGTCTTTACATATGCATGCAATATTATTAAAAATGCATTAATTGTTAAATATTCATTTCTACGTAAATAATTGTTTCTCCTTCTACATGATATAAACAATTTTTTTTTATTTAATTCGTTTCTATGCCCAGTTAATAGTCTGTTACACATAAAATATCTGATATATATTACTTTTAACATTCCAAAACTTACCGAATCATGAATTACGACTATACAATAAAAATATTTTAATTTTCTAAATTACCTTGTTTTATTTCAACTTAAATTAGTACACGGTTCTAAAATTTAATTATTTTCTAGCTGTTCTTTCTACTTAATTAAATCAGTAGCAACTAATTTTGATATTTTTATTCCGTAACAAATATGCCATCTCACCATTCTTAACAAGGAATTAATTATTCTCATTGTCCCTTAATTTTTGTCTTCATGTTATGTCAATATTCCGACACAATTTCACTGTGATACATTTTGTAAAAGTAACTAAATTAAGAGATATTTTATTTTCTTTTATCACGTTTGCAAACAAACTAAACGAATTTATGATGTTATCTTGTTCAACTAAACCCTGATAAACTAACAGAGCTGAAAATATTTTTCATGAACATTAGAATATTTCAGCTATTATCTTTTTGAGTTATCTTTTTTCAAAAGAATAGAATGTTATTTCATTTAACCTACGCCAGCGGGTTTATTGTAACGTGCTCTTTGTGGAAAACTATAGGAAAATTTCACTGAGGTACCCATTTCTTTTACAAGTAAAAAACTAAGCACAATACTTTTTAACAAAGATATTTTTATTTCGTATTTTAAGCAATATAAGGTTTAAAATATGATTACATTTAAAACATTCCAGCTGACATATAAAAAGAGTTTAATCAAGAAAAAGTTTTTTGTGGAATTTTTTATTAGTTTTTCACAAGATGCTGAATTTATAAAGTAGAGCTTAACTTTTTTAAATGCAGCTTACAAACTGCTTATCTTCACACGACACTTGCTTACAAATATGAGTTCTTAACCATTAAAAAATATTTCCAAAATTATATACATTTTTATGTGGCTAGTATGAAACAGACGAAGTAAAAATGTACTTTTTCGCAAATGCGTCATAAAAGGAGAGTAATAATGGCACTTTACGAAGAAGTAAACGACTGTGAGTCTAAACAACAAAATATTTAAGTACTCTAGTCTGTCAAGTGGAATTTTTGCTTCAAGTTTCCGAAATCTTTTGAATTCTAGAGATTTAAGAGCATTTAAAATTTTAGACTGAGCATTTTACAACTTGAAAGAAACTTAAAAGATTTTTATTCGTTTATTTATTTTTTTCTCACAGTTTTGTAGAAGAAAAACCTTTGAGTTATAATTAGTTAAAATGACAAGATTACTTTTCTTAAACGTCTATCCAACGGTGTGAAAAGAAGTTTGTTTCTCTTCTGAAATGTAGTGAAAGACAAAGAAAGATCAAAATACTTTTTTAACTATCACTACTAGACTGTGAATTTATATTTTCTAAACTTTTAGCAATTATTTCTAAATCATATTTCAGAATGCATTTCACATATAGGCATATATTTAACTATGACATATTTAAATATTATATGATTTTCCTTAACATTAGAACCGGGAACTGAGTACCCCCCCCCCCAAAAAAAAAGGGAAAATGCCCACTGATACTGTTCATCCATAACTTTCAAATGAGAAAACCAAACAAGATTTATAAGCTTATTGCGAATGAAAAGAAAACGCTATGTAGTTCCTCTCAAAGGGCTCACTCTGAGAATGACCAAGTTTGAAAAAGAAACGAAAGCTTGGTTTTACAAGAAGGGGGCAGGGAAGTGATTCTCCTCAGCAGTGCTACGGCGCAGCTTTATACCTCATGTTGTACTACGGTACCTCACCTAACAGCTATCAGCTCCTCGTGGCGCCCCCTGGTAACTAGGAGTGTCCCTCTAGGCCAATGATAGCCGTCTGCAACCTCAAGGGGTATACCTCCTTTAGGTATACTCGGGTTTCACGAACCCGGGGTTTCCTGAGTGATCTTTCTCTCAGACTTCCCTGGTAGTCACGAACTTACTGTAGTATGTTCCTTACTGGGGTCGTCAACATCATTCTCGAATGACGAACTCTCGTAGGTCAGCAACACCTTGTGGTGTGGTGGTTACCGTCGTGGCGATCAGTCATACAGTATCTGGATGGCTTCCGCCGGGGCAAGAAAAGAAACACACTTTTACAAGAGAAGGGAGACAACTCTCTCGTGTCCGTGGCCACGAGCTTCAAGCCGTACGTTAGCCCTCGTGTTGCAAAAAGTAGACCGTAGCGCTCCAAAACCAAACCAAATCAATCCGTACGTGTCCTCTGAGTAGTGCTAAATGAGAGACAACTTGAAGGGTATACCTCCTTTAGATATACACAGGTGTCACGATCCCGGGGTTCAACTGAGTGATATTTTTCTAGTGTCTTCCCTGGTAGTCTCGAACTTGCCTCTGTAGTGCTTGCTCCTTACTGGGGTTGACCACATTAATTCTCGAGCCATGACGGACCTCCCGTAGGTCAGCTGCAGCTCCATAGCTGTCGTGGTTGCTGTCGTGGTGACTATGTCATTAGTTTCTGTATGTCTTCAGCTAGGTCAGAGGATGAATTATCCTTACAAGAGAAAGGAGACAACGTCTCTCGTGTCCGCGGCCACGAGCTTCAAGCAGTACTTTTCCTCTGGGTAGTGCTAAATGAAAGACAACCTCAGGGATATACCTGCTATAGGTATATGCGTGCGTCACGAGCCCGGGGTTCACCTGAGTGATCTTTCTCTCGTTTCTTCTCTGGTAGACCAGAACTTGCCTCTGTAGTGCTTGTTCCTTACCGGAGTTGACTATATTAATTCTCGAGCCATGACGGACCTCGCGTAGATCAGCTGCAGCATTATAGCTGTAGTGGTTGTTGTCGTGTCGACTGGTTTTCAGTATTAGTTGCTGTATGGGCGAAAAGCCTGGGTCAGCTTAGGAATTACCTTTACAAAAGTAACGCTGGAGAGACTACTGACCTTTTCTTGAACGTAAAGTCTGTAACTGAAGAAAGCGATGAAGCAGGGAGGGTGTATTCCTCATCATTAGTGAGTTCTCCTTTTGGTCATTACACTCTAACAAGATGGCATTACTTTTTCATTGTGTTGATATCAACATATATCGTTCATGTGGGACAATATAAAAAAAATCTATAATGGGTACACATCATGAACAGTTTCTTATCACTACCCTTAGATTTATAAGCTTATTGCGACTAATAAAACGGAAGTCTTGAAACCTATACTAAAAACTAACTGGCTAATAAACTAATAACGAGCAGTAACTGAAATAACTTGGCTGGATATTAATGCAAACTAATAAGAAATAGAAAATTAGTACAAATACTGATTTACGTTACAGGTGCAACTTCATGAACTTTACATCATACAAATACAATAGGAAGGCTTTTTTTAGAAGTCGTATACGTTAACGAACATACTTACGTTTGGAAACTCATTTGACTCCACTCAAAGTTTCAAAATTTATATTCCATTTATCAAGCTTTTGGGACGTCATTAATTTATTATAGGCATATTGAGCCTTTTTGAACGATGGCCGAATGCGTAGGGCCCTGCTTTTGGGTATCGGAATTTATGGGTTTTAATTTGACTATTAGCATGGATGTTTGTAGCCATTCGTAATCGTCTTTAAGTAGCAGATTCCAGTCTCATTAGCCCTTGAGAAGTTAAAAAGTAGGCCTTGGCGCTCACAACTAACTAGCCATATTGAGTCAACTCATTAGCAGTATAAACATGGAGATCAAGACTATGGTATGCATAGCATCTGATGAATCTGTGTAAGTACGTGTAAGTCACTAATCTAAGAACATATCATTGTTCAGTACTTGGCATAAGCCCCAAACTCTCACAGTTTAGTCGTTCAAAAGTGAGGAAATATGACTTTACTTAAACGTTCATTTTGGAACATTAATTTGAGAATACATTATATACTAAATACTATAAGGAACTTTGAAGTTCTGGACTGAAACAAACTTCAGGAAGAGATTTTATGCGCCTTTGATTTCTTCTTCAGACATGTTAGGTTAATTAATCCTGTAATATATTTCCTGAGGTCTACCAACTATGTGAACATCACTGAGATCTATCTTTGTCGATTTTAGTAACGGTATCATGAGATTACATCTATTAGCCGAGCTAAGATTAAATGTACCATGAAATATGATTTAAATCCCAAGGAGGTTTTACAAAAACAATCTTTTTATATTAATTACTTTCCTTGGAAGTTTGTTTACGTCACTTTAATTCATAATTTATCTTTCTATTTAAAATTGCATATATACGGTACTGTACCATAGTAACCAAAATCATCATTGGTAAAAGCTAATCAAGAACATATCCTGGAAACTTGAGTCAATGCTTTCTATGTTGGCTTCAATGTTTTGAGTTAAAGTAGACCTAATTTGTGTTTTGAAAATAGTCATAATGATGGATAACTGGTACATCTATACATTTACTTAAGTTTTTAATCAGATTGTTATTTTACTATATTATTTTCATATTTGAACCGAGAAAAAAAAATTGGAAAAAAATCCAATATACTAGACTTTGGCTTTATACGTAAAAATTTTAGTCATTTGAAAATAATTCAAAAGAAACCATTTTCCACATTTGAAATAAAATTAATAAAAAAAAACTTAATTTCAGTAAAAGGTGTCTGTAAAAATAATGCAGTTTCTTGTTTAAAATTTGCTAGCCCCTGAATTGTCTCGCTATCAGTTTTTCTTTCGGAAATGTTCTAATTTAATTTCTGTAGTGAACTGTTTAATACCGTTTAAAATCTCTTTTCTTAGATCTTTACTGCTTTTTATCATTTTTTATCACTTTTCTAAATTTTTGGACTGTGCATTTTTTAGGCTTGGGGAAATTTTCTGTATCTTTGACGAAAGTAATTAAATTTCTTTCGTTAAGGGAAAAATATCGCTAAAGAATATTAAATGAAAAAAATCCCTGTAATTATACATAGATTATATTCTTCGTAATTAAAAAATCTTTATTACTATAAATGAAGTAGGCTATAACAGACTCTCTTAGTCATAAAAAAAGTTTTTTTTCATTTCCTAGCCTACTCAAGATTCTTGAACCTTAGAGAGTTTAATATTTTTTCTTACATGCTTATTTATCCTTAAACACCGAATTTAAAATATTTTCGTCTAATTAAAAAACTAATTTATTGCAAACATCATTAATTATAAAATCCAATCAACAATTTATATTAATATTAAGAAGAAAAATTAATAGCTCAGTACTGCATAATACGAATTTATAATGCATGAAATTAAATAATTGGAAATGGGCTTTTTAAAATCTTACAAAATGGGAGATTAGAATGATTCTTAAACGATAATGATAATTTTTTTCCATTAATTTGGGAAGAAAAGGGATATTGTCAAAAATGCATTAAAATTACATTCTAAATATTAAAGATAATTTTAAAGCATAAAAAATAAAATTTGATGCTAAAGCTTAGATTAAAAAATATTTTCTACACTTTATTTATTTATCTATATAGCCACCAGGTATTTATATCTTACTTTCATAGGAAAGGAAATATAGAATGGGACAAAATATGCAAGAGTCCATGATTTTAAAAACTTTTGATCGTACTGATGATTACATAATAGGTAACAAATTCAATTTCAGCTAAAAGCATGAAGTTAACAAGAAATTTGGGATTATTAGGTGGTTATGTTTATCTCGTTGAAAACTTGGTGTATTCCATGTATGGTATCTAAATAGTTTACACCTACTGGTCCAGCTTATGCAATCAGCTTTACTAAACAACCAAGAGAAATCCAGTGATTCCTAAATACTTGCCATGCAGCATATGAGCATGCAGCATAAAAAACGCACATAACAATTAGAATGCCTCCAAATCGTTTATTACAACAGAATGTGTTTCACATGACCATCGCCGAACGATGGTCGATTGGTTAGGGTGCTGGCCTTCGGTACCGGAGTTCGTGGGTTCGAATCCCACTATGGCATGGATGTTCGTAGCCGTTCGGAATCGGCGTTAAACTGTAGGTCCCGGTCTCATTAGCCCTCGTGTTGCAAAAAGTAGACCGTAGCACTCCAAACCAAACCAAACCAAAACCACATGATCACCACCACAGGAGAAAACACACTGCAGGTGAGTCACAAATCCAGCAATGGCAGGTCCGGTTGTATGCAAGACACCTCTCTGCGGATCGCATGTTTCAGTTCAGAGAGATTGTATGGATTGGAGACCGAGGAAGCCATGGGAGCCTGAAATGCCTGTTAATGATTTTGTCTTCCTCGAATGTCCGGATCAGGGAATCCTTGAACGAATTAGCAGTGTGACTAGTTGTTCCATTATCTAAGTAGATAAGCATTGCTTGTACTTGAAAAATACGCAAATATGCTTAGTTGACTGGAGATAGTTCAATGTATGGTTTTGAAGCAAGTCATGGGTATTAGCACGTTGATGGACACTTGCGTCTATAACCATCAAAGCGAAGTTCATTATGTGGTATGTCTGCAATAGCCGTCCATAAGAAAACTTGTCGTTTTTAGACACTACAGCTATAGCGGCACAATTGTGCATTTACCGGCGTACAAGTCCTAGTGTCATGTTTTGGAAACAATTTTTTAGGTTGAATTTCGTTTTCCACATTATTTACCACATAATGTGTAATAATTATAAAATTATAATTTTTTTTTGTAATTTATTAATTTTTTTTATTGTGAACTAACATTTCGTATCAAACTCCCAAAAATACTTTGTTGCACACAAAAAATTGCTTATTTGAGTCATTAAACCTGTCATTTGTTTTTAAATTTTTGCTGTTATAGCCACCTTCGTCCCATTACTTAGTGTCTAGAGTCCGCTGGTGCCATGACGGTTATAGCTGCAACCTAAAGGTGCTGAATTAATCAAAATTAAGTTTATTTAAGCCGAAAGAGTAAAACTATACTACTAATATTCTAAAAGTTACAAGAAACATATAGTATTAATTTTCGAACTTCACATGTTCCTACTGTCCGTCAATGTGTTAAAAAGATCCAGGTATCGCAGTCACCATGTTTGTAAATCTGAACATCGGCAGTAAAAAGCAATACGTCACAAATTTCCAATTTTGCAGAATTAGAGTTTTTTTACACATTTATTTGAGTAGGGTCATTTTTAGGGAAAAGCTTTACAAATATTTAAAGGTAATAGGGAAGTCATAATGCATGTAAACATACGAAAATACCGGGTGATCAAAAAGTCAGTATAAACTCTAAAAAATCATAATAACCGGAAAAATAACCAAAGTAAAAATCGGTTTGCCGGGTTAGTATCGCTAGGGCATGGGATTTTTTAACAGAAAAAAATAACATAAAAAGGGTCGATAGAGGGCACTGATGTACAGAAGTCAAAGAAAAAAAACGCAAATAACAATTAGAATGACTCCAAATCGTTTATTACAACAGTATGTGTTCCACATGACCACCGCCGAACGATGGTCGATTGGTTAGGATGCTGACCTTCGGTATCGGAGTTCGTGGGTTCGAATCCCATTGTGGCATGGATGTTCGTAACCGTTCGGAATCAGCTTTAAACTGTAGGTCCCGGTCTCATTAGCCTTCGTGTTGCAAAAAGTAGACCGTAGCACTCCAAACCAAACCAAACCACATGATCACCACCACAGGGGAAAACACACTGCAGGTGAGTCACAAATCCAGCAATGGCAGAGTGCAGAATCTCCGGTTGTATGCAATACACCTCTTGGCGGTTCGCATCTTTCAGTTCAGAGAGATTTGATGGATTGGAGACCGAGGAAGCCATGGGAGCCTGAAATGCCTGTTAATGATTTTGTCTTCCTCGAATGTCCGGATCAGGAAATCCATGAACGAATTAGCAGTGTGACTAGTTGTTCCATCTAGCATAAACGTGAATGTAGATCTCCTTCATGCAAAGCTGGCGCGATATTATCGCACAGAAGTGTTAAATAACGCTGCGCATTCATCATATCCGTTTTCCACCCATTTACTGGGCACTCCGTTTCAAATAAGAAGGGTCCTATGATGAACAAACCTGTGAATCCACACCATACTGTTACTTTTGGGGAATGCAATGGTTTCTGCATGTATTCACGCGGATTAGACGTTGCCCAGATGCGACAGTTATGGGTATTTAACGCCGCCATGAAGCGAAAATTGAGCTTCATTTGTCCACAAGATGTTAAAGACCCAGGTTTCATTCCGTTCGATTTTGGAGAAAGCCTACCTCTGAAATGCTTCCCTCTTACGGTATCCACTACCGGTAAAAGTTGATGGCACGACTGCAGTCTGTATGGATACAGATCAAGGATTTCATGAAGAATATTGAGTATCAAGGATGGTGGTAAGCCCAACCGTCTGGAATCGTCACGAGCACTACTCGTTCCTGCAGCTGTTTCGGACGCTAATGCTTCAATTTCGGCTGCAACACTCAGCGAACGTGCCTCATTTTAACAGATTTTCAGATAAATAAATTAAGAAAAGAAGACAAAAAATGTTGAGCAGTACATTACAACTAAATTACAAATACTTTAAAACATTCACAATATTAATAATTGAAAAAAACTTAGTCCTTCTTGGTGATTTTATGTATAGAAAGAAATGGTCACCGTTTCATGTAAGATATTACATTTATTCATGTAATGATGAAGTTGAAAAATAACGTATCTTAGCAGCACAATAATCTGTACAAAGAAACATTTTAAAAGAAGTATAATGGGCAACACTTTAGTTGACACATGATGCCTAAATAATATACAAAATAAATTGTATATCAAAATATTTTAGCAAATTAAATAGTGAAATATTATTCTATAAATTTCTGAAAATATCTGTTAAAAAATAAGGACATCGGAAACATATAGTCTTGCAAACTATTTTTGTGATGCAGAAGGATTAGAGTTGATACTGCCAATTCTCTCAAGCAATTCCATATGGCAGTAACTAGGGCATGGAAAAGGTGGCATTTGACACGGGCGCATCAGTCATAGGGGCGACGCACCATGAGGAAAATGGGGTCCGAAAGAAGATGATTCGCTCTAAGTAAAAATTAGGAAAAGTTGAAAAATATTTTTTATTATAGAAACAGATTTTATTTTTAAATCCAATGTGTTTAAAATTACTGTTTTATTAATTTTCTTAATTTTTAAAATGCTCCTAGAAACTAAACTTGTTATAGATTCTTACAAAATGTTTACCAAACACTCTAAATATGCCTTTATATAAATCCGGGTATTTGTTTTAAATTTTGAATTTATTAAAGTTATTAAAACTAAATTCAGATTTAGAAAATCATCAATTTTTTAATAAAATTCAACGTACAAATAAAAAAAAATACCTCCCTCAAATAAAATCTTCAGTTTATCAGCAAAATAATATGCTTAGCGTTCAAAAATATTTTTAAGTAATAATAAAAATAAATGTAGAAGCAAAATTTGAGAATTAATATACTAGGAACATTTTAAGAATTAACAAAATATTTTGAGTTCTTACTAAATATGTGATATTGAAAGAAAACATTTATATATTTTCCCACTATATTGGGTGGTAGGGGAGCAGATCAGTTTTTTTCCACGGGCGCTAAAGGACCTAGTTATAGCCTTGCTATTCCATCACTCGTTAGCTAAAAGTTTTACCACCTGCATTATTCACGTCCGGAAGAACATAAAAAAACCTGACCCTCGATTGCTGAGTGCTACTTTCTCATCGAAACTTCAGACAGGTATGGGGTCGTTCAGGGCTCGAACCCGTTTATAACTAGTTCAAAACCCCATTCTTTTACTTCCAATCTTCTTTTTAACCCTCCGAGTGGAACACATCGAGGAAAAAAAGCCTCTAAAAATACGATAAAGGTTTCTGTCTCAGTGGCCAAAGCGTTCTATGATTTTTTTCCTTCACCTTTTGTCGACTTGAATGGAATATGTTATATCCACCCTTGTCATTGTCCCTTTACTTCCGGTTATAAATAGATATGTAAATAGATATTATAGATTGTTAATTTTTAATACACATAAAGCTCGGCAAGTCTCGAAGATCATCCCATAAGAAACAATGGATTCTAAAAGTACAAATAAAAATATTCTTTGAGATACCTATTTATATTTTTTTACGAAAGTCATCCAAGATATTTAAGGGGTGTATTTAAAGATACATCTGTTACCTCAGACGAAATACTTCGAATTAGATATTTACAAAGCCATGAAAAGCTATCAGCGTCTTTGTGACTGAGGGGTGCATCCCTCAATAAATGTCAGTCAAAGAGGGGTGCAGTTCCTAAACAATCGACCTGACCCTCCTACTGCAAAACTCCATGAGGGAAAGCACTGGCAGAAATGTACATTACATCTATTTTCGGAGCGTTTTTTGAGGTCGAAAACTGTACGTTTTGAAGACATCTTCGGTTTGGCGGAATTGTACGTGCGAACCGCTTAGAGGGTTAATGTTTCTCCAGAATTTACTTTCATGCCTGCAAGTCACCTAGCAGGCAAAACACGATAGTATATGAATATTTTCTACATCAAAATACAGTATTACCTCGCCACTTCGAGCTTCACATTTTGCGGCTTCAGTGCTTTGCGGGTTTCCCCAAAATATTCTCTAAAAAATAAAAATGAAAAATGCAACCATGTCGGCAGCCATATTGCGGAAAGGAGCGTTGTCTCATGTTGATGCGCAAGAGAGAAGGTTCCCTGCATGTCAAACAAAGGGATGAGTTGACTAAGAGTACGTAGCACGGGCTCTTGAGATGACAAAGTCTGCAAGTGAAGAAGACGAAAAACAAACTGAAAAGCGTGGTCTTACCCTGGAGAATCTGTAACAATTGTGCAACACGGCAAGAATTTGCACAAGACATTGAAGACAATATGGTTCAAGCTAACAATCTTCTTTTTAATGTTTCTCCAGAATTTACTTTCATGCCTGCAAGTCACCTAGCAGGCAAATCACGATAGTATATGAATATTTTCTACATCAAAATACAGTATTACCTCGCCACTTCGAGCTTCACATTTTGCGGCTTCAGTGCTTTGCGGGTTTCCCCAAAATATTCTCTAAAAAATAAAAATGAAAAATGCAACCATGTCAGCAGCCACATTGCGGAAAGGAGCGTTGTCTCATGTTGATGCGCAAGAGAGAAGGTTCCCTGCATGTCAAACAAAGGGATGAGTTGACTAAGAGTACATAGCACGGGCTCTGGAGATGACAAAGTCTGCAAGTGAAGAAGACGAAAAACAAACTGAAAAGAGTGACCTTACCCTTTAGAATCTGTAACAATTGTGCAACACGGAAAGAATTTGCACAAGACATTGAAGACAATATGGTTCAAGCTATCGAGTTCTGCAATCGCGTTGACGGAGTTATGTGCTTGAATTTTGAAGGAAAAGTAAAAACAAAAACAACAACTACCCATCACCATTTTTCTCTCCCAGGTAAAGCCCCCTGGCTCTACCATCAGCTCCTCCAGAAGAAGAGTATCCGAGTGAGCCTAAAGCTTCTAATAGTCAAGTGAGAGCCTCTCTTCTACCACCAAAAAAAGACTTTCCTCCGCTCTCGGAAAGCAATGTTGATTAATGTTTATTACTGTATATTTTTTTGTAATTGACCTTATTAATCAGCATTGACGCGTTAAATAAATACGTATACTGTTGTAATTTTTGTCTTAAATGTGTAAAGTATAAATACTGTTTACATATTTAAAACATTCGTGTACCCACATACATGAAAATTCCTAGGGGAAAATCCTACTTTGAGGTTTTTCAGCTTTCGCAGAAGGTTCTGGTCCCCATTAACCGTGAAAAACAAGGGATCACTGTATTCAAAAATGATTTAAGAAATCATTATTGATTCGTTACAAAAAATCTTAGATGAACTTTAAAAGGATGCTCAACATATTGAAATACAACAATTTAGAATTGCATTTCAAAAATTATTCTAACTGTTATTTTTTAAAAACCTTTCATTAGCAGATAGATATTATCAAATATATTTTTTTACGTATTTCCATGATGTTTCTAATTTGTTATGTTGTATTTATTTAGCTGAATACATATCCTTTATCAGCAAATTTAAATACTACATCACATTCAATGTAGAAAATAGAAATTGTTTTACAATGGATGGTAATGAGCAACTGTTTTATGTTTCAATATTTATTTAACAAGACATTTGACTATCTCAAAACCTGACGTTTAATTAACTTTTATCACAAAGAGTTTAAGCGAGACACGAAGTATTTCTAACATACACTGATTAAAAAATCTGAATCTTGATTCACAATTAACAAAATGGAAAGTTTTTCTTATTTAATGAATATTCGAATTTCTGCATTTTTTGACAGTGTTTTATCAGATTATACATTTAAATGTATGGAATTTTTTACACAGTCAGAAAATTTAATTTAACTGAAGAATCTTTATCTAAACGACTAATACTAACTGAAGAAAAAAAAGCGAGACAGTAAAATCTTGTAATTAAAAAATTAGAGTCAATGTTGGTTTCAAAAAAGAAAATGTTCTTACCATAAAGGGATATTTCTTATTGTACCAAAGAGGAAAAATTAAAATTAATAGTTCTTATGGCAATGGTTAAACTTGATTACTGACTACCTGAATGATAAAACAGAACAATCCACTTATGTATACGTAAGTTTACCATTTGAAATAAAAAGTAAAACTGACTTTCACAATTTTAATTAGAATGACTCCAGTAATATATTGAATAAAATTCATTTTTTGCTTGAACAGTTAATTAAATATTTTAATTTTTACCATTAGGAATTTCTCATGTTCCTTTGATACGATATATGTAATCATAGAATTCAGTTAATCATACAAATAACACTTAAATATTATACAAAGAACAATACTAATAAATTTGACGATAACTATAAACCCTCCGCGTACGGCTCAGTTTTTATACCTTCCGGTCCTGAAATACGGGACGATTTTTTTTTAAATATTTTCTTTATCTACATATGTTTCACATCTTCATGAGCTATTTTAAAATAATTCAAGCATTTAATAATAGCTTTTACGTTTATAACAAATATATTATACGGTTAAAGTTTGACATCACACTTGCGTAGGTAGAAAGCCGTCAAGATTAAAACGGTTTTGTAGTCAATTACGGGTCTCGGGCTTCTGATTTACCCAGATTAGAAGCGTACTTGACATTAAAAACAATTGTACCTGTGAGTATGACTTGCAGCTTTAAGGTGGGAAATTAGAGGTGCGATAAGGTTGTTCGTGTTTATCTGGGCGGGGTTTATAGCCAATGCTTTAGGGGCTGAATTAATGACAAGAAGAAACTAAGTTTGAACAATAAAATATAAAAATCAAAAAAATAAAGATTAAGAGAATTTTAAACTTTTGTTCAAGGTCTAAAAAATTCATGGAGGTACAGAAAGATTTCAGAAAAAAAATTTAATACCAAGTGAAAATTTTAAAAATTGTAAAAACTCAGAAAAAAATAGAACAGATCAATTATTTTATTTTACAGAAGTGTTAAATTAAAGAACAAAGGTCATGATAACATTTTGAAATAATTAGGTCCTCTCATATTACAAAGATTTTTCTAAGTGTATAAAAAATTGTCAGAAGTAATGAATAGATTGACTAGTTAATTATTTACTTATTACTTATATGTTTTTTGTAAATAGATGTATAAAAACATTTTATATAAACACTCTTTTTTTATATTAAGCTAGTCTCGGTCTCACACTAGAGGTTCGATAAATAGTCTGTAGTGCGTATAACCTGGGGTAAATTTTAGTAAAACTATTTAACACGCAATTTAAAATAAATCACTATACATTTTATCACGGTTACAATTAAAAATTAACCTAAAAAATAAAATAATTCAAGCATTTTAATAGCTTTTACGTTTATAAAAAAATACGGGATAAGAAACACGTTGAAGGGCACTTCGTCGATAGAGCCGAAAAGAAAAGTTAACTTTTATGACGACAATAGTCAAAAACGAAATGGTTGTTTTAGACACTACTTATAGCAATAATTGCATTTTCGGCTTACAAGTAAAGGAGTGTCATGTTTTGGAACAATTTTTCTTTTTTTCACCTGTCTACATATGTCACTTTTAGGCAGTTTTAAAAGTATAGTGCGATCGTGTTTTCGTCCATTCCATCCGCTGGCGCCATGACTGTTATAGCCGCATCTAATTAAAGGTCTGAATTAATCAAAATTAAGTTCTTAATATCTAATATTTCGACGTTTAATATTCTAATAAAACAGAAACATAAATGTTATTCGACTACTTGTTCTCTGTCTGTCAAAATGTAAAACGCGAATTTATTTTTAGATTATATACATTTTAACCATTTTTTTACTGTAAATATACAGATATTTTTAATAGAACAGAAAAAAATAAAAGAAAATAACTTGTGATTTTTTTTTTTATTCTACAAAATTTTTTGAAATAAAAAAAAATTTTTAATAATTATTGAAACACTGTTTAGAATATTGTAATATTTACATTTTCTTTAAAAATATTCTTTAAATATATAAAAATTTATTTTCATAGTCACTTTTTTATAACAGAGATTTAAATTAAGAAAAAATAAATCCATAAAATACACCTTTTTTTTATTTTTATTATTTATTTTAGAAAAATATTTTAATGACACAAAGTAGGAAAAACAAAAAAAAAAAATATGTTTTTTTTAAATATTTTTTTAATTAAAAATGATGCATAATAGATATATAAAAAAAGCAACAAACATGCCAAATTGCTAGTTGCAAGAATAAAGTAAATTTTCCCAACAACGCTCCACTACAAATAAAATGAAAAACAAATACTGTTCAAAAATTCAAATACATAAAGTTATAAAATAATCAAAAATTTATTTTTATGAATTTTTAAAGCATTGTCACTATTATTTCTACGATGTTTTCTAATCAACCATTTATATTATTGAAACATTTAAACAAAATATATTGGTATCATTAAATATATTTGAGATTATTTATTAAAAACCAAATCTTTGTTTATTCAAATGAATTAAAATGTTTTTAATAACAAATGCATACAGATTTTTTATTAAAATATTTATAAATCAAAAAAAAAAAAAAAATTACTTAATAATAAAAAACAAAAAAATTATAAAAAAAATTATTTTATATATGCTTTTTTTCTATGACAAAATCCATCTAAAGTTATACAAATCAAAATTGGATTCATTAAATAAAGGTATTCCTGGTTGAAAAAAATAAATAATCCCAATTACTCCCCTAAATGTTTACCATATATAAACTCTACCCTGGTTTTCTGAAGACCAAACACAAATCCGTGTGCTTTAAGAAAACAAGATTTATAAAGAAATATTAACATTTACTGCAAAACGTAGATTTAAAATTACTTTGAAAAATAAAATTAGGTTTTCTTTGCTTTAATAAACCTGAAATCAACACTCTTTCATCTCCCAGATCAATCACGTTTCTTGCCTTGCTTCTTCATCAGTTAAATTTACTTTTAAATCTTTAATGTGCTTAATTAATACATATTTACGGGTTATCTTTAAAATTAAATGCATTCTACAAAACTTGAAAATAATTGCTATGGATAATTATTAAATCAAATTTACTTTACACACTGGCAATTTGGCATTGATCGATTCATCGGTTGTAAAAAATAAATAAATGAAATTCTTGCACTTGTTAGCATTTCAATTGACAATATAAAATTAATAGCATAAAATAAGCATGTTTACTTAATTAATACATATTTAGTGGTATTTTTTAAATTAAATATGCTCCACAAAACTTGAAAATAATTGCTATGAATACTCATTAAATCAAATTTACAAGGCTATGATAGATTTTTCTATTGAAAAAAAAAATGAATAAAATGCTTGCAGTTGTTAGCATTTCGATTAAATTAAGAAAAATAATAGGATTATAAAAGAAAAATATTTATGATTTAGGCTTCAAAAATATAAACAATTATATTTTGTGATATCTTTTCATAGAAATATTTTCTTAGTAAAGTAACAACAAACTCCAGCCAATTCTCGCTACCCCCAGACAGGAGTCTGATTTGTCCAGACTTAGAGTCGCCTCTGCGTCTTAAAACTAGCTTATAATTAACTATTTGACTATATATCTCTAAGCTTGGAATTTGCCCCCTAGTCACGACTGCGTAATCTGATAGTGAATCCACAAGGTAGAGCAGGATAATTTTTAATTGATAACACAGAATTATTTTATAAACATTTATAAATTAGAAGATTAGAGTGAAAACATTTTCTTTATTCCATTTGTTTATTTGAAAAGAAAAAAAAAAGTATCAAAAATAGCTCAAATGTTCTTGTAATAGTTGATATTGTATAGGTAAGTAAAAAAAAAAAATTTCAGAAGTTACGAAATTTATCTGATTTTAAAAAATTAACTCGATTGATTTTTATTATTTAATGTCTATGTGTACAAATCTTAATGAATCTAATTTAGTAATATAATTTACAAAAACTCATCTTAAATATCGCCACTTTATTTATTTGAAAAGAAAAAAGTATCAAAAAATAAAGCAAATATTTTTGTAATGATAATATTGTATAGGTAAACTTGAAAATTTTCAAACGTTTCGAAATTTTTCTGATTTTAAAAAATTAACCCCATTGATTGATTATTCTTTAATGTACATGAGTGCAAAGATAAATATAGATTTATTTGGCGTAATTTTACTTAATTATAATTTGCATAATAACATTTTTAAAATTTAGATTAATTTTATAATATAATTTACAAAAACACATCTTAAATATCTCCATCCCCATAGAAAGCATAAACTTAATTTGTATAAATAATCATTTCTTCAACTTCGATAATCATATTTAAGATAATCAATATCATAAAGGGCTTAACCTTGAAAAACAAAATTAGTTCTAAATCTTGTGGATAGATGGCGACACATAAATTAAAGACGTATAAGTTGATCACGTTCTGGTTGAATGCCACTAACAAAGACAAGATTGTAGTATTATGCCTCAATAAGAAGTGGACAAGAATAATATGCAGTTGTCTTCTTTGATGATTGATCGGCATGATTATGAAGCGAAAAAATTATTCTACTTAACATATGCAATGTTACTCTAAAGGGCCCATGTTGATATATCATTGATGTATCATTATATATACATTTACATACAAGTAGAAATGCCTGTAAGAATGGTTAAAATATTGGCTCAAAAATAAGTAAAAAACTAGAAAGCAATGAATAAAATAAATAATTAAAATAATGTAGAGATTTTTTTTTTATTTTTTGATAAATTTACATGCAAATATAGTTAAACAAATGTATAAGATTTTGCTGTATAGAAAGCTTTTGCTGATGTTTAATAAAAAGTAACCTTTGATTGGCACATCTATTGTGTGGAATTTTATATCTGATATTTGTTCTTTGGGAACTATACTTATTTTTGAAAGGTATAACAATAGGAAATTTTGTAGGAATCTGTTTCAATAATCCATTGTGCTAAAGTGCTCTAAACAGAAATTATACGGATTTCATTTCAAAGAAAGCAGGAAAACATGAATGACACCAAATATAAAGCTAAGTTAATTCAAACAATCATCAATAAGTCAAACTAACACTAACTCATTTTTGTAATTATTTTATTTACAAATCTAAATTTAAATAACTATAGCCATTTAAGCACACAGTAATAAACTAAATAGTCAAAATACGTGAATATAACTTGATAATTAAAAAAAATAAATGTTTAAAAATTAAAACGCATACAATAAAATTTGACATTAACTGATCAAATTGGAAAAGTGCCACACAGAAATTAATAAATATGAAAACATAAAATAATAATTAAAAACTGAAGTCATTAAATTGCAATGCATCACAATTTTAAAATACGAATGCGTTATTATGCATTTTTAAATATAAGTGAAAAAAAAAAGCGGGTAAAAAATTTGACATTTTTTAATCAGAAGTCTTGTTGCCAGAAAAAAAAATGTAACATAAAATAAAATAACTTAATATAAAAACTTTCAAAATTTGGGAAAAGAGCTTCGTAAAATCTCGAGCTGTGTATGAAGAACCTTTACCAAATTTGATAATTCTTGGTTGTGCTTTTTAGGCCCAATCGTATTTGGATACATTCCCACTAACGATTTTATGAACTGTACACACACAAACACATATACGAATATATATATATATATATATATATATATATATATATATATATATATATAGTGGCATAACGAAGGAGGTGTAAGGGTTATTCTACGCTCCCCCCCTTCATAATGGTAACTGTATACTTATAGAAGTACATATTGCTGTATTAATTTTGATAGATTTGAACGGTGAAAAAATTCCCATGCAAGATTATACACATATACACACACTCATTCAAATACATATATATATATATATATACGTATATATATACATATATACATATATATATATATATATATATATATATATATATATATATATACATATATATATATATACATATATATATATATATATATATATATATATATATATATATATATATATATATATATATATATATATATACATATATATATATATATATATATATATATATATATATATACATATATATATATATATATATATATATATATATATATATATATATATATATATATACATATATATATATATATATATATATATATATATATATATATATATATATACATATATATATATATATACATATATATACATATATATATATATATATATATATATATATATATATATATATATATATATATATATATATATATATATATATATATATATATATATATATATATATATATATATATATATGTATATATATATATATATGTATATATGTATGTATGTATGTGTGGGTGTGTGTAATAAAGTAGTAAAAGAAAAAATATATTAGCTCTATGCTTATACGTTAGGGAGATAGGCTCTGTACTATTTAACTGACACGAACTATCACATCAGTTAAAACTATACATGTGAGAGCAGGGAAAAGACATTTGCGAAAAAAAATAGACTTCGGTGTGTGATAAAAAAGGAATGAGACGCTAGAATACGACCATGTTTTTCGGAGAAAAGTTCATTCAACATGAAAGAAGACAGAACAGTCTGGAAAGAGAAGATTTCAACTAGAAATGAGAAGTACATTTTGGTCTGAGTTCTTAAATAGAGAATTGGTTTATTCCTTTCACAAAGTACGTTTTGTATTATGATCTAAGAAAGCTGTGAATAAGAGAGTTTAAAATTCGACATTCGAATTACTGTAAAATACGATGAGCGTCATTTATAAGGAATAATAGATATAATGAAAAAACGCAAATATTTTTGGGTTATAATACCATTAAAACTGGAAAAAAAATATGTTCAAGATCTAGGCAAACTTCGAGTGCCAGCCACAGGAAGAATGCCAGGTAGGCGACTGCCTATGGCAGCAATATTTAGAGGCAGCAAAACCGCTTGTACTACAGCGTAATAAACTAGTAAAACTAAACACAACCCGCAAAAATATGTTTCTATCACTTGAATCCAGAAAGTAAATTAGTAGTAAAATCAAATGTACAGGCAGGGTCTACAACGAAACCTTTTCATTATACATATTTAAATTAAATTAAATGTAATAGGAAGCACGGATTAAAAGATTTTGATACTTTTTGAAGTATTATACAGAATTTTTCGGTGATGATATAAGAATACCACTGGGAGATGTTGATGTACAGATTAATTACCTAAATGATATCATATATTATGGATCTTTAAAATTGCTTATACTGGTCTTTAAATTAATCGGTACTTTTCCTTTGTTTAAATGATCTATTATGACCTTATCATACACCTACATATACATACTGACAAACAGCGGGTTTAGTTTGTGAACCATTTTCTGCATGTACAATGCTGTGATTTCTATTGGGACAGCGAAAAATTTTCAATCTATTTATTTTGGTTGATCCTCAAGTATTTTAAGACTTTTAATCGGCTTATAACGAGTATTTACGTAAATGAGATCATCTGCTATATAATAATAGCCTTCGTTATCTGTCCGTCTCTTCTCGAATTTATGAAGTAATTGGGCCTGGAATGGATAGAGGCGTACATATTGGTTTCTTGGTGAGTTAGGGTTAGGAAAATTCAAAGCGAGTAAAGTTTATCTTCTCCTAAACTATCGATACGATTCTAAAATAAATTGGTATAAATATACTTAATATCACAGCCAAAAATACTGTTGCCCTTAAAACGTTCAAAATTCACCCCTTCTCCCCTTTTCGAGCGTTTAATGCCATTATTACAAGCCCTATTTTCTCCGGTTAAGAGCAGGCAGTTAAATTTATCCTATAATAAATAGGTAAAATTAACAATTTTTTCTAGAATTAACACGTCATTCCTTTAACCATATTATTTAATCATTTCTTATTTTAAATTATTTAACTATCTTCTGCATTATTTTTTCACGTTTTATCACTCTACTTAGATATTATGTAAGTAATTTCTTTTATATTTGGCTTAAATAATAGATTAGGAACATATGGGATAATTTTAAATTTAATCAGCGATTAGTTTTTGTTAGACGACAATTTTCAGCCAAAAAAGAAACAGTTTTTTTTTACTTACCTCATATGGTACTTTACAATTCTGGAAAATTAAAAAATTTACTGATCCTGTGATATGACTGGCTATATGCTAGTATTTTAATGATATTTAAAATTGCTTAAGTCGGTCTTTAAATTAATCGGCACTTTTCCTTGGTTTAACTGATCTATTAAGATCTTATCATACAACTATATATACAAGCAGAAAAACAACGGGTTTAGTTTGTGATCCATTTTTCGGATGTGCAATGCTCGGATTTCAGGTGTGAAAGAGAAACATTTTCAGTCGGTTTATTTTGGTTGATCTTCAAGTATGATAAGGCTTTTAATCACCTAATATAACGAGTACTTACGTAAATGATATAAATTAAAGAAATTAAAAATTGTTTAATTTGGTCTTTAAATAATTGCCAATTTTCGTTTGTTTAGCTGATCTATTAACTTTTTGAAGACGGGTGTATCATATATGGAATACTTTTTTAACTAAACTAGATGGTTATCTAGTATTCAGATATCTCTAGTAGACAAATTCACCTATCACAAACATAGTGTTACTCCTAGTGGCAATAAGAAATACTAATTGAATGTTCTACTTAAAATATCATTAATGGTGTACTCGTTCTCTGAGACAATTTGTAAAACGATGCATATATGATGAACCCGTCCTCAAAGGGTTAAGGCCTTATAATACTCCAACTTGTATATGTTGTATAAGCAAGAGGATTTAGGATTCTTTTGCAGTGGAAATTGCGAGGATTTCTTTTGTAATAGTAAACAATTTTCAGCAAAGTAAAAGCTTTAAGGTAACCTAAACCAAAATAAATCGGCTGAATCATTTTTTGTTATCATATGCGAAATCCTCACATTCTTTATCCGGAAAAGAAATCATGAATTAAACCCGTTGTTTATTAGCGTAAGTGAAAACCTGTCATATGGTCTTTAATGGCATAGTATATGTTTTGAATTCGAGGTAAACATTTAACTCTTTCTTACTGAAGCCTTTAGAATAGATGAAGCACTTTAGAACCTCAAAAGCAGCAATCATTTAAGGAGGGGTGAGTGGTTTATATAAACCCAGTGGCTTTGAGGTAGCTCTTCATGCTCCCACGACACCTGTCCGAGGTTCGATCCCCGGGCTGGGCAAGGTTGACTCAGTCTTTCATCCCTTCAGTGGGTAGACGAACTGAGGACTGTGATGAGGCGATTTAGATCTGATATATAATTGTTTCATTCATAAAAAAAGTAAAATGTTCGGGATCTAAATCTGACCTCATCACATCGTCAGAGATAGAGGCCATAATTTCGATAAAACGGATTTTGTAGTCAAGTTACGGTTGTCTCGGGCGAGGTCTGATTCCAGTCACAGATAAGAATCCTGTCTCCGTACTTGACATTAAATAAGAATGTACCTTTGTGGAGTATTTATGAGTCCCTAAGGGACAGGGCCAAATTAGAGGTGATAAGGTTACTCACGTTGGTGGTCTCAGGGCGGGGTTTGCTGAGACCAATGACTTTCTGGCAACGATCCCGATTGGGAGTCAAGAAGAAGGAGGGGACTAAGTTAGAGAATTGCAGGAGAAGGCCCCAGAGAATTGCAGGGGAAGCCCCCAGAGAATTGGAGCAGAAGGCCCCAGAGAATTGGAGGAGAAGGTCCCAGGGAGTAGAAAGAGAAGGCCCAAAAGGAGTTGGATCGGAAGGCCCCACAGAATTGGATGAGAAGGCCCCAGAGTGTTTGGAGAGAAGGCCCCAGGGAGTTGGATTAGAAGGACCCAGAGAGTTTGGTTCGGAGGTCCCAAAAGGAAGTTGCTATATACTCCAGCCAAGTCCGCCAGAAAGTTTCCTGCAAAAGTTGTACGGTCGCACCCCAGAGACAACAGATCAACGGTTGATGAAAAAATTTCCCTCTCATACCCTTCAACCAGAAGTGTTCCGGGCCCATCACTTTAGACCCACAAAGGTACCCATCTTTTTGCATTACATTTTGAAATCGAGATTAGGTCCTCTCTCTCTACTTACAAAATTTTCCTAAATATATATAAAGTTTGTCAGAAGTAATTTAAATAGTTTGACTAAGCTTAATTATTGACTTATATTTTTTTTGTAAATATATGTATAAATGTTTTTTTATAATAAATCTACTTTTTTATATTAAGCTAGTCACAGTTGCCATTATTTTAGAGGTTAGTTGATTCTTCATTTTAATGTCTGTAGTTGCTCAGAACCTGTGGTTAAATTGTAGTAAAACAAATATTTAACACAACGCAATTTAAAATAAATTCCACTATACATTTGATCACAGGTTGTAAATAAATATATAACGAGGACTACACGACAAGGACCAATCCTGTCTGGGAACTAAACACTGGGGAATTCACGTAAGATTGACCACCTAACCGGAACATATGCTTTTCACCCCAGGGCCCTTGGTCACGTAAACGGAGATTGGCACCGTAGTCCCTGGTCCCCTAGGGGCTGTTGCACTGAGAAGTTTAATTTAGTTTATTGGTTTGTATAAAACTTAGTTGTTATAAACATTCAAACAGAATATTAAAAGAAAACAAGTATATCAGTGAAAATATCAATTTTCATGTAAAAATATCTATAACTATTATTTTGAGAACATAATTAGCTGTTTATGGTGGGAAAGCTGTTCACGAAAATTTTCTTCCCTTCGTAAATCTGAACAAAATTTAAGTCCTAATTTTTATGCTGGTGATCGAACATAGATTCTTATAACTTGATATTCGTATAATTATTTATTACATATAATTTATGAGAATTTTTCCTGATAATGAGAAGTATTTCGTATAACTAAACATTTCGTGTAAGTAAATTTAGTATAAGCGAGTTTCCACTCTTCATCTACATATCAGCGTGTTTATGTGTATTCGAAATACAAAAAATATTTATATTTCGAATTCGTAGAATTTTTTAATGATTATGGAGAACTACTTAAAATTTCTTCTGGAAAATTAATAAGGAAGCACAGTGTTGTATCAAAATTTTCCTTTAATGTCTTTTATACTCAAAATATATCTAAAATTTCCGGCGAAAGGCTAAAGCAATGATTAACGCTCTTTTTTAGAAAGGCTTAAAGTAGTATTTCTATGGAACGAGCAGATGTCAATTAACATACAACCGTTCTAATTTATCTATGATTCAAGACATTCTTCTACCGTCTAATTTATTTCTTTTTATTTAAGTCCCTAATTAATCTCCTTTAGATTTTTCTTGAAAATGTCTCATCAGAGCGGTTTCGAGTTTGCAGCTCTCATTTCAAAAAGAAAAAAAAAAGTTTAGAGTAATTTCTATTCTATTAAGAGTATAACGCTGTAGTAATATATATTTCAATCAAACATTATTTTGTGAGTTTTAAAGATATGAATTAGCACTTTATAAAAGCTTATAGTGCTTCTAATCTTTCAGACCAACAAAGTGAAAAATTATACGTACACTTAGATGTATTCACACACGCACACTTATACATACATATACATGTGCTTGTATGTGTATGTATGTATCAGGAGTTAAATAAGATTAATTCAACTAGGAAAGAATTAGTTTAGTGTTTTCGCTGTCGGGAAATGTTACTACAGTTAAAAACACATTTCGCAAAAGGTTATAATTTTATTACACAATCTCCAGAAATATAATTTAGATTATAATTGGAGTTCAATTGGTTAGTTTGGTTAAAATATCATTACACACATCTTTATATATAAAATTCTTTTGTCCGTATGTTTGTAGTAATAGAACTCCTCCTAAACTGATGGACTGATTTGGATGAAATTTTGTGTATGTAATTCAGTTGATTAGAGAATGGTTTAGATTCACAATTTGATCTGATAGAAAATGTTTTTTTTTTTGTTAAAAATTCAGAATTATGTAAGTGGACTAATCGACCATTTTTTCTGTCATTTTATTACATCTACTGCCCACTGAGAAATATCGTTTAAACTGGATACCTGCTCACAATAGTCTACCCGAGAGTTTTTTTTTCGAAGTTTGATATTTTAAGGGGCAAAATAATCGTATAATATTTCACTTGGTTTTGTTGAGTCAGTTCATAGCAATGACATTTATGAGATAGATAAGCTCCTATCCTGTTTTCATAGGATAAAGCAAGTTTTATTCATACTAATAATGATTTTAGATAACTATACTATTGAAATAGTTCCAGTATAATTATCTGTAATTATTAAGCATTGTCACAATTGCTTTAGATAATTATATTGAAATGAACTATTTTGTTAAAAGGAACTATATTTTTTAACAGTATAGTTGTTTTTATGCATGCTATTGACAAATATAGTCTAAGAAAATTAATGAAAAAAATATATATTTACTACCTAGCAATTTATAACTGATTAGTTCTATCTGGGTAAAGTTGAATTTTCCATTTAAAAGGAGTTACTTGCGTAATTTTACCTTATCTTTATTTTCAAGATGCAAAAATGTTCATAATATGAAAATTAACCCCTTACCTGTGATGCCCAAACACAGTTAAGGAATTGCAAATGTGCCAATTTTGGAATGACGACCCGAAATAAACCTAAATGTTTGCCTTTTTTAAAAATAATCTATTTGTAACATAAAAAAACTTAAATATTTTCTTTTTTTATATGATTTATCTATAATATTTTGAGGATAAAACAAGCAAAAATTTTAAAAAAGCTTCCATTTTTCACATTTTTCTTGAATATATATTCAGAGACAAGAATTTTAACAGACAAGGATTTAATATCCTACGAGCTAATTTCTGAATTATATAAATTAGGAACTAAATCTGTTATATCAAACTGCAGCTATTTGTTCCACATTCATTAATTATAGTAGTGTGGGTAATATATTCTATTTTAAAGCCTAATCAATCATAAAATTAAAACAAATTAATTTAAGATATAGTAATTTTTTAAATTTTAAAATAGTAGACGACTTTAAATTTCTACTTTTAAAGAATATGTGACATATTTTTTTTAAAAGAAAGAGGGGTAGTCTGTGTCTTTTATTGATAATATGTCTGTGAGTGACAAGGCTTTTAGGGATTTAAAAGGAGAAAAGATACAGATTGTTGAGTCAATTTTGATATTGTGGTATTTAGAGGACTGTCCCACTTCTGTCCATCCTTTTAGGTAGTTTACATTGTCGAATAAAGGAAAAGTGGTTCTATGATATCTGACTTTGAAATTTATTTCTTACCATTCTATTATTACGTTGCAGCACATAGAAAATGAATAGCATACTAGAGGATACATTCTTTGGTATACATTTCAAAAAAGACTACCGAAAAAAGGCCAAACTGCCCACTATAAATGTCTCTATTGATTTGCAATCTACAACTAAATATTGTATACCACTAGTTCTATTTGATGAGTTTGTTACAAAATATGATGTGCTCACAATTTTTGAATCACATTCACTTACCAAAATTTTACACATCACATTACAATCCATTACATTCCATTACAATTTTATCCATTACATTTAACTGCTTTGATGGCATGATAGTTAAGGCATTGCAACATTGATGTCACATTACCATGCCAAATTTTATCCATTACATTTAACTGCTTTGATAGCATAATGGTTAACGCATTTGCAACAGTGATGTCATATTAGCATAACAAATTTTATTCATTTATTGTATTACTTTTAGCTACCTTGATGACATAATATTTAGCGAATTGGCTTGCAACTCTGGAGAATGTGAGTTCAAGTATCGTATAAGGTTTGGCTGTTATTTGTATTGTCCCTCCATAGGAAGTGATGTTGACCACTGATGTATAGTGATCCCATAATAAATTCTCAATAAGTCTGCAGAGTTGTTTGAGTAATTCCTCAAGTTCATTGTAACTTAGAAAAACTGCTTTTTTTGGCATAATGGTTAACGCAATTGCAACATTGATGTCATATTCCCTTACCAAATTTTATCCATCTATTGCATTATTTTTAGCTACCTTGATCACATAATAGGTAGTGAATTAACTTATAACGCTATAGAGTGTGAGTGCAAGTATCGCATAAGGTTTGACTGTCATTTGTGTTGTCCCTTCAAAGGAAGTAATATTGACCACCGATGTATAGTGATAATATAATAAAGTCTCAATAAGTCTGCACAGTTGTTAGAGTAATTCCTCAAGGTCATTGTAAAAAACAAAAATTTCCATTTATGCGTTTTCATTACATCCATAATATGAAGGAGACACACGCATTTTTAAACTTAAATATGTGTTTATTTTTGACATCGATATATCTCGAAATTCTCCATTTAACAAAACATGGTGGTTTATTTTTTAAAAAGACAAATAACTATGTATACTTCGTGTACACCAAAATAAAAAGTCTTTATAATGAGATTTATATTCAATTAAATTCTCTCAAAGATTAAACTCTGCTCATAAAATCTACCATTAAATGTTAATAGTCCATTTAGTTGTTTTATGTGCGTTGTCCGACACAAATTACCTTAAATTAGCTATTTATGTGTTATTTAGGTCACATTTCTCAACTTTTTCTATGTTTGCAAAATTCTTTATGCCTTTGAAAAAGAAGTACTTATTTTGTAGATAAACAACAATATGCTTTAGGTCTCTCAAGGGAATTTCTCGCGACTTCACGTCAAAATAAATATCCTCCAAGCCATATTTCTCTTCTCACAAATCACTTAAGACACAAAAAAATGACGTACAAGACTTTCTCTTTAAATCAATACGCAGGTCGATTTGGGGGTGTTTTACAGAATTTTTTACAAACATCAAGCTGTTCTTCACTATCTTTAATATAGTTTCAAAAAGGTGTGAAAGTTAAAAAAAAAACTTAAAGTTGAAATTCCTGCACAAGATAAATTTATAATATATAACATTCACACGGTGATAATTGATATATCTGTGTATGTATACATATATATGCATATATATATATATGCATATATATACATATATATACATATACATATATATATATATATATATATATATATATATATATATATATATATATATATATATATATATATATATATATATATATATATATATATATATATATATATATATATATATATATATATATATATATATATATATATATATATATATATATATATATATATATATATATATATATATACATATATATACATATATATATATATATATATACATATATATACATATATATATATATATATATATATATATATATATATATATATATATACATATATATATATATATATATATATATATATATATATATATATATATATATATATATATATATATATATATATATATATATATATATATATATATATATATATATATATATATATATATATACATATATATATATATATATATATATATATATATATATATATATATATATATATATATATATATATATATATATATATATATATATATATATATATATATATATATATATATATATATATATATATATATATATATATGTTTTTAAATTTCTACAAACAGTTGTATTTTATAGTCTTTGATATCATATATATCAATATGTGTTATATAAATGTCATATTATATAATTATGTATGATCATACATATATCTTATGATTTATTATCTTAAGTGATATATTTATATTATGTATGATTTAATTAAATATTGATGTGATATATTAGTCCATGTTTTATATGTTCATGAAATTATATAGATGGTTTGGGATAGATCAAATTTGTTATTGTAGAAAATTTAGAAAATTTAGATATTCATACAAAACAGGACTCCAAATTAGGGTATATAAATAATGACATAATAGTAAGAATTTAAGAAAAATTCAACAAATTTGGAGAATAATAATATAAATTTTTGATAAAAATATTTGTG
>CM063503.1:50383698-50401198 GCA_032207245.1 Pardosa pseudoannulata | reverse complement strand
AATTCTCTTCAATGTAGCCAGACTGCATCGTTCGTTACTACTGCTAACTGATTAGGCTTCTCCTTGCTCAATAGCCCGAGCAAGTAAAAATAATAGAGGCTATAATGTCCAGCAGTTTTATAATTGATGGATTACACACACACACACACATATATATACATATATATGTATATATATATATATATATATATATATATATATATATATATATATATATATATATATATATATATATATATATATATACATATATACATACATATATATATATATATATATATATATATATATATATATATATATGTGTGTGTGTGTGTGTGTGTGTGTGTGTGTGTGTGTATGTGTGTAATATGGGCGAGACTCATTCAAAATCACAACACAGTTTAAATATCGAGGCTGATATGGTATCTAGAGATGCAGTTGAAACTGATGTTAAAAGTAGTCTAAATCATGTGTTGCACCTTTTAGCCTTAAATGAAATTTTAGAGATTAAAACACAAGGTGAGTTAAAAGAAATATTATTAAATTACAAAGATATTTTTGCTAATAGCAAATATGATGTAGGAGAAATTAGGATAGAACCGCAATGCGTAAGGTTAAAGTCGGACTTGACAATTTCATTAAGACCGTATAAGACCTCACCAAAACAGCAAGAGGAAATAGACAGTCAAATTAAAGAATTATTGAATGCTAATATAATTAAAGAGAGTTCATCACCTTATTGCGCCCCAGTTACATTAGTTTTCAAAAAAGATGAAAATAAGTAAAATAGAATGTGTATAGTTTTCAGAAAGTTGAATCAAATTACTAAATCAGATGCAGAACCTTTCCCCCTCATTGAAACCCTAATAGACAAGTTGGTTCAAAGTCAATATTTTCAAAACCACAACACAGTTTATTTCTGGTAATAAACATGAAATCTGTACAACAGGCAAAAACCTTTACAACTTCGTGCACACAGACAAAGTGATCCCGCACATACACTTTTCAAGTAGGGATTCCTAAGGTAAAAGACTACAAATAATCCCTAAGCACAATTGATCACGTGATACAAAATACCCATGTTTAAAGAGAACTCGCTAACTATTGGCTAAAGTAGTCCAGACAGAGGCTGAACTAAGTCTATAGCGTGTCTGGAGGGAAAAATCAGAATTACCGCGCAAACCCCAAACTCACTTTATGAACAAAAGTTATTAAATTAATATTAAAATACGTAAATAAGGGATTTTAATATTACATATATATATATATATATATATATATATATATATATATATATATACAATAAATAAGAAATAAAAATAAGATTCCATTTCAGTTGCAAAATATAACAATACTTTGCTATATATAAGATCTATTTTAGTGAATATACTTTAAGTATTTAAGTTTCTTCATGTATGGTAATAAAATTTTATACATTATTATTTAATGAAACTGCATTGTAATATTTTATTGCATTTCTTAGAATTTACTTTTTATTTTCTTGTGATACAAATAAAATATCATTATTTCACACAAGAAAACTGCTTTTTCTCCAACAACTGCACCAAACAATTCTGTAATTTTTAGAATAATAAAAATATTCAGAAACAAAAAAGAAAATGTTTTGAAATATTTTTTTGTTTTCATCCATGGAACAGTTATGGTGATGAAAAGGCAATACATTTATATAGAGTAGAAAGAAGGTTTATATTAATATTTTGTCAATAAGAATTTTTAAGAAAATAAAAATGAGATTTCAATACAGTTATAAAATATTCTAGATTATATGTAGGAACTTCCTTTATGCATTGCCTAGTGGGCTTCAATCCTACGTAATTTACAATGGAATGTAAATAAACATACTAAAATTAAGGATTCTATGCAATACTACTGAAAAAAGTATTATAATACCCCATCCTATCACTGACATTTTACTTTTTACTTTCTTTGGAAGCAAATATAAAATTATACCAGCCGAGAAAATTGGTTTTCTTCCAACAATTTTACTGCATAATTCTGTAATATTTCGAATAAAAAGCGTTCAGAGATTAAAGAAAGAAAGGTTCTTTCCAAAAATCTCTTTATTTCTGCAGTAATGGAAGATTTTCTGGTATCGAATTTGAAAAAAAAATTACATCGAATATAAATAACGCTTAGCCGAACGACGGCCGAATGGTTAGGGTGCTGGCCTTCGGTACCGGAGTTCATGGGTTCGAATCCCATTATGGCATGGTTGTTCGTAGCCGTTCGGAATCGGCTTTAAGCAGTAGGTCCCAGTCTCATTAGCCCTCGTGTTGCAAAAAAGTAGACCGTAGCTCTCGAAACCAAAACCAAAGAACGCTTTTTAGATTAATGTTTAGTCAACAATCGTGTTTAAGGAGGACGAGTATGTGATTTCAATTTGGTTGTAAAATATACTAAAAGGACTACTTATACACACACATAATTTGATTGTACAATATACCAATTTGATTGTAAAATACACATATATATATACATATATATATATATATATATATATATATATATATATATATATATATATATATATATATATATATATATATATATATATATATATAAATATATATATATATATATATATATATATATATATATATATATATATATATATATATATATATATATATATATATATATATATATATATATATATACAGGAGGAATATTTTTATGAATTATTAGTTATAACTTAATCCTATACAGTTTGTAATGTATTAAAAATTTAAATTAAGTGTAACAATGTTTTGCTGTTCTATTGACAGTATGGCATTCTAATAGTTTCTTAAATGGTAATTTGGTATGCCAATTGGTTATATTAAAAATGTTTAATTTAAAATATTAGAGAAACGTAAACTATTTAAAACTAATTAGTTCGTTAGAAAAACAGAAGCAAATGTGATCTAAATGCTAATATTAAAGAAAAGCTTAAATACGAAAATAATTTCACAGATGTATACGAAAACAAAAGATTGCTAATAAGGTGTACAATATGCCAATTTGGTTGTAAAATACACACATATACAGGAGGAATATTTTTATGAATTATTAATTATAATTTAAACCTATACATTTTGTAATGTATTGTAAATTTATATTAAACATAACAATGTTCTGCTCTACTATGACAAAATGAAATTCTAATAATTCTTTAATGGTAATTTGGTATACCAATTGGTTATATTAAAAATGTTTAATTTAAAATATCAGAGAATCGTAAACTATTTAAAACTAGTTATTTCGTTAGAAAAACAGAAGCAAATGTGATTTAAATGCTAATATTAAAGAAAACTTTTAATGCGAAAATAAATTTAATAGAGGAATGCAAAAATAGAGTATTGCTAATAAGATGTTTTAAACTGGGATTTACTGGATTTTTTCCCTAACGGAATAACTAAGTTTCCCTTTGTTATATTATAATACTAAATATAATCGTATTATTGATTCTGAAAATGTAAACAAACTAACAGAAAATTTTCATGTTTTGTTGTTGTTACTCATACCTTGGTGTAGGAAGGCCTATCATAAGGTTTAATAGGTCCAGTGTAATGCTCGATTGGTCCATTGCTAAAGAGGATATGCAGCTTTACTTGAATGTTAATCCACGAGGGCTGAAGACTGCCTAAACCTCAAAGAATCACCCTAATTTAAAAGCACAAACAATGTAAAAGAACCCCAGTCTTCCCCTGCCATCTCCAGAGATATCGCCGGGGGAAATTGGAGGGAAATACTACCACAAACCTATTTAATGTGCTACAGAAAACATTAATGAACACGACCGATGTTTGGCTGGTACAATCCTCGATCTCATAATGTCCCGGTTACGAAATCGCTGTCTTTCTCAACTGAACTATCATGGGTTTCTTTTTATGTTTTTTTTCTTGATTTAAGACAAGAATATTAAGAGTTACTCTATTATTTAATGAAATTTTATTTCTTGACATAAATTATTATCACAGGGAAAACGAAGAAATTTTAATGAACATTTTTTTAAATTTTCATTTTCCTTCACCATGAATGAAGAAGAAAAATAAATAAAAAACATGTCAAAATGCACATTTTTCTTCAAAGTGAAATTTCAGAATGCGATAACTCTTTTAATTGAGTGCAGTCTTTTAACTGTATTCAAAACACTAAATAATATATGTCAGTTCCACAAAATCTATTAAATTTATCATTTGTAAAATCACTATGGCTACAGACAGACGTCATTGAGAATCACGATTTTCTATCTAGTTAAAAAAAATATTACATATACTTTTGAGTTGTTTTAATAACTTGAATGCCACTGCACCTATAGCTTACGTAGAATTGTTGTTGTTATTATTAGAGAAAGTTGTTTTTTTTTAAAGCTGTGGAATATAAGGATACTCTATTTTTAGTATTGTTTTAAAAGTGTAACTTAACTTTAGTATTGTTTTAAAAGTGCATCTTAAGTCAGATAAAAACCTTTACTCTAAAATTCAAATAAGTAAACTCATTTTTTGTCCATATCTTTGTATATATAGATTTTAAGCTATTAAGCTATCTTGTTTTTTTATTTAACCATTTCCATTCATTTCATATTTTACTAAGAGTGGAATTATAATTTTTTTTGCCCTCTTTATCATTAAGTAAAGGATATTGTAATTTAAATTTAGTATAGTATCTTATTAAATCAGTTTTAAGTATTCTTTAAAAATAAAAAATAGAAATGCTCAGCCATACTTGTAGGTCCGATATTTTCTTAAAAGGATAGACACTCTAAACCTTGATATATGTCAGAATTTGTGGGTTATAAACTCCATATATATATATATATATATATATATATATATATATATATATATATATATATATATATATATATATATATATATATATATAGATTAACAATGTACCACTCTAATGTAGGTAGAAGCAAACTTTCCAAATATCAAAAATATATGATATGTCTGATTTTAGGAAAATATACGCACTGTTAAATGTTTTATAGCATTTCATTTTAAAGAATATTGATACGATAACTTTTTTTCGTATTTTGTGCATTGGAAAATAATATCGTGGTCTCTATTAATAAGAATATTCGAATAAATACTATAATTTTAAGGGAGAGATTATATGTATTTTGTAACATATTTGTACTTAAGTTATGACACAGCCTGCCATTTCGTTACGTTTTATAATTATTATTTATAATTCTTCAAACATTTTTTTAAAACTCGTATGATGAATTTTACAGGTTATATGCGATAAAATTTCTAACTATTAATTACGTTTGATTGGTCATGTGAAAGTAATTTTAAAAAAGTATTCACTAAAATTTATATCAGCCTCTACCTTTTTCAACTAAAGGCAAACATCATGATTTACCTTTTAATGAATGCATGTATCTGAATTTGATGTCCTAGAGGAATAAAAGTGCTAACCCACATTAAAGTGTAAATTGTTATAATTGTAATAAATTTGATGTTATTACTTTTATGATTATTCTTTGATTGACTTTTTGACTTTGATCATTTGAAAAAAATCCCCATAACATCAAATATCCTCGTGTTCTTCATCGGAAAAGAAATCGTAAATTGAATCTTGTTTTTCAAGTGTATGTTGGCGTGTGAGAAGGCCTTTAATCTGAATGGTTGGTGGAGAGACATATAATTCATTGTTTGCAACTTGAATGTTAATTTAATGGCACATTTTGGTCATACAATTTTTGCCCCAAAATAATGTATTTAAACGCCAGTAGAAGGCCTGGCATATGCCAGTCGATGCTCTCTTAAGGGGATTATCGGCCATATTAGATTACATACTCTAATCCGATGTGTGGTCATATTTAATTTCGTGGAACCAATCATTGACTTCTGTTACCCCATAGCATCGTCTCCAACCGCTGAAATCCTGATCAAACCAAAATAATTCTTTTAATTCGGATTTCCAACGCCGGATGAATCTCTCGTCAACTTTAGCAGAATACTGTAATATTCGGCTTTCACACACAATCTCCTAAGTTGGCTCCGGCCCATTTGAATGAGAAGAGCACTCGCTGATACCGTGTGGTACAGTAATTTGGGTTAGTTACTAAACTGCAGAGTATAAATAAATTCGAATGAATATTGCAACTATGTAATTTGTAAATTGTTTAATTAAAAAATATTGTTTGACAGGTAACAGAAAAAACTTGAAACGTTTTAACTTTTAAACAAGTGTAAGCCATGGCTGCGTGAAATTATGGTACAATTCCGCATGTATTTTAGACATTTTACTCTAAATATTCAGTACATCTTTTTGTTGGACTACGTAATGTTTAAGTTAAACTTAATATTTGGTTCTTTAAAAATGCTATTATTTTCCAAACAAGAGTGCCATTATTACTTGTCATTCAGATTTTTCACTTGGTTTGCCTTTTGAGTGCCAGTGGAAGTTTTCCAGTTGGGGTACTGGAGTCTGTCGTGATACCTCCGTTTTTAATAACCACTATATATTACTTGAAACAAATTGGTTGATGTGTTCGATGACGCAACTCGTTGAGGCTTTAGCTGGCAACTTTTCTCTCAGGAAATTGGAGTTAGCAAGAAAAGAAAAATATAGGAATTGTTGGTGTCGAAGTATGTTGAACTCAAAGAATAATTTGTGCCAAATGAATACGTTCTACGTTTGCGGGGAAGTCAAACATTATATTCTTCAAAATTTATAGAAGTTTATAAGATTGTAGGAACACCGTATGCAAAATAGAAGATAAAGGTATAAGGATAAAATATTTGAGAAATATCAGAACACAACAATAATGATTATTTCTAACTCAAATATTTAAAAAATGCTCATTCCATAATAGAGATATCCAGGAATTTTGAACGGGTAATAACATTTTACATTATTGCTTTGTTAGCGAATTTCAAGTATATTATATGAAAATATGTCCGCATAGTCAGCGAGTGTGTACATGTGTTAGACATATCAAGTTTAGAAGTTATAGAAAGAAGATGACAAATATTGTTATTAAAATATTTTAAATTCAGTAATGTAATGTATATTAATACTTTATTGCATATCGTCTTGTTGTGTAGTCTGCAGAGATACTCGTCATGGGCCGAAAGTTTGACATCTTTATCTTAAAGCTATAAAAAAAGGAGCAATGATTGAGAATGGTGAGCCAGTTTTGATATTGTGGAATTTAGAAGGTACTTCTACTCATGCGATAAAAAGTTTCCCTGGTCGAATAAAGTAAAAGTAATTCTCTGACGTTGCTCTCTAAACGTATTTTTCTACCATTGTAGAGTTCTCACAAATTACTTTTAAAAGACAGTGCATTCTCGCTAACTCCAACCTGCCGATTCACTTCAATAAAAACCAACTAATTCAGTAAGACAAACTTTACTTTTTCTGTTTCTCTTTGCATCTGTTACGGCTGACAAAATGAAATTTTATATAGCAGAAATTTCTAGTAAATATCAATCAAAAATAGTGCTAACAATGAGGCAACTCAATATTGGAAAAAAATGAACGACATGATTAACCCCGTACGTGGTTCGCACGTACAATTACGCCAAACCGATGATGTCTTCAAAGCGGTTGTCACGTACAATTTTCGACCTCCAAAACGTTCCGAAAATGGATGTAATGTACATTTCTGCCAGTGTTTTCCCCTATGGGGTTTTGAGGTAGGAGGGTCAGGTCGATTGTTTAGGAACTGCACACCTACTCTCTGAGGCACAAAGACGCTGATAGCTTTTCATGGCTTTGTAAATATCTATTTCGAAGTATTTCGTTTGCGGTAACAGATGTATCTCTAATTGCACCACTTAAATAGCTTGGATGACTTTCGTAAAAAAGATAGAAATCATTCTCTTAAAGAATATTTTTATTTGTACTTTTAGAACCCATTATTTCTTATGGGATGATCTTCGAGACTTGACGAGCTTTATGTGTATTAAAAATTAACAATCTATAATGTCTATTTATATATCTATTTATAACCGGAAGTAAAGGGACAGTAACGAGGGTGGGTTTAACGTATTCCAATCTAGTCTACAAAGTGTGAAGTAAAAAATCATAGAACACTTTGGTCACTGACACAATGAAACTTTAGCTTATTTTTGGAGACTTTTTTTCCTCGGTGTGTACCACTCGGAGGGTTAAGCAGTTGTGTAGTTGGTATTTCCTAAATATCTCAAAATTGACAAAAAATATCTACGACATTTTTTACAACACAAGTCAAGTTGTGTATAAAATTTGGTACCGATGGTGCAGGCATGGGAATTTGTATAACGAACAAACATTTGTTTAGTCGTCTGCCAAAATTCCGCCTCTGCTTACAGGAAAATCCCATAGCCGTTTAGTAATATAAATAGTTGACTGAATGCGTTATAGATTAATAACAAGTACTAGAAAAAACACATATTTCCAATACATATAGAAAACTTTTATTTCAGATTGTGCACATTCACAAATTATCTAGGTCTTTATTTACAGAGATAATGTTGATAGAAATAATTTTTGTTTACCTGAGGAACAAGTTCCTCGAAAATAAGTACTAGTTTTGCGTCTAGAAAAATATTAAAAAATAAAATGTGAAAATTATTTTGCACGTTTTTCGAAACAAAAACTTCCTTTTAATAATGATTGACATAACATGATAGTTGTAAGCGCATGAAATAATAAAAATGATACCATGATATTATGACGATGGCTTTAGCTAGAATCTCCTTAGTATTTTTAAATAACAAATCTCATTTACAATTTATGATATCTGCAGTGATGGATGACAACTCTAAATTCATTTAAATCACGAGAAATTTACATAGTGAATGAAATTAAGCAGAGTATATCTAAAATAGAGTAACTAAAAGTTTCTGGGATTTTTTAAAAAATAGTTAAACTTTTACTTAGCTTATATTTTTCGGACTCTGTACACCTTTAAAATTATTCATGGTAGAGTGTGGAATACTCAATAACAGAATATTAATAAAAAGGTATAACTTTGGAAAAAGGGTGACATTTTTAATTACAAATAATACAGTTTTAAAAAATAAAAATAAAATAGAAAAAATATTTTTAAACATAGTTTGATAATAACACATTATTTTTCAAGATAATATTTATATTTTTTTTTCTCAAAATTCACCCTTTCACTAAGCATAAGTTATTTGGAAGGTGGGTTTTTTATAATTATTACGGTATTTTACATTAAATTACTTTTACTAAATATAAAACATGAACAAAAAAATAAACATTTGAGGTTTATAAATTAGCAAACATAATAATTAACACATTATAAATTTCAAATTAAAGATCTTAACAATATGACGTTTTCATAAATATCCGAGTGAGAAGCATTTAGATGGACATATGACGAATACTTAACATGACAGTACTGAGGACAAATAATGAGTGTAACTTTTTACAGCAAAAACGTGACGTCTTTCTCCTATTGATGTATATATAGAACATGACTGTTCAATGCCAGGTTCTACCAAGTGCTATCACCTTCACAATTAATGAACTCGAATTGCAAAATAACAGATCTTCGGACAGCGTTTGTCTTCCACTGTTCACACTACCTGATGAGTTCCGCAGTGTATGCTATAAAAGAAACATTATATAATCATCACAGGCAAAATCTGCAGTTAGTGGCCTTTCAGCGACTCAAGAGTGTGACGTATCCATTGGACGTGCTCAAAAGTGGGATGGAATCTTCTCCTCTTGTTGGAACTTGGACAAGTGACTTTATGACTGCTTACGCCAAGGATGTACCATTTGTCATTGATGTTGCACAGTAAGGGACTGCCTTCGATTTCATCCCCCTAAGAAAAGTACAATAGAACACCGCATTAAAAGAATAAAAGTGTTAAGTAAGCTGTTAAAACTAAGCTTTTTTTCAAAAATGCAAGCAATTTGTTTAAAATTATAAAGTCATTAGTAATATATTTGCGCAAAGATGCCGAAATTTACAAGGTAAACCTTATTTTGAGGTATTAATAATCATTTCAGCAGCCACTTGATTAAACATTATTCAAGTTAATTTTTTTAAACATATTTATGGGGATTTTATTTACAGTAGGCCTGGTCAATCTAAAATAATTAGCAGTTCACACTGAATTTTTTTTCTGGCAGCGAGCATTATTTTACAATTAATTTTGCACACATGAATACACACATAGTTAGAGACTAAAAATGATACTTTATTATTATAGTTTTATTATTAATATTCATAAATTCATCACAGAACAGTTAAACATTTATAAATTTACGTGAATATCCACTGGCGTTGCGGTAGTGATTCGTGCTTCAAAGACACAGGTCCGTGGTTCGTTTCACGGGCTGTGTAAGGTTGGCTCAACATTTCACCCTTTCAGTTACATGCTTGGAAACTAAACACTGGGGGTACGTGTAAGGTTTACCATCTAATCAGGGCATATGCTTTGAACCCCAAGCCCCTTGGTCTCTAAACCGGAGAGTGACACCATAGGTCATGAACATACATGAGTTCTAGCTCCGGGGAGTTTATTTTGGTTCTAGTTTAGAATATTTATACTAAAAGTGATTCAAATATCTTCCTCATAATAAATGTGGTATTTATTTCAGTTATAAATTTCGTGATTTTTGTAGTGGGTGAAATAAATTTACTGGTGGTCATGTTTAGGCCACTCATGATTTATCCAGTACTCCGAATAAAATGTATTTGCCATCATTACGATAGTAACAGAGCAAAGTAAAATATTAATATTGTTTACTCTGAATATACTCAAATGCTGGAAATGGTCGTTACACACGAGTCTCAAATTATGTCTTATTTTATTCCTCTTTATTTTTTAAATCAATATCATTAATTTATATTTATTTCATATTAAAACTACACTTTTAAAATATTTATGAATTTTTAAGAATTTTTATGAGACAGACTATTACCCAGATAGCATTTTACAAAAATTGTTTTCATATTTATTGATTGCAAACATTCCATTGTTAGCTAAAAATTTCTAGTGTCATTTGAAATCGTTTCTGATTTTGTCTGTATTTGAGATTTGTCCATTCTATGACTAGGACTTATTTTTTCATTTTTTTCTGTCTTTGTTTAATATATTATTGAATTTACAATTACTTTGTTTTAACATATGTTTCAAAGGAAATGCATAATAACCTAACTTTATATTTTAAATATAATGAACTAGACAATTTGGATGTATGAAAATTGTTGAATTTTTAGAAATATATTTTTTCACCTGTCATAATTTTTAACTGTTATAAATATTTTATAATGTCTACCTGATTTCTTTGAATAAAATTGCCACATATAAATTTAAATGGATATATGTTAATGCATTGTTAAACTAGAAAGTAAATATAAATATAGTTATTTAAGTCAAATTAACAGATAAATTCAATCATACTCTAAGTGGAAATATAACAGGAATTTAAGCATAAAAGTGTGAAATTGCATTTGTTTATACATACCTGACATTCTTCGTCTTCCATAACTTCATTTTGAACAGCACATATAGAACTTTGGTTTGTGGATGAAATGTTAAAAGCTTCATCATCGCTGCAGTTAGCTGTTATTGTTAGTTTTACTTCATGTAGGTGAGTTTCTGGAAAGAAAATTGTACTTATTAGGTGAGTTTGATTGTAAATATCTGCAAGCATTAATGTTATCAACGAATCTGTAGCATTTTTTGTGATCGTCTTTAAATGAAAAATTATTTATTTATTGAGTTATTGTTATTGATAATATAGAGTACCAAGTCTTCTAATTAAATTACAGAAAAAATACGCTAAATAGATTTATCTTAATTTTTTATATAAATATAAAATTTTTATACAAACTCAAAACATAGTACTATAATTTGTGTTTAATGATATCAAAATCTGGGGCAGTAATGAAAAGTTAAGAGGATGAATTTCAAAAGTTAAAATTTTAAGTTTAAGAGTCACTTCCATATGTCTTTATAGTATGCATAACAAAACAGAAGAAATACATAAGTTAGTAGGTGAATTAACTGCACGTTATTCTCCAGGAAAGGTCTTCAACTAAGTTTAGAAAGCAAGTCTCATGCGACGTTAATGAGTATTTAATGAGAGCTAAAACTAAGTCTCCTTCGTGTAGAACAAAACAGTTTGCTGGGAATTCTGAACAGAATTATTTTTGAAAAATGAATCAATCTTTACTATTAAAAAGCTGTTAGATTATTTGACTCGTCATCAGTCTTTTGTATTAAAATTTTATACGATGCTTGGTTCTCATATGAGAACTTAAATGACTATACGTTTCTCACTGGAAAAAGATCCTTATGAAATTTTGTGTTGACCATTACGAAAACATCCTGGAAATATCATGAAATTAATCATAAGAATTCAAGTGATGTTCTATTTTAGTAATACTACAATGTACGAAGTTATTGATGACATTAATTTGAAGTATCTTAATTTTCATGCCTATAAATAAAATCTGCACGAACGCAAAATCTAGTTTTCATGTTTGCATTTAATGATATTCCAATCAAAGACAATAATAAATTATAAGCAGTAATTTTTTGAAAAACAAATTTACGAACCCTTTATACACATCTTTCATAGTATGCATAAGAAATAATAGAAAGTACATGAGTTAATGCGGGAATTAACAGTATGTTATTCTCAGGGAAAGGGCAAAACAAAGTTTAGAAAGCTAACAGTAAACTCAAGCTACGCTAATGAGTATTTAACGAGCGCTTAAACTGTGTCTTCTCCGTTTAGAACAAACTAAGACTGCAGGGGATTCGGAAAACAATTATTTTTGAAAAACTTCTCTGTTAAAAAGCTTTTGGAGTAATTGACTGATCTTAAGTCTTTTACATATTAAATCTTAGAACATGCCCAGTTTACTTCGTTGATAACTTAAATGACTATAAGTAAGTCACATCACCTGTAAAAATAAACCTGGGAAACTATGTGTCAATAATAATGAAAAATTCCTCGAATTGTATTTGAAATAATCTCAAGTATATAACTCATGCGTTATTGTATTAATAATACTATGTGCGACAATGGTGATGACATTAAATTTAATTATATTAATTTTCGTACACATTAATTAATACTCAATTAATGCAAAACCTATTTCCAGAGTGTGTATTTAATGATATTCCAATCAAAGACCATAACGAACGGTAAACGGTAAGTTTTTGCAACAGAAAACTTTCCTAAGTTAGGAGTGACGTAAATACCTCATAGTATGTATAAGAAATAACAGAAATTACAGTAGTTAGTAGGTGAATTAACTGTATGTTATTCTCCCTGAAAGAGCTGTAACAAAGTTTAGAAAGCAAACAGTAAAATCTTGCCACGCTAATGAGTATTTAACGAGCTCTAAAACTGTGTCTTCCCTGTTTAGAACAAACAAAGACTGCTGAGAATTCTGAAAACAACTATTTTTGAAAAACCTTTAAAGTAATTGACTCATCGTTAGGCTATTAGAAAATGCTCAGTTTATTTCGTTGAGAATATAAATGACTATACATAAGTCAAATGAAAAAATAAGTTTAGAAAACTATGTGTCAATCTTAATGAAAAATTCCTGGTATTGTCTATGAAATAATCACAAGTATTTAACTGATGTGCTACTGTATTAATAATACTATGTGCGAAGATCCTGATGACATTAAATTGAATTCTAAAGTATGTATTTAATGATATTCCAATCAAAGGCCATAACGAACGGTAAACGATAAGTTTTTGCAAAAGAAAAATTTCCTACTTCAGGAGTCATGTAGATATCTCTCATAGTATTATAAGAAATAATAGAAATTACATTAGTTAGTGAGGGAATTAACTGTATACTATTCTCCATGAAAGGGCGGTAACAAACTTTAGAAAGCAAACAGTAAACTGATGCCAGGCTAATGAGTATTTAACGAGCGCTAAAACTGTGTCTTCCCTATTTAGAACTAACTAAAACTGCACGGAATTCTGAAAACAACTATTATTGAAAAAACTTTGAAGTAATTGACTCATCGTTAGGCTTTTATATATTAAATCTTAGACCATGCTCAGTTTACTTCGTTGAGAACTTAAATGACTATATATAAGTCACCTGTAAAAATAAGCCTGTGAAAATATGTTTCAATCATACTGAAAAATTGCTGGAAATGTCTTTGAATTAATCACAAGTATTTAACTGACGTGCTATTGTATTCATAATACAATGTACGAAGACATATACAATGTACACATAAATAAATTCTGAACGAATGCAAAACCTAGTTGTAGAAAATGTATTTAATGATTTTCTAATCAAAGACCATAGCGAACTGTAAACGATAAGGTTTTTCAAAAGAAAAATTTTCTAATTTAATAGTCAAGTAAATACCTTACATAGTTTGTATAAGAAATAATAGAAATTATATTAATTAGTGAGTGAATTAACTGTATGCTATTCTCCATGAAAGGGCAGTAACAAAGTTTAGAAAGCAAACAGCAAACTCATGCCACGCTAATTAGTAAATAACGAGCTCTAAAACTGTGTCTTCCCTGTTTAGAACAAGCTAAAACTGCAGGGAATTCTGAAAACAACTATTTTTGAAAACCTTTGGTGTAATTGATTCATCGTTAGGCTTTTACATATTAAATCTTAGAAAGTGCCCAATTTACTTCTTTGAGAACTTAAATGACTATCCGTAAGTGACCTGAAAAAATAAACCTGGGTAGCTATGTGTCAATCATAATAAAAAATTCCTCTAATTGTATTTGAAATAATCTCAAGTATATAACTCATGCGTTATTGTATGAATAATACTATATGCGACAATGGTGATGGCATTAAATTTAATTATATTAATTTTCGTACACGTAAATAAATTTGAATGAATACAAAACCTAGTTCTAATGTGTGTGTTTAATGATACTCCAATCAAAGACTATCATGAACGGTAAATGATAAGTTTTTGAAAAAGAAAACTTTCCGAATTCAGGAGTCACGTAAATACCTCTCCTACTATGTATAAGAAATAATAGAAATTACGTTAGTTAGTGAGTGAATTACCTGTAGGCTATTCTCAATGAAAGGGCGGTAACAAAGTTTAGAAAGCAAACAGTAAACTCATGCCACGCTAATGAGTATTTAACGAGCGCTAAAACTGTGTCTTCTCCTTTTAGACCAAACTAAAACTGCAGGGAATTCTGAAAACAACTATTTTTGAAAAACCTTTCTCTTAAAAACCTTTGGAGTAATTGACTCATCGTTCGGATTTACATATTAAATCTTAGAAAATCCTTAGTTTATTTCGTTGAGAACATAAATGACTATACGTAAGTCACTTGAAAAAATAATCCTGGGAAACTATGTGTTAATCGCAAAATCCTGGATTTGTCTTCGAAGTAATCACAAGTATATTAACTGATGAGCTATTGTATTAATAATACTATGTGCGAACATGATGATGATCTTAACTTGAATTATATTGATTTTCGTACACATGAATAAATTCAGAACGAATGCAAAACCTAGTCCTAGAGTGTGTATTTAATAAAAGACCATAACGAACGTTAAACAAAAATTTTTTTGCAAAAGAAAATTTCCTAATTTAATAGTCTCGTAAATACCTGTCATAGTATGTGTACGAAATAATAGAAATCATATTAGTTAGTGAGTTAATTAACTGTATGCTATTCTCCATGAAAGGGCGGTAACAAAGTTTAGAAAGAAAACAGTAAACTCATGCCACGCTAATGAGTATTTAACGAGAGCTAAAACTTTGTCTTCTAAGTTTAGAACAAACTAAAACTGCAAGGAATTCTGAAAACAATTATTTTTGAAAAACTTCTCTGTTAAAAAGCCTTTGGATTAATTGACTTATCGTTAGGCTTTTACATATTAAATCTTAGAAAATGCTCAGTTTACTTCCTTGAGAACTAAAATGACTATCGTAAGTCCCCTGAAAAAATAAGCCTGGGAAACTCTGTGTCAATCATAATGAAAAATTCCTGGAAATATCTTTGAAATTATCACAATTTAACTGACATGCTATTGTATTAATGATACTGTGTCCGAGGATGCTAATGACATTAAATTGAATTATATTAATTTTAAAGCACATAGAGAAATTCTGAACAAATGCTAAAGTAAAGTGTGTATTTAATGATATTCCAATCAAAGACCATAATGAATGGTAAACGGTAAGTTTTTGCAAAAGAAAACTTTCTTAATTTTGGAGTCACGTAAATACCTCTCACAGTATCTAAGGGAAATAATAGAAATTATATTAGTTAGGTGAATTAACTCTATGTTATTCTCCATGAAAGGGAGATAACAAAGGTTAGGAAGCAAACAGTAAACTCATGCCACGATAATGAGTTTTTACGAGAGCTAAAACTGTGTCTTAACCATTTAGAACAAACTAAGACTGCAGGGAATTCTGAAAACAACTATTTTTGAAAAGCCTTTTCTGTTAAAAACGTTTGGAGTAATTGACTCATCGTTAGGCTTTTACATATTAAATCTTAGAAAATGCTCAGTTTATTTCATTGAGAACATAAATGACTATACGTAAGTCACTTAAAAAATAAGCCTGGGAAACTATGTGTCAATCATAATGAAAAAATCTTGGAAATTCTTGTTTTAAAAAGTTATTGCATATGAGAAAATTGTCTTTCCAGTAAACAATGAGAGGGATAAAGCCTATTCATATTAAAAGAAAGATATTCTGGAAATACTTAAGAATATTAATTTTCTCTTTTCTAAGAGTATTGCTTCTAGAAATTGTCTAAATATTGTTAATGCATTAAATTAATTCTTAGCTTTACTAGTGTCAATGTTTGTCCTTAAAAAGTTATCAGAAATATCAAGGATAAAAATTTCTCTATCTGCTTGGAATAAATGTTTTCCGAAAGGGCTGCAAATTTTTCTATCATGGATCCCAATTTTAGACGAAACTTGATTATTACACGAATGAATCTTTCCTATCACCATATGAACAACCGGATGAATAACTTAATTCCCCGAAAGAATTTCTCGGTCTTTATAATTCTTTAATTTCTGCATTCGAGATATTATAGTCGTTTGAGTTCTCTTTACTACAAATAAAACCTCTTTGATTAATGAAATCTAATAACCGAGAGCGATGTACCAACGTTCTTTGAAAATGCTTTGATAAATCTTTTCTCATACCGACCTTAAATCTTCCAGAAGTACATCTAAATATCTGTTAATGAAAATTATACGAGATATATTAATTCATATTTTCATCCTCACTTTTATAAACTGAATATTTGTAAAGATTAAGGGTTTATTTCAATATTTATTCAATGGTTATAGACAGCGTGTGTTATGAAAAGATATCTTAGATTCAATATCCCTTCATATTAACATAAATTTAGCAAGCAAGTTTTTATTGAAACCTCTTGATTAATCACAATTTTTTTTATACAATTTGGTATGAGATTCAAAAATAATTAGATTAAATTCATTTGACAAAATGCAACACATATTAACTTTATTCTTGCTAAACCAAGTAATATTAAAGAAATATTACTTAATTTACAGATAGTT
>CM063503.1:50371198-50376198 GCA_032207245.1 Pardosa pseudoannulata | reverse complement strand
AAACAAATAAGAAAAGTTTCAATACATCTGAAATTCATCAAAAATATATTTATGTGGAAAAAGAAAAAAAATAATCTAGAACTAGTAAAAAAATTATGCTGCATACTTGAATACAATTACACTGTTCTTCAATTCTGAGGAAAATTGCCGGTAATTGTACGTATGTATAATTTTTTGTCCTGAACTCATGAATAACTCCTCTTCCGAAGAGAAAATCTTTAAATGTAGCATCAATCTTTAATAAAATGCAGAGTCAATGTAAGCAACGCAAAAATAGTATGAGAAACAGCTTAGTTTTAGAAGCCACTGAGTACTTTCACCGTGAGGATATTGCTCACTCCAAACTGCAAAATAGGTGTCAGCGTAGTTTATCTTACTATTTTTGATTTACTTACGTTAGCTATGGATTTTATAATATATACCAGCTCAAAGACTTTCCAATTATGTTTTACCCAAAATGTTCGCATTTTCATATTTGGGGCTGTTAGTGTCGGCGCTACAGAGTTGACAGACCTTATTAGTTCTTGTTTGAGCCAATACTTCACACAGAATTGGAGAAGTTGCTTACTACAAGCTTCTATTCACCATAAAAAAGACTTTCTAATAAGTAGGTTTCCGTTACCTATAGTCTGGTTAGCATATATTTCTTCCCCTGATATGTAAATCATTATACTTAATTTTATTAGGCACTTCATTTTATTTCTTGCGTATCAAGATGGCATACGGCCTTCTCCATATCTTATAGTACAAAAAGCGTACTGGAGCTATCTATGTATCAGGCAGCAATTGTGAATAGGTCTGTGTTGAAGGTCATCTATTTATTCTTCAGTCACACAAAAGTTAATCAAATATTCATGAATCTAATTCAGATTCTGATGAATTAAATATAGAAGTACATTGAGAAAAAGTATAATAGTTAAAAACAGCGAAAATTCAACAGTCTATGTATATAGGTATGGAATACATCTGGTTGTCTAAAGTGAAAAATTAAACAAACAAGAAAAACAGCATTCGGTCTGAAGGGTTAAAACTGTCTTCTTATATGCTAAACTATAAAATCCTTGTTGAGCCTTATTTTTGTTTATGCTTGACAGAAAGATCTGGCCTGGAATGCTAAGTCTAGCTAATCCATGTTAGCCCATCGTCTAGATTCCTGTGTATTGCGTTATATTTTTATTAAACCAATAAAGATCGTAGGATAGTTAGAAGCACTCAAGTCAACTTTTTGCCATAAAACGAATAACTAGACTGGAATTCATACTTAAAGGTGTTTTTGGTATGGCTATAAATATCCATACTAGTAGTGGGATTACACGGAATTGAAAATGTCATACAGTTCTGAGAAAATTTTATAACCAAAAATTAATCCTCATGGTAATATAATAAACAAAATAGAATCGTATATGACAAATATGATGAATTGTTTTATTATAATTCTTACTTTATCAGCATTACAATGTTGAAAAAATTATTTTAAGGCATATTTATTTAAGATGTAATTATAAATTTAAAATTTATTTTATGAAATTTTTTGAAAATATTTATAAAAATGCATTTACTTACCGCTGCTCCCACATTTCACGTACACGACATTTTGGCTGTCACAAGGGACTTGAACAAACCTAAAAGTTAAATAATATTTTTTATAATAAAATGATACTTCTTGTCATAAATCTAATAAGCCTTTAGAATCTAAATTATTCAATAAATTATGTTAAAAATTTGTAATGTTTTAAATATTCTGCATTTCTGGTATTTTTAAGTTGTTAATCAAATAATATATTATTCCTTATTAGTTAAACCCAACCATCTATATCAGGAACGTCTGAGCAAAATTTAACGAAATCTTAAATGTAAAAATTTGAAATTTTCAAATAAAAGCTGAATAATTTCTTTACAAGCAAAAATAGAAATATTCTTTATTTCCTGCGAATTAACATACCTTTAATTAGTTCTTTATATCTCCTTATTTATATATTCTCTGAATTTACCTCATACCCTTTAAGAGTAATCTATTGCATGATTATCCCTCATTTTGCACGTAATGCAGTGTAAAAGGATTATTGTCTTAAACAAAGCATATCAAATCTTCATTAAAAGGCACTTCGTTCAGCTAGACTTTTCTCTTTAGCATAACTCGACTCTCATAAAATATGTAGAGATTATCATTTTCCTCAAATAGCACTTGATTATAATAAGTATAGCAAAAATAACATTTTATCTTTACAGATTATTCAAGTTAATGCTGATATCTTGTTCAGAGTTTAGCTTAACTAAGAGACTTTAAGCTGTGGTTTTCAGCAGTTTCCATATATTATTTCAGGGTTTCAAAATTTAAATAATTTAGGAGGCATGTCCTGAGAGGTAAAATTACTGAGTCACTGACACGCATGGATAACTTTTAAACAAAAGGGGAAAGGTTGCTTTCTAGGTCAAGATATTTGGGTCTTAAATGTATCCTCGTTTAATCAGTTGGTTGAAAACTTTTTCTATAGAATAAATAAGAAGAATTAATAGAATAAGAATTAATGGAAAGTGTGTTCCAATTCCGAGTCCTGCTTACTACGTGTTGAGGAACTTATAACGGCTTCTTTTGGAGAAGGAAGGCCTGTTATGTATGGAATAATTTCTGAATCACATGGTTTGCGAGAAGTGGTTTGAGGTGTGTACCAAAAGTCTCTTTTGATCTTATTAAGTTTGTAGACCATCAACCACTCTACATCAAGCCTTGATGTCACACCTTCAGAATCTCGTCTGTTAACCTGTGAAGCTGAGTTCAGGAAGAGAGAAAGATGCTAAACTTTTTATTCAAATTATAAGAAAGCTTTCTCTTCGTCTAATAAAGTGCATAGAGAAGGATGGTAATTATTTGTAAAATTAGTGTTTAATATTTAAATATAAATTACCGTACCAAAACTCTCTTTGATCTTATTAAGTTTATAGACCATAAACCACTCTACATCAAGCCTTGATGTCGCACCTTTAGAGTCTTTTAACCTCTCTGAAGCTGAGTTCAGGAAGATAGAGTGTGGCTAAACTTTTTGTTCTAATTATAAGAAAACTTTCTCTTCTTCTAATAAAGTGCATAGAGAAGGAGGTTAATTATTTAAAAAAGAGTGCTTAATGTACATATATAAATTTGTAACTGTTTCAAAAAAGTATTATTTTAATTGGGTAATCTTCATTACTGGACATACCACACAATGAAAAAAAGTTAAATGTGAAAATATTTTAACTTACGTTATACTTGATGCTAACGGGTCTAGCAGCTGGACATAATCGGTTGGTACGGCATCAGTGTCTTTTCGCATTTCCACATTTTCTGTAACACTAAAGAAAAATATTTTTTATGTAGCGATGTTATGCTCGGTAAAGTATATATTGATCTAGTGATATTGTTATTATATTCAATTTATTTATTTCTGCATTCAATGTTTTTATACGAGCTAGCATGCACCTTGGATTTTATTTACAGACTTAAATTTATTTTAATAATTTAATACCCAAACGTTTAAGACATAATTACTAACATTGGTGATCTTGCATTTGAAAGAATAACGAATACAATGTGTAAATAAGGAATTTCCCGAAACCAAACAAATTATTGTTATAGACAGATTTAGCGTTGTTTACAAGTTTTACTATAAATTCAACACATTTCATACTATGTATGTTCCAAAGCAAGTTACGATGATTAACTTATATTGTGTCCTTAGTGTGTTTGATTCAGTGAATGCAAGTGATTAAGAAAAACTAATTAAATATAAATATCCAAACGGATAACTGAAAATATACTATTGTTTCCGTGTCTCATAAAAGCCTCACTGCCTTCGACTTTGTGAAAATTAAAAAAAAAATCATTTTTGATTGAATTTATCAGGGGTGGGGGACTCTTTTCTTTTCAGTAATGGAAACATTTTTTTGTTTTCCTTATTTCTTAAGTTTTGCATTTTTTTTTGTTTCATACTTATGTTGTATTTAACCCGGAAATAGCCGAGCATTGGTCTATTCCCGTTCTTCTTTTTTATATATAACACTAACTTGTTATTCCTGAATTTACAATAATGTGACATATAACTGACCTTGAACGTTTTATATCTTATCCAGTACAAATACAAATGCTTGCCTGTTTTTTCAGGATTTTATTGCATTTTATTTTATGAGTATGTTATTTTGACCTTGGCACAAATAGTTTTTCTCCAATTCCCGGTTTTCAAGGAAATCTCTTTAGGGTAATATGTATAAATTAAATGAATGGTGGTCAGTTTATGTGTTATAAACTTTATTCTAATAATATTATTGAAAAATAATTTTAAAAAATAAATAAAAATCTGAGTAGCTGTTACCAAATCAATTGATACACAAGTAACTACTTTTCTAAAAGAAGAATCGACTAACGCCGGGTTAATTTAACATATCCTTTTCACTAAGCTTAATTTCCTATCTGTTGGCAAATTTAACCCCAAACGTAAATGCAGGCCGAAAGTAATTATGTTTACAGAAAAGTGCTTTAATGTCTCATGTTAAATGAAAAAAAGGTTTTTTTTTAATATTAAATTCAAATTCAATGTTTGGAAATTTCTAGAATTTCTCTATCTATCCATCACTGACTCTGATTATTATATCAAATTATATTAGATATTTTGATATTTTTTAATATTATCAAGTATAATTAATGGATAATAAAACTAAATCCCTGCAATAGTACTTAACATTATCATTACAATAACACTGAAAGGATGATTTCAAACCATTATTTAATAAAAAGTCAAATATTACCATGATAACTTTTGAGTAATAACTTATCAGTTTCCTTTTGATATCTACTACTTCAGGAAATTACCTTCTGAATTTATGGCAGAAATTTGGAATGCAACTATTATGTAACCAAATTTTAAAAATTTCATGCGTTTAATATCTTTAGGCCGTATTACATCACCACTATTAATCATCCTCTTTAGGCACCTAATAAATAAAGACGGAAACTTCTATCCATATAG
>CM063503.1:50353698-50363698 GCA_032207245.1 Pardosa pseudoannulata | reverse complement strand
TAAATGAGATTTTTCAGTGAAATTTTACTTCACCATTGGAATTAGAGGTGTATTAAATTCCCAATACTGACGAATAGACATCTTTTTCCAAATTTCGAAGAATGGAGGATTTATTCTAAATATATAAAAAAAAAACCATCACATTTTCGAAAAATATGTTTCACATTCCATTATAATCCTAATACACGTTTTTATAGAGAACCTTTCAATACCATAACATATTCGAAGAAATTTTTTTCTACGTTGAATTTATTAAAATGTTTTAGATAAAATAAGGTTAAAAATAAGGCTTATTTCGTAAGGCAGTTTTTAGAAACTAACTAACCTCAGTTTTGTGCCCTATTTTTATTTATTTTTTTATCGATTCTAACGTGTCCATGCGAACAAAGGATTCCTGTTCGGGACTCTGGGGAATTCTTCTCATTCTCTTTATGTCATGCGTGAGTTACTTTAATTTTCCTGTCTTTTGAGAATATCGTTACTTTTAAATGAATATTTTAAATAAAATATTTTAAATTTACACATTGATTTATTGTGCTGTACTCACATACATACTATGCATGCATATATATATATATATAATATATATATATATATATATATATATATATATATATATATGTATATATATATATATATTGTATATATGTATATATGTATATATATATATATATATATAAATATATATATATGTGTATATATATATATGTATATATATATATATATATATATATATATATAGATATATATATATATATATATATATATATGTATATATATATATAGTATGTATATATATATATATATATATATATATATATATATATATATATATATATATATATAATATATATATATATATATAAATATATTTCTTTTTTTATTTATTTATTCTTATATATATATATATATATATATATATATATATATATATATATATATATATATATATAATATATATATATATATATATATATATATATATATATATATATATATATATATATATATATATATATATATATATATATATATATATATATATATATATATATATATATATATATATATATATATATATATATATATATATATATATATATATATATATATATATATATATATATATATATATATATGTACACACACACACACTATATATATATATATATATATATATATATATATATATATATATACAGTGCGATGGCTGTGTTATCAATTTTTCATTTAATTTTCAAGAATTGATTTTTTAGATAAAACATTCAAGTAGCTTTTGTTAGTGCATGTTCACATTTGTACATACACAGTTGCATATAAACACAAATTATATGCATATATATATTTTCATGTGTGTGTAATTATAATTAAAACATAAAGCGAATTTAGAAGAATTTTCTAATACTTACTGCAGTTTCTTTCGTCAACCCCATTCAGGCAGTCTTCCCGCAGATCACATCTTCTATCTCTGTCGACGCACTGTCTATCTCCACAAATAAACTGGCCTGGCTTGCAATAGTCTACAAAAGTTATACATGTTTATTTTTAGGAAGTTAAAATTGAACATTACAGATATTAAGATTTATCAATTTTGAATCAATTATAAATACTACTTGGCGTAACAAATTAATTAATCAATACATATCACTGGCAAGTGGCAATATTTTAAAAAAGATCACAATTAAGCTGTCTAAAAAACACCTCCTTTTTATAAATTAAATGTATTATTATTATTAATTTAAATATAAATATTATTTCTATTTATTTTAAAAAAATTATTTATAACCACTATATAGTTTTTTTATTCTCAAATTCAACATTAATTATATTTTTAATATTAATGTAAGTAAAACAGTTTACATGCACTTCAGCTTCTTCTTTTATTAAATTTTTTCTTTGTGTTTTACGATGAACGTTCAGCAAGGGTGATCATGGAAGGTGCAATATAAATTTGTACTTTATTGTATACTACAGACTAAATGACTGATAGACTAACTACCAGATTAATTCCATTATTCAATTTTGTTTGAATAAGACAATTGAGGGCATTTAAGTATGAAGCTTATCAGTAGAAATTCTAGCATATATCGATGGTGTTGACATTATTTTAAGATCTACAACTGAACTGGATGCAAAAGCTTTTGGCACTGGAAAAAAAGCAACTAATAAAGCTCAGAGGAAATATGGATAAAAAACAAAACTTTTGTTTGTGGTTAAATCAGAATACCTAAAAAAATGAAACTTTTGATATTGGCCCATTTTTATTTGCATGTATGAACAACTTTACCTACTTTGGCTTTGAGATTAACTATCAAAATGGCATTAATCCTGAAATCAGAACGATGAACATTGTTGTAAATCGTTCTTTCTTTGATTTAAGGCCTCTTCTGAAGTCACATATAATAAAGAAGACTACAAAAACGCTGACTAAATCTTTTTTAACCTATGACTCTGAGACCTGGACGTTAATGATGAAGGAAGAGAGAGTCTTGGGAATTTTTGAGAGGGAGGTCCTGAGAGCTATTTTTGGTGGTGTCATGGATAACAACACATGAAGAAAGAGATATAACTATGAATTATACAAAATCTATGAAGATGAGGACATTATCAAGTGCATAAAATTGGCTGGAATGAGATGGTTAGTCTATCCCTTGAGAATGAATGCAGAGAAAACACCCATTAAGGACTTTAACTCTTTGCGTGAAAGATCGAGAGGAATACACAAGAAAAGATAGAAGGACGGTCCGGAGAAAACTTTTGCTGTACTGAAGGTTAGAACTTGAGATCAATTTCTGGAAGAAGAACGGAATGGGAGAAACTTCCGTGAGAGACCAAGGCATTCCTTGAAGTAAAATGTTAGGTTATCCTAAAAGATGTGCTATTTTTTAAAAGGAAAAAAATCACTATTGTTTTTATTTTATTATTTATTGATTTTTATTAATTTTGAAAGAATATTTTTTTATAAGAAAACAATAAATTATGTCAAAGAAGAAGATCTTCTTCTCAACATACCTTTAATTAAATAGTTGCACTTAATAGTATCCCCAACTAAAAGGTTTGGTTTGAAGTTCTACGGTCTACGTTTTTCAACACGAGGGCTAATGAGACCAGGACCGTCTGCTTAAAGCCGTTTCCGAACGGCTACGAACATCCATGCGGCAGTGGGATTCAAACCTATGAACTCCGGTACCGAATGCCAGCACTCAAACCAACACTCGGCCATCGTTCGGCCCCCAACTAAAGAATCAACTTTATTGTTTCTTATCTTATCGATATTAAGGCATATAATAATTTATAATTAAAAGTTATATGTAAAGAAAAATGTACTAGAATGAATTAAATTACTTCAGTAAAGAGCTAAATAAAATGAAAATGAAAATATTTTTAGATTATCAGAAAAATGATTAGATTTGAAAGGATTGAATTATCCAGCACTTTGGTAAATAACTTTGCAACATAATTTTCGAAGATATTAATTGACATAATCTTCCAATCCTGTAGAAAAGTCCATAGAAACAACTGAAAACCAGCTTCCATGAAGTGGAATACACCCCGCTAAATTCGTAGAGTGTATTCAATGCACAACTCAAATCTCTCGTTAGACGATCCTGTAATACGCATGCGCGAAACAATTTGTGGAGAATTTCGAATTTATTGCTCCGAACCTGAGACAACTATTATATATTTAAGAGCCTAAAAATTGCAATCCAATATCGTATCTGTTTTCACTGTTATGCAATAGCAAAACAATAGTATAAAGTTAAGAAATTTTAAAAATACTAGATTAAATCAAAATGAAGATACACTACATTTTAATACAAAATGATATAAACAAAAGTTCTTGATGTTTCAAAATTCCAAGAAATGATACAAATTAACATCAGAGTGTATTTCCTACAGACAGAAGCTTAAAATTGGGATTCCTACATTAAAAAATTTTGGAAAGCACAGTATAAAAACATAGTTCAAGATTATGAAAATTTTTAGTGCATATCATTTCATAATTGCAGTTGAATACACACTTAATTAGAATGATGACTTTCCTGACTGTAATGATGACATAAAATGATTAATGATAAGAAAATATTCAAAACATGCTTTATTTATAGATTTTCTATATCAAAGTTGTATTTTCAAAGAATTTCAAATTATGTAAAAGGAATGAAGACTATTCCAAATACAAGATTTAAATTTTTAAAGTAATTATGAACTTATAATAAAATGTTTCATCAGTCTTATTGGGGATATATTACTTGTCAGCTTTTAATCATTTAACTTGTAAATTAACTGAATGGCTTTAGCATGAATGAGTTTAAAATTGGGATGCAAGGTATTAATTGTAGTTGTTGTTTTGTGCCACTTGGTCAAACCAAGAACGATTCAGCCATATTATACTCGTATTAAGACAAAGGGGTACGCCTTTCGTTTTTAACGAGCACATCAAGGGTGAAAGTACGACTTTTGCTCAAGTGGGTCCTCGTAATTTTTAATCAGGGATTAAGCAGAAGACCCATAGGCTTGGCCTGCCACCCCCAGAGGTATTGATTGAGAACTTGGAGGACATTGCAACCACGAACATATTTTACGTCTCCCAGTCACCTTTAATGAACACGATGAATCTTTTCCGCCTCGGGCTCCAAACCCGCAACCCTCCAGTTACGAGAGCGCTGCCTTTGTCGACTGAGCTACCGGGACTATTAAGTTATAATTGTTTTATATCTATGGATTTTTAATTGTATTAACCCTCTGACTGCTCATCCCGCGATTTCCACGGGCAATTCAAATGTAGCAAAATTTGCTCATCCCGCGATTTTCGCGGACATGTGTTTTTCTTCCTTTATTAAGAAGCACATTTCGCCTTTTCATCGTTTAACCAGTGGAATAAATTATATACAGTATTAGACATTTAATTAGGTAAATAGAATTATATGACTAGAACTATTATAGTTATATTAGATAATAGAATGATAGATAATATGTTATAAATAGAAACTATGTTAAAGTTGAAATTTATTATAAAATAAATTTTTTATGTGATAACATCTGAAATTAGTTTTTCTGAAAGCTTATTTTCTCATGATAAAAGTCAATATAAAATATATCTTTTCTAGAATATATATATAGATATTAGTATTTCAATTCTCCATACACACACACACACTATATATATGTATATATATATACACATATATACACACATATATATACATATATATATATATATTATATATATATATAATATATATATATATATATATATATATATATATATATATATATATATATATATATATATATATATATATATATATATATATATATATATATATGTATATATATATATATATATATATATATATATATATATATATATATATAATATATATATATATATATATATATACATATATATATGTATATGTATATATATGTATATATATATCTATGTATATATATATGTATATATATATGTATAATATGTATATATATGTATATGTATGTATATATATGTGTGTATATATATATATATATATATACTTAAACTATGCAAAAAAAATACGCAATTTTTAAAGAGATCTCGGTTTACAAATTGAGCAGTCAGAGGGTTAATTGCCAAAGTTTGTTGCGACCTTTTTACCTTCATGGAAAATATCAGCTATTTAGGGGATGTTATCTAGAACTCATAACAAAACGTGATTGATATCCTAAGTATGTATAGAACATATGCGAAAAAGTAATAGTTATGAAAGTAACCTTATGTTAATTCCAAAATGCTTATCATAATGCTTTTTGTTACATAATCTCCTATACAATAATTGCCTAAGTAATCTGTCCGTCTGTTCCCCAATTTATGACGCAGTTGGACCTGGAATGGATAGAGGTATCCTTATTCCAACTCATAGGGTACCGTACAAATCTGGAAAATTAAAAATTTTACTGATTCCGTCATATGACGGGCTATATGCTAGTATATATATAACCTACATTTTCCCTAAGATTACACATGAGGAAACACTCCCGTTGCAATATAATAGTAATTTATTTATGGTTTCATATCGCATAGCAGGATACTCAAAGTAAATTTTACTGTAGAAATTTCAAAGGCATATATAAATTTCTCTGTATAAATCAGTGTACTTAAATCAAATTGTTAGAATTTCCACGAAGCAAAAATATGCATCATATGATCACATTTAAATATGTACAGATGAGGTAAAGAGCTGATGATATTAAAGGAATAAATAGTTATAATAAATAAATAAGCACTGGAAACGTCTGAAATACTTTTAACAAACCTGTGTTCTGTATTAAAAGAATTAAATCATTATCTGCATTTGCTTTATCGTAATTTTTATAATAATTATTTTGATGTCAGCAGCTGAACGACATAATTGAATGATGTTTCATAATTCAAAGTGAATCGATTTTAAATTTTCTTCTAAATTTTTTCAACTTAATCCAACTGTCACTTTAGGTACTCTAAACTAAAACGAAAATTAGATACCAGGTCAGAAATATATAGAATAAGCAATAACTTAACGGGCAAAACGTTGTCGTATAGAGTCGATTGATAAAATAACAATACATCAAGTTCTTGCTCAGTTTAATCATTACATTGCAGATATCGAGAAGAATGATAGCCTGATACAGTAAGTAAAAACCTGATTTATGACTATGACAAACGCATAAATCAACAGTAATTTTTATTCAACGAGGTTTTATTATTTTTCCTTGAATATTACTAAACATTTTATCTTCATCGGAGAATTGAGCATAAATTCAGGAAACTTTACCAATTTCTACCTATTTTATTATTTAGAGAGATTTTATAAAATTTAGATAAAATATATATACAAATTTGAAAATATTCTAAAATCTGTCACTCTCCCAGTCGCTTGGTTTAAATATCACGTAGTATTTCCTTTTAAGAAGTTTCACAAAAATATAGAATAAGCAATAACTTAACGGTCATAACGTTGTCGTATAGAGTCGATTGATAAGATCAACAGTATATCAAGTTCTTGCTCAGTTTAATCATTACATTGCAGATATCTTGAAGAATGATAGACTGATGTAGTAAGTAAAAAGCTGATTTATGACTATGACAAACCCATAAATCAACAGTAATTTTTATTCAACGAGGTTTTATTATTTTTTCTAGAATATTACTAAACATTTTATCTTCATCGGAGAATTGAGCATAAATTCAGGAAACTTTACCAATTTCTACCTATTTTATTATTTAGAGAGATTTTATAATATTTAGATAAAATATATAAACAAATTGAAATATATTCTAAAATCTGTCACTCTCCCAGTCGCTTGGTTTAAATATCACGTAGTATTTCCTTTTCATGGGTTACACTATAGGCATTCTTTGTGTTATTTAAAGTTACATTTTATATTTAAAACTTAATTTAGATTTTAAAAAAGTAAATATACTTGAAAATCGTGTAGAAAATGACCATAATCCATTATAGTGTCCCTGACTTCGTTATATTATTTTCCTTATTTAAGTAAATCCAGTACCTTGTTCAAGTTTGGAGGGCAAAGATTATTTAAGCGATTCTAAACTGAATATAATTTAGTATGGGAAACATACTTCTCTGTTTGTTAAACTCACACTTATACAATCATCAAATGAAACTCTCGAAACCGAAGGCAAACTAAATTGTCTTCGATTGACTCGCTTAAGTTCAAAATTAGATAGAGATATACCGTTTGGGTGTAAAAACTTTGTACCAAATGACGTAATTAATATCAGTGATAGCACAATTTTCAGAGAAATGGTATAAAATTTATTCATTATTTTTTGAATTCTAGAACACCCGGGACCTTTCTACGTGCTCTGTTAAAAAGGTTGACTAGTGACTACATTATATATATACATATGACACGCATTGTAACGGCGTGATTTAGCGGTGTATCGTCATCAAAGAACTTTGCTTTAAGTGGTGGACTTCGATTGTGTGGATACAAAAGGATTGTTTACCCCGGCACCATAATGTCTACACTGTTGTGCCTTATAGTAAAGGAACAATATGCCAGACAACACGGCACCTTCACTGACAGCCAAAAATATGATCACTGGAAAGACAAAGGATTAGCCGCGTCTCAGATGTAACCGCTAAGAATTCCAGTGACCCCTGAGTTTGCGGCTGATGATTGTTTAACTCGGACCAATCCAGTTGTTCGAAGATGAGGTCATCGCTAAGAGATCCAATATTGAAATTGTGGGTGAGGCCCCTCTCTTAGAGGTCCCTCCCCTAGAAAGACACGAGCGAAGATTTGTTTTTTAGAGAAGTTAGTTAGCTAGCAACAAGCTAATTCAGAGGTCGCCTCGACCTTTCTGAGAGATTTTTGCTATAATCCCACCTTCGGATATTTTATTTAAGGAGGTCGCCTTGACCAGTCTCTCCATCGGAGAGTTTTATTTAGCGAAATCCCGTCTTGGGATATATCTCTTGCTGAGATTGAAACGATACCCTGTGCATTGGGTTTCCTTTTCTAATATAATCCTCTTCAGGATTGTTTGCATTTCCTTCGGAACTCTAGCTATGCTTAGATATCCTACCAGTACTTCAGAGAACTTTCGCGAGAGCTACGAATTGTTTCTTCCGTCTAATCAACACTATTTCGGCAGAGACTGAATTTAGTTTAGGTACCCGTCTCTACTCAGGCCTACGTGTACTAATCACTTGCCTGTGATCGGAAATTTTTTTGTGTTTGTAGTTGTGAAATGATGTATATAGCAGCAGTGTAAATAAATTCATTAATCAAGATACACCTGATTCTTCCTTGTGTCACCTAAAACAGGGACCGGATACGTTACAGCATATGCAAAGTTAGAGAGCTAATGATGTCTTTACAATGTTTTTATTCATGTATATTACACAGATTAACAGTCAACCATCAGACATGGCGGAGCGTGGCTAGCGTCCACATTGTAACAAAGAAACCCCATTTTTTTATAATGAGTTATTAAAGATTCATACGACAGCATTAAAGAAGGAGCTGCTCACAAACCCCTAAATGATTTATTTTGGGTTTTTAATTCAGGTGTATGAATCCTAATAATTCCATATAAAAGAGCTTGATGCATAAGAATTGAGAGAGAACGTTTTTAAGTAAGATCGCTAATGAATTCACGCTAAGGAAGGATCTTTTGTTATCATTTGGCCACCAAATGACCAAAGCCATGTTATATACCCTATATAATAATAGTCTAAGTTATCTGTCCGTCTGTCCTCGAATTTATGAAGAGTTTGGATCTGGAATGGATAGGGGCATCCATACTGGATTCTTGATGAGTTAGGGTTAGCAAAATCCAAGTTCAAAAACGTTCGAAATTCCCCCTTCCCCCTTTTCGATCGTTTAATGCTGTTATTTCAATGCCAATTTTCCCTGGTTAAGAGAAGGCTATGATTAAATTTATCTATTTATCACATTATAAGTAGATGAAAATAACATTTTTTTTCTAGCTCTATGATGTTATTCCTTTAACAATCTCATTTAATCATTTCTTATTTTAAATTATTTAAACATAGTCTGCATTATTTTCATACGTTTTATCACCGAACCTAGATATTACGTAAGGGAATTCCTACGTTGACCCAGCCGAAGCCATACAGCCAAGATATTACGTAAATAGTTTTCTTTTATATTTGGCCTAAATAATAGATTCGGCACATATGTGATAATTTTAATTGTAATCCTCGATTATTTTTGTTGTAATTAAACTTTTATCACCTATATTGACAATAAATTTTTTTCAGAAAAGTCTAGGAGTCTATTTCACGGACTAATATATATCTACCGTTTAAGTTATATATCTTTGAAAATTAAGAAGTTCGTTCAATTGTGTGTTTGTTTTTTATGCATAATCTCACGGTTTGCAATCGATTCGCTAAATTTTGGACATTATTCATATATACCGCCAAATAATTACTGTCAATATTAAAAAGTCTGCTGTCCATCCTATCCCGTAATATGACAAGAT
>CM063503.1:50338698-50343698 GCA_032207245.1 Pardosa pseudoannulata | reverse complement strand
TCATAATTAAATAAATTAAAATAGACTCATTATTAAGATTTATTCAAAGTTTTCTAATTAATATTGTTTAATATTGCTACTGATTAGTTCACTTTGATTTTAAGCATAGTAATTTGGTTAACACTGCTGTCGGTGCAAAAAAGTTAGAAAATCCCTTTATTATATGCTATCACCATTTAACATTTGCGTTTATGAAGCAGTACACGTACAGGAATGATTTCATGTTTCTATACATATTGTGGTGTACAATTGTATATAAAATTAATATTTATACAAGAAAATAATTTAACTCTAGTATGCGCAGCTCAAAAATTTACTTGAAGATTTTAATCATTGCTGTTATGTATGTGTTTAAACAGTTTCCCCATAACAGCTCAAAACAGTATATTACCCTGTATATTATAGCACAAATCAGTTAAGTTTACGGAATAATGAAAACGAAGAGAATTATATTTTTTTTTACCTTTAATAGAGCTTTCGTTTGTGTTAAAAGCAAATATGTATTTAGAGAAAAAGAACCTAACTGTATGTGCAGCTGAAATCTACAATAGCAATTTTTATTATAGTTATTTATTATAGTTTCCGAACCAATGCATAAAACGTGAACTTGGGTCCTCGAAAATAGAGAGGACCTAAAGTTTCAGGTCTCAAAATAAAAGACTGCTTCATTTTATTATAATTTTTCGAATTGAAATAAAAATTTAATAGCAGTCTCTAAACATAACTGTCAATTAACGCCATCTGTTACATGTACATAGCAGTAAGGTTCTAATATCTTCTATACACTATGGAACTTGATGGTCCACTGCAGTGGTTGTCATGGTGGAAACTACAGTCAAGTCTTGACTCTTTGACTCTTCACACTAAACCATTAGAATGGCTAGTCTTGATAGGTTCGTGTCGACCAACTACTGCGCACTTCATTTGCATATTCTGTACGTTTCTGATGTTTATAGAAAAACCGCTCCTATAGCCAATCTGCTCCATAACCACTTCCATCGTCCACCATCATTGGCTGCATTAAGCAATACTCCCCTCACCATAAGTTCACAAATTTTCTGACTTATGGTGAGATGCGAGAGACAAACGTTTGACCTGACTTTAGCCCCTAAAGATCTAAATGTCTTTAGTACTATCAAAATGAGTTATAACGGTAATTGTCAACTAGATATTCATTGAAATATTATGTTATCGCCTGAATGCTGAATATTTGGGTAATCAAATTATATACATTTGGATTTGTGGTTGTAGCAAATTTTAATGTTTAGTACATGGTATATCCCTTTAACGGACAGTGGTTTCGGAGCGAAACCACCCGTTAAATTCTTTCTGTGCTTTTGAAAGGCATAGGATGTACTTTTAGGTTTTTTATGTTTGACATTTCCAACTAACAACAGAGAGTATACAAGAGCTCTATATTTCATTTGAAATAAACGTGATTAAACTTACTTTCTATAGAAAAGTCAGTAATATGATTCTTTTACTTATAAACTCAAATAATTGTATCCAAACAAAACTTATAAATTGTTTATTCTTGGTACGGTCTACTGTCTTTCAACCCGAGAGTGAATAAGACCGATACCTACAGCTTAAGGCCGATTCCGAATTGCTACGAACATCATAACTGCAGTGGGATTTTAACCCATGAATTCCGGTACCTAAAAGCAGCGCTGTACTATATGGCCATCGCTCGGCTGTAAATTGGTTAGTTTTTCTTTATTATACCCTTTTAGATAATAGTCAGTGTTCCCGCAGCATAATTAAACCTTTAAAAAAGCATTTTCACTCCGTACAAGGGGCTGGATTTTGCATTTTAACCACCCCTCAAAAAATGTAAAAAAAATATGCTTTTACATTTATAAAGTTCATAGATACCATTTATGAACTAATTTCATTAAATCCCAAAGAATTTATAATAGTGACCTTTAAAGGGATATAAGGCATATAGTATAAGTCATATAATTAAGGTATTAAGACTCAATCTGTGTCACAGTACCTCACATATATAGATAACCATTTACACTAGAATCCCGGGATGGGTCATTTTGACCCAAAAAGTATGTTGTGTTCAATTTCATCAAGGACAGTTAAGGTAACCGACCACGTTTGGAGCCAAAATTTTTAAATAAGGTTTTCTTGGAAATATTTTTTTAGTTATTGCAATAATAGGTTATAAAACCTAGAAAAATATGAAAATAAACATAAATACCAATATATTGTCTTAAAAATTGGCAAAAATAGAGAAAAAACATTTTTTTTTACTTTACGCCAAGACTCTTAATTAAAATATTACGTAAAACAACCACTTTTACTTGGATAAATGTAGACATATATCCATTATGTATGAATTAAACCTCCAGAATTGAAATATTCTAAAGTATAAATGAGTTATAGCCAATCAAGTAATTTAGAGCAAAAATTCAAGAAAAAATAATGAAGTTTCTAACATAAATGTCAATATCTCATCTCAAAATGAATATATTTATAATTCTGAGGTTCAATGCATATATAACATCATTAAAAACATACAGTTAAATTCTAATTAAATTCTAAAAATTATTTTTGCAGTTATGACTGTTGAGGTGGTGTAGTGTACCAAAAATCACAGTTTTTTAGAAATTTAATTTAAATATTTTATCGGATAAATTCATTAAGTGTTTTATAATTTGATAAACATTCAGAAATATGCTGGAGTAATTTATTTTTTTTATTTAGAATCTATAATACGCTATTTACGATGTTTTTCATGCTAACACTCAAAGTCAAGCTTTTTAACTGCTCACTTCCGGTATAATTTCGACACTTCTGGTGATGATTAAACAGCTGTATCATGATTTCTAGAGACTCCAGAAACAAGCTGAAGACTGTTTTCGAAAGCTAAAGGAATGATCTTTAAAATAAATGAATAAAATCGTTTTCGACATTTTTCACGAAAATCGCTATTTGAACGTGGTCGGTTACGTTAAATGTATAAATGTCATTGAGTATAAGTACAGTGTAATTTTAACAAAATGGATTCATATTTATCAGGGCAGATTTTACCCAGCCCGCGGCTCTAGTGTTAAAGAGAAATGCGATGCAAATGCATTGAAAGAAATTTTCAATCTAATTCTATGCACGTTTTGAAATTGCAATGAACTGGAATGGAAGCATATTTATGAAGTCATGAAGTCATTCTAAATATCGCGAGAGTCACATTACAAATGCTTATGCATAAAATACTGCCATAATCAACCTTTGCACTGTTTTGTGAGTTTCTGAATCATTGGTTTGTGCATATTACACACAGGGCCAGGGTAATTGGTGTGCAAGGCATGCCTGTACAAAACCGGCCATATCATTAGTGAGGTCGATGAGATAAACAATATTAAAATGGGAAAAATTTATATTTTAAATTATTATTTAGATTTAGATTTTTCTATTCAAATTAATACTAACCCTCCACGTACAGCTCCTGCGATCTGAACGGGTTATCAGTTTCCTTCCCGACTACGGGTCAAGTGAAAATCGTAGGCGAAGAATTTTCCCCTTATTTCAATACTGATCCAGCTATTTCCCCGTGTTGGTTAAAAAATCATTTAATGTTTATTTCATTTTATTTTTATTTTTATTTATTACAAAATATCTGTAACATTTTTCGAGACAAAATGTTTAAAATTGATATTAATCTAAAAATAATAATGTCGCAGGATTATTTCAACACATTGATGAACAGTAGGAACAAGTGAATTTCGAAAATTAACACTATATGTTTTTTGTTGTAATTTTTAGAATATTAAAAGTATAGTTTTACTTTTTCTGTTTAAATAAACTTAATTTTGATTAATTCAGAATCTTTAATTAGGTTGCGACTATAACAGTCATGGCGCTAACGAACTCTAGACACTAAATAATGGGATGATGGTCGCTATAACAGCAAAATATTAAAAACGTGCATGACAAATTTAATCACTCAAATAAGCAATTTTTTGTGTGCAACAAAGTATTTTTTTGAGTTTTATAGGAAATGTTAGTTCATAATCAAACAAAAGTAAATAAAGGATAAAAAAAATTATTATAATTTTATAATTATTACACATTATTTTCGGTGTGGAAAACGAAATTCAACCTAAAAAATGGTTTCTAAAACATAAGACTAGGCTTCTACGTGTTTGCCGGTAAATTAAAATCTGCGTCGCTATAGCCGTAGTGTCTAAAAATTATTATTTTGCTTTGGACGGCTATTGAAGTCATGCCAAATAGTGAACTTCGCCTTGATTGCTATAGACGCAAGTGTCCGTCAACGTGCTACTTATAAATCGGGCTCCGTATTATACATTTTTGGAAACGTAAAAGCTATAAAATTCTTGTATTATTTTAAAACAACTGATGAGTATGGAAATTATAACATGTGTAGATAAAGAAAATAGAAAAAAAAATCGTCCCGTATTTTAGGACCGTATTTTAGAACCCCGTATTTTAGAAACCCCAAAAATATTTGTATCTACGTTTTTGTCCGCACTTCCATCACAAAGCATTTGTTAAACTCATTCGCTGGAAGATCAACCTGATAATAATCTTGATTTAACACAATCAGATTTTTATCACCTATCAGAAGTCATTTTTGAATGGTAAAATATTTTCGACTAACGATGAGTTCCAAAGTGTCTTTAATCAATGGATCACAGACATGACAAGATATTTTTTGAATGAAGGTCTAAGGAACTTATACCTTGGTTCACATTCTATGAAACTGTGAATATTTGGTTTTATGGGTGTGAAATTTTTACTATACAAAGGCTAATGAGAATTGGAACTACTTCTTAAGCTGATTCTAAATGGTTAAGAATATCCATACTGCAATTAGATTCAAACTCTAGGATTCCGGTACTGGAAGCAAGATTCCTACTCATTCAGCTTCATCTGAAGCATTGTTAAAGAAGACCATAGCATCATATATATGTAGTATTTTATGTATTACGTATTGGAATTTATAATATTTTAAAAGGTATGTTTTTATT
>CM063503.1:50331198-50333698 GCA_032207245.1 Pardosa pseudoannulata | reverse complement strand
AATTACTAAACAAATGAAATTGAATTAATGTGTCAATTCGATATTAAAAATGTTTAATTAGTGTATCTTATTTAGAATTATATTTTTATTAAAATAATTACGGCTTGTCAATGAAAGTAATGTGCTATTTTAGTAAATATTACTAAAAAAGAAATAATTGGTATGAACGTGAAAGTTTAGTATTACATAGATGACATATATAAATAATAATTAACATTAGATAAATTTAAAATAATTCTTACCTGGCTTTTGATGACATGTACCATGCCCGCTGAACTTTGGAAATTTTGAACAGTCAATTTTATCAATCACTTTTTTTGGTAGAAGCTTTTTACAAGACCTCCAGAAATCTGTAAAAAATATTAGCAATTACGAATATTGGTATTATTTATATATCCCTTATTCAGAACTTGTCAACCATACCGCTTTTTGTCGTACAACTGACGTTGCAATCTAATTGATTTCAACGCCAAATGTCTGCAATTAATCATTTCATAGATTCCCAGATGAATGAGGATATATTGTAGTTGAGAATTTAAATATCACTTTGAAAAGTTATGGAGGATTAAAATATTTTGCGGTATTTTTGTATGAATTTAAATTTTTCTTAAATACAATAGGAAGAAATTAAAAATAATAATGATTGTATACCTTTAAAAATACTGAAATTTCTTTTAATTTAAAAATAACGAAAAATAATTACTTATTTTAAAAAATATATTGAGGTTTGGAAGTACACACCTAAGACCAACGGATGAAGAGAAAAAAGATCAGTTAAGTTTACTCTGGAGAGGTACTGTATACTTTATTGCAATATGATGGATAATTAGACCGGCACCTACTGCTTAAAGCTGATCCCGTACGGCAACAAACATCCATGTCACTGTGAGATTCGAACCCACCAGCTCTATTGTACCATATATCAGTGCCGTAGCCATTTGGCCGCCGTTCGGTAAAAAGACATTTAAGGATTTTACTAGGCTACTCAGTATATATATATATATATATATATATATATATATATATATATATATATATGTATATATATATATATATATATATATATATATATATATATATATATATATATATATATATATATATATATTATATATATATATATATATATATATATATATATATATATATATATATATATATATATATATATATATATATATATATATATATATATATATATATATATATATATATATATATATATATATATATATATATATATATATATATATATATATATATATATATATATATATATATATATATATATACATATATATATATATATATATATATATATATATACATATATATATATATATATATATATATATATATATATATATATATATATATATACATATATATATATATATATATATATATATATATATATATATATTATATATATATATATATATATATATATATATATATATATATATATACATATATATATATACATATACATACATACATACATATATATATATATATATATATATATATATATTAATATATATATATATATATATATATATATATATATATATATATATATATATATATATACATATATACATATATATATATATATATATATATATATATATATATATATATATATATATATATATACCTGCGAATTTACTGTCACCGTCAAGTAAGAAAATTGGCCCCTAATCTTTTTAATTGTCCTCACTTCCTGGTATTGAAAAGAAGTTTGCAGTCATGACTCCATTACAAGGACGCAACGAAGTCCGTGGTGGGACTTTACTATAGTTAAGATTATATAAAATATATGCCTTTCCAAGACGAGAGATCATAATTCAATGATACATGAAAATACTTTTCTACTATAAAGTTTGCCCCACACCGCGAGAAGAAGCGGAGTTATTTCCATGAGAGAGCAGCTTAGTCAGCATCATTAACAGTCAGAAAGGATCTTAGATTATTGGAAAAGAGAACCATTTTGTTGATCCAGCTGGAAAATGTGGCAAGTTTACAGAAAATTAGCATTTGTTTCAGAGTTAGTTTTGGGAGACTGATAAAATAATTTTACGCCATTGAACAATCCTTTAAATAAGATCTTACGCCTGTGGGATAATAGCTATGAAAGAATGAGAAGAGAAAAAGGAGAATATTAGATAGGTATTATAAGTATAATTATTTAGATATGTTACTCCCTCCTTTATATATATATATATATATATATATATATATATATATATATATATATATATATATATATATATATATATATATATATATATATATATATATATATATATATAAGTGCTTACTTACATACATTCACACCAGTGGCGTGCGGTCCATATGTGCAGGGTGTGTACTGCACACCCTAGCAAAATTATGAGAGACAATAATTTTCTGCACCTATGTCTACCTATCTTTATATGGTATATAATACATATTATTTATAATATATTCAAATATTATATTGATTTGCTTGCTTGTA
>CM063503.1:50323698-50326198 GCA_032207245.1 Pardosa pseudoannulata | reverse complement strand
TAAAATTTCTGAAAGGTTATTTCAAGCTTGTAGTTAAGGTGCAATGGGTTTTTTTTCAATGGATAGAGAGATTTAATCTAGTTTGCAAACAAGTCATAGACTACATCGTATCATTTGATATTATCTTTTAGTTGATAAAGCCCAATTAGAGAAATCATTGATCAGTTCACCATTTAAGTTAACCAGGAAGTAACAAGACATACTTTTGAATCAATCTTTTATGGAGGATTTGCCGTTGGATTCCCAAAACACCATGCGTTAATAAGACATTCAGGATAGGAATTGTGGATAGGAAACAAAAATGAGATAAAGATTGTAAATAAAGCAATTGACAGTGTTCTTTGAAGTTGACGCTCAAACAATGCCACTTGAATCGAGTATTTATGTTAGGTTAATTACCTCTCTTTTTCTACGGTTTGTAGATACAGATAGATCATGCTAGTTTAAGAACAGCAAAACAAATTTCATCCACTTAGCTTGGTGCATTTTTCATTTATCACATACCGGCATATTTCTAAACCATTTCAAGGTTTAAAACTGTGGTATTGAAAATTGCGAGATTGAAGACTTTTTAAAAACCTATGACTGTCAAGATTAAAAAAAAGAGTTGTCTTTTCAATCATAGATATTGGAGTAATTATGTAAGGAATTGGATAATATATAAGGAATCCCTGATATGATTCTAATGACTAATTCATGATCTATGAAATAAGATGTAACACTAATGCAACATGCATGGTGCTTGAAATTCAGAGTCACAAATTGAAAGTATAACACTTATGCTTTTATGAACATGGGTGACCTTTAGTGAGACCATATGGATAATGATTTTTCTGTGTATACTTCGTATACCAGAAACCTCCAAAGGTCTTTTTAATCTCAACAAGAATCTCTAATGTTGAATCTAAACCTCAATATATATAGATATGTCACCAAAACTCTTTTTAGAAACTAAAAATTAATTTACAATATTATGTAAAAAAGGAAAGTTACATATATCATTAAGAGAACAGAAGTTTTTACCTTCACAAAAATCTTTGCATGGCATAATTATGTCGTCATTCTGGCAGTCTGGTTGAAGCAACTGACATACAAATTCTTGTGCTAATGGATAGCATTCAAAATCCATTATCTGCCGGAAAGTCACAAGGTCATGGAGAACTTCGGATAAATTACTATGACCAACTATATTTGGATACGACGTCGTATTATAAGGAAGAATGTTACAGAAGGACACATCTAGGGAAGTACATTGTCTGGGTACTATACGAGCCATTGCTGAGCTAGGGGTGGTGGTCAGGCCCTCAACATACCCTGGGTACTGCCGTCGAGGAACCCATCTGTCAAGAACATCGTCCACTGGAGGTTTCCTCTCTGGAAAAAAAAAGGATAAAAATTCATTGATCATGATACAAATAATTTTACCATACGATTATCAGATAAACGAGATATGGGTAAAAATATATTAAACCATATTTCATTTTTTTGGATTGGATTATTTCCAAATGTCTGCCATAAACAAAAACGATATTTTATTCCATTATATAAAGGTTTCAAGACCAATGCAAAACTTAATATATATTTTTGATTTAAAATATATTTCAGAAAAATGAAAGTTTTATTTAAGTTATGAAAATTTAAAATTTATATATTCGTCTACCACTAGACATTTATCTGAATTCACACCAAGAATTTATTTTCGCCATTAATAATTACGTTCAAAGTAAAATATCCTGAATCAAACTGCTGCCAAAATGAAATTATAAATATAAGGATTAATCTGAAATTTTATTATAAAAGCAATACAACGTATAGGAACAAATATTTTCAGAAAATGGTTTTATCTAAAAAATATATTATTCGCCAACCATTTTTAAAAATGAAAAAATAATGTGCTATGAAAAATTTGGTACGAATTTTTAAGTATATTATTTAGATCTAAATTGTATTTATATGATTTATTTTTTTAAAATATTACATTAAAATATGCAAAATACAGAAAACTATATTTTAATTTAATTAGTATTTAATAAACTCAATAAAACACAAATTTTATTATAGCGAATAAAATATTTTTTTAAACTAAATTTCTGAATTTTATTTTAAAACGGTAACTTCAATAGAGTTTTGTTTCAAATATTTCCAGTTGTAAAGTAAAATATTCTGAAACTATTATCTTAAGAAAGAATACATTAAAAGCATAATCCGTAAATGATGAATGAATTCTGAAGAATTTATGAAGAATTGGTATATATTCAAGTAAAATTATTATAATTTCGTGAGATATATATGAAAATAAAACAGTTAGAGATAAATTATATAAGTAAGCACAAACTATTTTTGAACAAACTAATTGAGTTTAAGAACGTTTTACAGTATAATAAAGAGTCATTTAAAAAAGAGAAAACCATTGCTAATATGTAAATGGAATAAATATACAGTAAACTTTCATTTATAACACTTCCAAGAAATGAACGTAAACCGGCATATAAATAAAAAA
>CM063503.1:50248698-50318698 GCA_032207245.1 Pardosa pseudoannulata | reverse complement strand
GGACTGAGTGTGAAGCAGGAACACAGAATAGGTGGCGTTTCACGTTGAGCACAAAAATCATACAGAGATAGTATGCAGAATGCTCAAATGTTTCGAATTATTAATTTACTCCTGATATACGTCATCTTATAACTATGATACAGATAAAGTGAAAAACATAAGTATTTAATAGAAATTGTAAAAATAAACAATGCAAATAAATCACATTGTAATATTTGATTTTAAATGTATATATGTATTTTTAAATAATCATTAAATGTGATATTGATTGATTTTTAAGCAAATCAAAGAAATTTCCTTTATCTAGCGCACCTTATTTTTTAGATTTTATTAATAATAAATTATTAAGTTTTCATGAATTTAATTATATATAAATAAATAATAAACTAAGTGAGAAACTGACGTGATGTAAATTTGAATTTTAATAACTATATTTATTTATAATCTTGTTATAGAAGTAAAATTGTGAATCAAGTGTGGTGGCAGTCAAATTCATCAGTTCTTGTCTTTCTAGTTGTATGGAAAAAGAGATCTTTCTGGTGTTAAAAGATGAGAAACGATTAAAAGCAATAAATTCTGAAACAACTCTAAGATAAAATCTTACTCACCTTGTATTTGAATGGAGTCTTGATCTACTTGTAAATCTCTAAAAACGCCCATTTTAGAGCGCATAACTTCTTCCGATAGAACGACATATAAATCTGCTGCGCTTAATCCAGCCTGCTCGGGAGATAAATGTAGGTTGAAATGCACAATCAGATTTTTGTCCTCTTCTCGCCTAAAAAGGAACAGAAATGCACTTACCAAAATCACACGCTGCAACACGAAACATAATCTACAGAGTCCTAAGGGACTTTAAAACAGATTTAGTACTACAACATATGGTTCCAGATATGGAATATTCATTCCGGTTATAAAGGTCCGTAGAACAGGAAGACAAAACATTTCCAGACAGAAAACTTTAAATAGAGTTCTTCCCCAAAGGGAAAAGGATGTTCATCACGTGACAAGAACAATGCAAAGAATAAATGACTATTACAATTCTTCAGCTGCATGATCCTTCTACTCAACATTACATTTAGAATATTAAAACCATATATTTTAGTAGTTCGCAGCTGACATTCAGAGTTAAATATGAAGTTTTAGAATTTCTATATAATAATATTTAAAATTCAAACCAAATTTAAGGGAACTGAGAGGGTCTCAATCTTTAAAAACTTATTTTTTTCCAGTTTTGTTTTAAAAGCTAGCAGGTTAATTATTAGAATTAGATCCATTAGATTAGAATTATTTCATTAGAAAAATGTAAATTTTTTATAAGAATTAACAGTTAAACCTAGGTTACTGAGGGTAATATAATGTAAGTAAAGAAATATGCAGAAAATTAAAAAGTTATTTGAATTTCTGTGAAATTGTGTTTTATTTTTGATTAATTAGACAGGCTTGTAAAAAATATGGCTAGTAGGTTAAACTCTTTTTGATTAGAAAAATGCATAATTTTTATAGGAATTAAGAGTTAAACCTAGGTTACTGAGGGTAATATAATGTAAGTATAGAAATGTGCAGAAAGTTATAAAGTTATTTGAATTTCTATGAAATTGTGTTTTATTTTTTTATTAATTAGACAGGTTTGTATAAAAATCTCGCTAGCAGGTTAAATATTTTTGATTAGAAAAATGTATAATTTTTATAAGATTTAAGCGTTAAACCTAGGTTAATGAGGGTAATATATTGGAAGTATAGAAATATGCAGAAAATTATAAAGTTATTTAAATTTCTGTGAAATTATATTTTATTTTTTTATAATTTGGACAGGCTTATAAAAAAATCTCGCTACCAGGTTAAACTCTTTTTGATTAGAAAAAATGTATAATTTTTATAAGATTTAAGAGTTAAACCTAGGTTACTAAGGGTAATATAATGTAAGTATAGAAATATGCAGAAAATTAAAAAGTTATTTGAATATCTGTGAAATTGTGTTTTGTTTTTTTATTAATTAGACAGGCTTGTAAAAAAATCTCGCTAGCAGGTTAAACATTTTTTGATTAGAAAAAATGTACAATTTTTATAAGATTTAAGAGTTAAACCTAAGTTACTGAGGGTAATATAATGTAAGTATAGAAATATGCAGAAAATTAAAAAGTTATTTGAATATCTGTGAAATCGTCTTTTACTTTTTATTAATTAGAGAGTCTTGTAAGAAAATCTCGCTAGCAGGTTAAACTCTTTTTGATTAAAAAAAATGTATGATTTTTATAAGATTTAAGAGTTAACCTTAGGTTACTGAGGGTAATATAATGTAAGTATAGAAATATGCAGAAAGTTATAAAGTTATTTGAATTTCTATGAAATTGTGTTTTATTTTTTTATTAATTAGACAGGCTTGTAAAAAAATCTCGCTAGCAGGTTAAACACTTTTTGATTAGAAAAATGTATAATTTTTAGAAGTATTAAGAGTTAAACCTAGGTTACTGAGGGTAATATAATGTAAGTATAGAAATATGCAGAAAGTTATAAAGTTATTTGAATTTCTATGAAATTGTGTTTTATTTTTTTATTAATTAGACAGGCTTGTAAAAAATCTCCTAGCAGGTTAAACTGTTTTTGATTAGAAAAATGCATAATTTTTATAAGAATTAAGAATTAAACCTAGGTTACTGAGGGTAATATAATGAAAGTATATAAATGTGCAGAAAATTATAAAGTTATTTGAATTTCTGTGAAAATTTGTTTTATTTTTTTAGTAATTAGACAGGTTTGTGTGAAAATCTCGCTAGCAGGTTAAATATTTTTGATTAGAAAAATGTATAATTTTTATAAGATTTAAGCGTTAAACCTAGGTTAATGAGGGTAATATATTGGAAGTATAGAAATATGCAGAAAATTATAAAGTTATTTAAATTTCTGTGAAATTATATTTTATTTTTTTTTATAATTTGGACAGGCTTGTAAAAAAATCTCGCTACCAGGTTAAACTCTTGTAAAAAAATCTCTCCTAATCAATAAATATAACTCAAATTTTACGTTAACAAAATTATTTTATATTCGCGATATTTGTAAGAAGAATGTCCTGATTTTTAAGCATTTCAAAACGTTTTAATCCAATTAATTAAAAAAATTATATTGAACATAATGGAGTAAAAAGTGATTTACTTAAAAGCAAATGCATAATTAATAATAGTAAAGTATAATTTATATTTCCAAAAGCAGTAGAAAGTTATTAAACATAGATCATTAAGTATTGTACTAATCTCTATGATGAATATTATTTGATGCTTTTTTTAGTTAAAAAGGAAAATAATGAAATGTTTTGCCCTATAATATAATAAAAAGAGTATGTAGTTTACATTAATGTAATGGTTTAGCGAAAAGATTTTATTTAGTTAAAATTCTTGAAGTTTTTATATGTTTTCTTGTGAAATTGGAATTATCTGCGATTCCATAAAATATTTAAGTAACTTTAGTGAAGGAGAATTTTCAACATGATAATCTTTGTTCGATTTATCCTAAAAAATAATAACGGGTAAGTCCAGTTAATATTTTATTTTACTTGAATAGATACTGATATTTATGAATCAGTGCAATAATTCATCATAAAATATAGAATATTTACTTCAGTTGTAATGGTCCATACTACAGAAAAAGGCATTTCTAGAGACAAAACGTTAAATAGAGCTCTTTTCCCTAGGGAAAAAGACGATTCAGACGTGATAGAAACAATGTACAGAATAAATGTGCATTGCAATTATTCATCTACTTGCTCCATATCTTTAAATATACATAAGATTATAAAAACATGAGTTTTAGTTGTCTGTAGACGGCATATAAAATTAATATTAAAGTTACCAATTTCATATAATAGTATTTAAAATGAAAACAAATTTGTTCATGGTACTGCTCAAGACTGAAAAATTTCAACATTATGAGATCTTGAGTTAAGAAAATAATTTTAATTTACCTCCAAATAAGTATTAATAAATATAATAATTCAATTATTATTACTAGTAGGCATGGAGAGCATGTTTGGACACAGGTGGCCAAATTTATAGAGTGTACAATAGAATGAATAACATTAAAATGTTTTAAAATAAACTTTTTTTAGAAAAGGAGCTTTTTACTGAAAACATTTAGTGAGAAAATCTATTTCGTTTTCTGTCTGATATTTTTCGTCTTGAAATAATTATCGTCATATACCTGGTTAATGTATAAAGAAAACTCCTTCGCGTATATTTTTTAAGATATTGATTTGTAATAGATTAAGTAATTTTAAAAGGAATTTTTATTTAAAGAGATTTCAGACGTGCCAAACAATAAAGATAAAATAAATTAGTAATCAGAAGCCAAAAGAAAATTTGATACATAAATTTGACACCGAATTGTAATGTGTTTCTATCTCTTTAAATATAGCAATTAAAAACGAATTGTTAAAAAATGTGTCTTATCATTTATTATTGTTGAACGGATAAATAATTAAGCAAGAAGAATGCAAGCCGTGACTGCATTTTGTTACATTTGATTGATATTTATTTTAATAATCTTAACGCAACTTTATAATGTATAATTTTTTTTTACTCTTTGATCTCTTGTCAGTTATATGCAGCAGCTATACATATATAATAGTAATCTCCTATAAATTAGACAAAGTTATAAATTTTCTGAAAATATGCGTTGATAGGACGCACTCGTAGGTATCTTTCATGTTGGTAGCTAATACAGACTAACCGGTACAGTGTCTTTCTATCTCTTTAGATATAGCAATTAAAAATGAATTATTAAAAATTGTGTCTTATCATTTATTATTGTTGAACAGACAAATAATTAAGCAAGAAGAATGCAGTACATGGGTGCATTTTATTAATTTTGCTTGATATTTATTTTAATAATCTTAACGCAAGTGTATAATATATGGCTTGTTTTTACTATTTGATATCTTGTCACTTATATGCAGCAGTTATACATATATAACCAGGGCTTCGAACCGTAATTTTTTTTGTTCCGGTTTTCGTTCCGGTTCAACTAAAAAATTAATATCGGTTCAGTTCCGGTTTTTGCTCCGCCAAAAATAACGGTTTTCGGTTCAGTTCCGGTTTTCGCTCCGCCAAAAATAACTGTTTTCGTTTCAGTTCCAAATTAATAATTTCATTTTATGTATATTCTTATTTGTACTAAAAATGTAATTCTATCAAAATTTAGAAGATTTTATTCTTTTTTTAATTGGTACACTATGTGAATTGATACAAACAGCAGGTACGATAAGAGCGGCGAGCATTGGCATTGTTATCCATTATCAAAATCGCATTTGACAACTAGGTTCATGATTACCCACATTCGTCGTTTGACTCTCACATCGTGTACTTGGCCTTGCAATAATTATGTAAAAAATATATTATTTATTTAACATATGAAAATTGCCTCTAATTATTAATATATCTTCTAACGTGGTTTCACTGAGATTACTTCTGTTGTCTCGGAGAATAAATTTCAAACCTGAAAACGCTCTTTCAACACTAACTTGTGTAGCTGGAGCTGCCAAAACCACCATTGCAATCTTATACAAGTGCGGATATGTAATTATAAAGTTGACGTTAAATTAGAAAATATTGATAAGTTGGTAACAGTAACAAAATTACTGAAAGATATATCGAACCGAAATAAACCGATATTTTTTTCGGTTCAGTTCCGGTTTTCGTTCCGACCAAAATAACGGTTTTTTCCGGTTTTCGGTTTTCGCTTCAGTTCCGGTTCGAAGCCCTGTATATAACGGTAATCTCCTATAAATTATACTAAGTTATAAATCTTCTTGAAATATGCTTTCAATAGGAGGCGCTCGTAGGTATCTTTCACGGTGGTAGCTAATACAGCAAAACCGGTTCAGTGACTTAATACCTTTAGTACACAAAAATATTCAACATTAGAATATTTATTTGATTTATTATGAAATAAAATGACAGCTTATGTAATAATTTAGTTATTATTTTATTACAATTTAAGTAGTTACTGATATTTATGAATTGATATAATTCCATTCATCATACGATATGAAACATTCATTTGAGTTACAATGGTCCATAGTACAGAAAGAAAACATTCCTAGAAACAAAACTTTAGGAAGAGTTTCTTCCCCAAGGGGAAAAAGATGATCCAGACGTGATCAGAACAACAGAAAGAATAAATGAACTTTATTATTTCTCAAGGCTACATGCCCTATCTCATCAACCTTATAATTAGAATATTAAACTGTACATTCTAACAGTCTGTAGTTGATATACTAAATAAAGTATGAACATTTTCAATTTCTATATTATAATATTTAAAAGCAAAATGAAATGCAATTTATCTTACTACCTTTAGTGCTTGGAAATGTTCAACAAGAAAATTGGATTTAACATACAAAACAATAACCGATATAATTAAACAATTATTTTATTGTACTTGAAATGAGTACTGATATTTATAAATTGATATAGTAATTCCATTCATCAAAATATATGAACTATTCATTTCTATTATAATGGTCCATAAAACATTTCTAGAGACAAAACTTCAAACAGAGATTTTACCCCTGAGGAAAATGATTATTCAGATCGGATATAGCCGACGGAAAGAATATGTAAACATTGCAAATTTGCAGCTATATGATACATCTTCTTAACACTTCATTAAAAAGTTTAAACCGTACATTTTAGTACCCTGTATTTCTCAGCCAAAATTAATATGAACATCTTCAGTTTTCATTCAATACTATATAAAGAATAAACAATTTTGGTGATATTACCTCTAAAGACTAAAAATTGTCAGCATCAGAAATTTATTTTCGGTTCATCCAAATATAAACAATATGCGATGGAATAATCAGATTATTGTTTTATTTTTCCTGAAAATAACTTTTCGATTTTTAGCCTTCTCACGTGGTTTGTGTCAAAATTGCAATTTTTTTTCTCTTGATGTTTATGAACAACCCTACTATTCGGTATCTATACTTTCGGTATCTTCTTACTATTCGGTATTATTACAGAATATATGTCAATTTATTTTTTCTCTCTTGGTGCATATATTTAACGCTTTGTTAGATAGAAAATTTGAAATTACAAAATGAAATATTATTTGGATTTACTAACTTATTAATATTCTTTTAAATTTTTTATTTAAAAGCTAGTACAACATTTCATTTTACCACGAAAAGTGTTTTTATAAAGAAAATTCATATTTAACTTCAAAAGATACTATGTTCTCTGAATACACTCCAAACTAATAAAATAAAGGATAATTTTGTATACATAAAATATAACAATGTTCATTAATAAATTAAGAAAATTCTTGGTCTCTAAGTAATACAATTTTTTTAAAATTTAACAAGTACACAAATTCAGCATTTTAAATATACGAGTATAACGTATTTCAACATAGATAAAGTTGCAGAATGAATTTTTAGATAAAAGTTTATACTTTAATGTTTCTAATTTTCATGTAAAAATTTTTGTAACAAATGTTTCTTCGTAAAAAAGTCCACAAACTGAAATTTAATTTCAGATGTAAGAAAGTTTCGTTATTCTTTTGAAGAACCTCCTAAGTTTATTCTGAGTGTATTTTTAAAATTAGAATTAAAAAAGATATAATATTTTCCCAGATTAATCATTTCTGTTCTGTTTCTCTATTCTTACAAACATATTCGATGTATGATATATTGAAGTACAATTGATTAGTACATTCAAACATAATAAAATTCTAAAAGTAAAACAAATTTCAAATCATCTTATTTTAATACTCTAACCATCAAAGTATCTTTTTTAAACTCATATACTTTAAACACCAATAATATAAACATTCAATATTTTTCCTGAGCAATAATTGTGAATAAATAAACATTCTGTGATTTAGATTTCCGATCAAAATAGTGCATTCTGTGCCCCAAAGCATTTTAATAAGAAAGCATTATCTATTTCTTTTCCAAATTACGTAACAACACCAATCTTCTAAATGGTTTCTTTGTTATTCAAGACGAGGAACAGGATGAAAAAGATAAATAAAAAATAATAATAGAGACATAAAGGCAGCATTTTGATTCGGAGACTGAATAGATCACAGGCTTTATGTATTATGCAAGAAACTGAAGTGCAGCTGTACTCATTCTTCTAGACTTATCCAAAAAAACCTTACAAATTAATAATACCTAGTGATATAGATTATTATCTCAATTCTTTTCTGTTTTATTTAAGTAAATAAAACAAAACAAGAAAGATTGAAAAATAATTTATGAGTTTTTACTCCTTTACATTTTTATCTAATCACGTTTTACTCCTTTACATTTATATCTAATCACTGAAGATAATTTTGAAGCGCTACTGTCTAATGTTTTTGTTACATGATGACTCAAGAGCTTAAAATTAATTCTTATCAGCTACAAACATCTATGCCGACAGTGAAATTTAAATCTGTCGATTTAGGTATCGAAATGCCTCTTTCTACTTATTCTGTCTTCTTAGGGCCAATTTATTTTAGTATTGAATTTTAAGAAAATGAGTGTGGTCGTATGGCCAAATTTAATTTCTTAAACATGTCTTCTACTTCAATTTCTATTAGTTACAATTGTGTTTTATTGTATACCTAAGAGCATATAAGAGAAATATGTAGACCTGGGTAACCTCTAAGTGGTAGGTCCTCCAGGTAGGAGAGGGGTAGAGAAATACGATTTAAATATTCCCCTTTTTAGGCTAGTTTAAATAGTGGGAAATCTCCTGAAGAACTTTTTAATTATCTTACACCCAAATCGGTCTGGTATATGAATACCACTAATCAAGGTAAGAGACTAGCTTCGATCCAATTTTCTTCTATACTTCTAGTAACCAAAGCATGCAGGACTATCTGCTCAGAAGACCTGCTAGTGTGACTAATGTGCTGCCAATTGAGTACTTCTCTCATAACAGACTTCACTTCTACCTTTGGACCAACATTGACTTGTTCGAAAATCAATTCGTCAGGCAGGGCAAGTATGCACTCAATGACTATATGAGGAGACCTTACAACCTTGTCTCTATCGTCTTCGAAAAACTCCCAATCACCGACAGGGAATGTGTGTGAAATAGTTTTGTATGGTTCTAAAATAGATGTCTCTGGCTCCGGTTCGGGGTTGAGGGTGACATTTGTGGTATGCGAGAACAACTTGCATGTTTATTTCAGTATCTGCCAGCTTGAAAATCGCAACTTGGTCCTCGAAGTCAAATTCTGTGTTATTCACCTGTGAATATCACCGGGGGAGAAAAGTTAAGACTGCTGTCAGATAGCTTATCATCCCTCTTGGCACAGAAACGTCTCCAGTTGCCACTTGTGGCATTGATGACACCTGTCGTCCACAGATCGAATACAAAAGAGGCCCGGTGGATATCTGGTGGGCATGTGGGGATATCAGGTGTGCCCACCAAGACATCTCTGGCAATGAAAAGGTCCCATAAATGCAATGTCTGGTACTCAGAAACTAGGAATATATCTCACTGTGGGCCTCGCTTGATCTGATGTCGAGGAAATATTAAATGGGGTGACGAACTAGGTTTGGTAAGATAGATGGACTGACACTGAAGAGGGAAGATTTCCCCTCTCATTATTTACGAGAGTTAAACCTGTGAGGCACGAAATATATTTCTATATGCATTAAATCCTCACTGGCCATGTTATCATACCAGTACATTAATTATAAATACTCGGTTAGAACTAGCTCTACTCATTTGATGGCGAACAGGGAACCATCATCAATTTTGTTTTTTAGTGAATTGAGAAAGATACTCTTCCCGATCGATTTTCAAATTGTCCGTCCTCGTAGTCTATGATAACTCGTTGTGATTCCTCGAATTCGTACAAAATTCAGAATGATCGTGTTGCTATTCCAGGAACTTAATGTCTGAGTTTCGGTTTCCCAAACTAAAGCTGAGATTGCGTTAGCGCCGTCTTTGCCTAGGCAGTGTACAAACCAATTTTCACCTTGTAAGCTATTTTGAATGCTAAGGTGTTTTCCCTTGCTTTCTTGGGTATTTTCCATCTATACCTGTCTTCTAGAAGTTTCCTCCTGGACAATGCGCAGAGCTCCGTATGGGGAATAAACTTGGTATGATTAGCTTTTACTCTTACACGGTTGTGATGGTATCCCGATAAACTGTTCTGTTAGTGATTGGTGCTTATCTGTAGAGGACGGGTGTGTTTCTGTCTTTCAACCCAATTTGGTATGACCGGAGATCTTTATATATACGGTGGTTAATTCTACTTAAATCTTAGGAGGACAGTCCCTTAAAATCCCCCCAAAATAACATCGATGTGTGAAAGGGTATTTTAAACACCAACACCGGTATTCAACGACATCGCTCAACAAGTTTTATCATTACCTAGATTCCTATTTTTCGAGAAAGGGAATTTTAATTTGAAAGGTAAATTTGTTAATGTATTAAAACTTTTTTTTAGAAGTTTTACATATTTATGGGTAAACATCAATTGTAATTTAGAAAAAAATAACCTTTAAGATTTTAGTTTATCTCATATGTTTATATGAAATATTTCTCTAAATAAGAGTACAGGTTTTAAGAAAAAAATGTTATAAAAATTTATAATTGTTTATGAAATTCAAAATCGGAGTAATAAATAGCAGTAAATATTATACAAAAGTGAACTTACCTGTTTAGTGCTAAAATATCTGAATGAAGGTAAACGTTTTTGTAGACACTGCTGTTGTATAATTTGTCCAGCTGAAATGAAAATTTACAACATGAGATTTTATTGAATGACAAAAAATAATAAATATGTAAATAAAATAAACTGTTCTAAAGGTTATTGTTTAAAAGTATTATTCATTAACAATATATATTTTTTAAAAATGACTGCATGCATATAAAATGCTAATCGAGTTCAACAACAGATTTTAAAGGATCAGTATTTTGAATCTGAGAGTCCTCTTTTTAAGTAAATTAACTAAATTAATCCAAAGTAAAGAAAATTAATCTAATTTATTCTTATTAAGATAGTTCAAGTTATGAGGACCCTGGTGTAACTCCGCCCTTACTATGTATACACTTTATATATTACTATGTTCTAGATGTACAACGGACCCCAAAAATGCATATAATTTACACAAAAATTTTTTTCGAAGAATAATTTTATTAATTGTTGATATTTTGTAATACTGCAACTAACTGAATTTTTATCTGTAGAATTCTTATCAATCTAAGTTTAATTTTCTAATGAAAGATTCATTTATCATCTATACAAATGTACATGATTATTACTGATTGTATTGATTAAATTATAAATAACATAGAAGGAATAATGATACACTTCATACTAAGATACGAGCGAGTACTTTCAAATATTTTATACACAGATTTTGTGTAAAGTAACTTTCAATGCTTAAATTAGCGATACTTAAAACAAAAATTATTTTGTTTGTAGAAAATAATTTTATTTACCAAAGAATTTTTAATTTTATGATTTAAATACATTCTATTGATTTTTACTTATTATAATTTATATATTCTAACATATGAGTTAATATTTCTTTCAATTCTAGGTTATTGAGATACAAATAGTAGTTATGTTTAAGGTCCATTGGGACTTCAAGGATAATGGGACATTGCACCATTAAAGTAAGTATACGTTTGTTAATGAAGCTGTATATTTCAAACACCATTTTTTCATCAAATCTTTAATTCCCACTTAATTTTAAAAACAAATTTTGGTTTGTGAGGTAAAATAAATTTAAAAAAACTTAAAATACATACACTAAATGGCAAAAGTAATTAAGTTTATCGATCAAGAATGTAAATTTTGAAATGTATATATATATATTATATATATATATATATATATATATATATATATCAGAAAGTAAATATTATTTTCAAATTAAAACAAAATTTTTAATTTCATTCTGTAGAATTAAATTAAATATATACGCACAATATGTGTTTTAAATTATGAAAGACAAATGTTTAAATTTTCAATATCTGATGAGTTTGAAATATTTAATTTTAAAATAATAAATCTCTTCAAAGTGATTTATAATACAAAACCTTATTTAGCTTTAACCGTATATATATATATATATATATATATATATATATATATATATATATATATATATATATATATATATATATATATATATATATATATATATATATATATATATATATATATATATATATATATATATATATATATATATATATATATATATATATATATATATATATATATATATATAATATGTTGTAGGTAAGGAGGTTTCTTTTTTTCCCATTTGTAAGATGTATATTTGTTTTAACAAATATTAATAGATTAGTTAAGATGAGAAAACTAATTCCTTAAATATGCATTTTATAAAATGCATATAATATATAATTATAAATATATAATATATAATTATATGACATAATTATAAATTTACCTATAATACCAATTAAAGGTAAGGTACCTTAATGTACCTTTAAGGTATTTTTATATACCCTTTATGTATTTTATTTACGTTTATTTTGTTGTTACAAGGTGCTAAATGTACATTAAAAGGTGTGAAACACGTTAAAAGATCATCACTCTCTTTTGGTTAAAAATGAAATCTATAGCATTTATTATTTATAAGTATATAAATCGAAGCTTATTTCTTTATAAAGTAAAAGCTTAATGATTTGAATAGAAAAGAAGAAAAATAGTAAGATTAATAATAATGTACACAGATTCTTAACCTGTGTTTTATAGTCCAATGAGAATGGAATATTCTTTAAGGGATACAGCAAAAACCTTGTTAATCTTGTAGATGGCTTGATGTGAAAGGTTTTTCTGTCATCTTCATTTAATAAACTTTGGTTTGGTAGAACTCGAAATAGTAGAATAGTCTTCATAAAAACGTGCTTTTATATAAAACAATTTATTTTTGTAAAGTTACATATGTTGTATTTGAATGATCTGACCTTTATCAATAATCTGATGGCAAAATACTAGGATTTTAAATTCAGAAACTTATATCAACAGAATACCTGATATGTAAAAGTTTTAATATTAATTAGATATGATATGACCGAAGCTTATAATCTACTAATGAGCTGAGTCCAGCTAAATCGGTAAATTTAGACCCCTCACCATACAAGGCATTGTACTAAAATACCAAAATTTCTCTAAATTGTGTTGAAGATTGTATAGTACATTGTTGTTCTGCTAAAGAATTACTGTGTCGTCAACAAACATTGCGGCAAAATGGACTAGAAACAGTGTCTAGTGCATAAGGGAAAACTCGTTTCTGGATTACAGTTATTTGAGGAACACAATTTTATGTTCATATCTTCTAGAAAGTTCCTGAGACATTTATGAAACTGTCTGTATCCCTTCGACTTTTGCGAATATTTGGAATACGAATGTTTTTATTGTCTCTAACTTTCACTTCTTCATTAATTATTTCTCAAACTCCATGGAGAAATTTGCAGCAAAATCTATGAAAATGCGCTAAACTATATTTTTTTACAATCATTTTTCTCTGTTTTTGTCAGACAATCAGTATGCACTTTCCGATATTTCCACCTCTACTGCAGAAATGTCATTTTCAAAAGCAGTCTCTTCATTTACAACATCCTGCATCGCTTTTTCGACTTCCTCAATGTTTTATTTGTAACTAACGTATCAACAACCTCTCTTAAAAGAGTTGAAGTACTCAACCCCATGTTTTTTTTGCTGCGAAACATGACCTTATGGGGTGATTGCTGAATATCTTGATGAAATGTACGAATTTTCAGATACTATCACGTAATGAGTTGACTTATTTGTCTGTATTCAAGACATAATCATGTTGTGAGCATCGAGGTTAGCCTGTGGACGGAACCTTGGATATACCTCGGCTTTACCTCGTACTTCTTGTGCTTCAATTTTAGTTAAGGACACACGTTCTTTAGTTTATATATAACTTTCGAAGAATGAGCCACCTATTGAAATTGTCTTCTATCAGCATATTTTATGCTAGGAATTTCTCGCTACTTCAGGAAATGTCATGTTTTAAGAGTAAATGTTGAAATTCAGAAACATTTATTTTTTTAATTATACGAACTCACAGTTTTGCATCCGATTGATAATTAGCGAAAACTCTTGGACTAGCGAATGTTATAGCGCCAAATTAAACAAAATCAGTAATAGATTAATGAAAGCATATTTCTAGACAAAATATTTAAAAGTAGCTCAAAATAATAATAACTCATTTCCAGACTAAAATAACTATTGAATGTACTCCTATGTATAGGAAAAAAATATGCAACATAAAAAATTAGTTCAAAAACTATAAAAAAAGACGCTGATAAATATAAATATATGTTAGTTATTTAAATTATAAACAAGTTTATAAATATTTTTAAAAATGCCTAGAACACTCTTTAATTCATAATTCAAAAGTAAAATCTGTGGGCATGTTTCATAGTGCTGTCAACTGAAAGATAATTTGATTAAAGCTTAGTAAAACAAAATATTATTGGATAAATTAAGTATCCTCGCGACCAAATCCTCGAAATTATACTGGGACTAATCCGCTATGAGTTTAAATTTTAACTCCAGGTATGATTGTTTGATAATCAATCAAATGATTTGCATTGTTTTAGCATTCCCTTACATCAGCATTACTATCCTCGATCGACTTGCATCATCACTTCCACGTGACAGGAGCTTAAGTAACTTTAGAGCAATTCATTTTACCGTAGATATAATAAACTGATTTCAACGTTGAATACGGTTGAATAATCACCGAAGCTGTTATGAAAATCAAAGTCTTGAATCTGTATTATAATTGCCGATTATTGGATTTCAGAAACTAGTTGAGAAATTCTGTAGGATTAGTTAATTTTACTTTGCATGGAAACAAATATTGCATCAAATGTATTACGATGAAAATGTATTCGATGTTTTAATTTGAATTACAGAATTTCTCCATAAGCTAAGGAATAATATAATTTAAAGTTTTCATTAAAATTTTGCCTTTCGATGGAATAACAATATGAATTGCAGTGAAAAGTAGAAAACAATTTTAAAAACAATTTATCTTTTTTATTATTTATTTTTTTAATTGAAAATAAGAAAAAATATTAAAAGTTTTAGCAAACGTACTAATATAGAATCTATTATTCTTAGAAATTTATTAAGAGTAAAATTATAACCACATATAGTGTTGTTTAGGAGTTACTTTAATGACTGCCTTAATTTTCAAACTCTTTTATTATCTAATTAAGCTAGCACTATTTAAAATTACATATATTTTATATTTATATACACATTATATATATATTTAAATAAACTAAGTAGATCAAAATTTTCTAGAAAGACACCATGGGAAAAATTATGAAAGTTTTATTAATTTACACTAAAAAAGAAAATCTCTACTCATTTTTAAGGAACACATTACTATTGTGTTTAGAAAAAAATATCATCAACAGTTTTTTACAGTACACCGCTCTAATTCTAGCATTTTCAGGTGATAATAAAACTATTAATATATTAAAATATTCAAGAAATGCTTTCAAAAAATACTGACAAAAAATCAAAGTTAAAATAACAAACGTAAATAGGTAAACACAGCCTCACAGCTGTTTCAAGGCAGCAATGAGCATTTAATTTTATAGATTTTCTGTTTATTTTTCAAGAAGTTCTTTTCGGGATTGAAACAGCTGTCTTATGTTCTCACCTATTTACATTTGTGTAGCAGCTTTTTGTGTTAAAATTAATTTTTCCCTTTTTAACATTAAAAAAATCATTTATGCAAATTAAATGAGAATAATTTTACAAATAACTCCCATTCCACCACCTCTCCGTGAAAAACACAGTCACAATTTTAAATAAAATTTCTATTAAATTTCTTCTTACTTCTGTAACGCATTATAACTTACAGTTTTTATTTGACATAAATGAGAGAGTTGGAAAACTAAATTTAACAGGAAAATAAGAAGGAAATACATTATAGATTTTATAACGTGAAGATAAACTAAATAAAGGATCAGTCATATTGTAATTTAATATCATTTGAGAAGTATGAAACAAGCGTTTAAAAAACTTATTTACATAAAAAACAACATTTTAGGTCTGTATGTAGGAGCTACTCTTTAAGTAACTTTTAAATAAAATATTTCATTTAATTTACAAAAATGAAGATTATATGAAAAATAATAGGAAAAGTCTAATCGGAAATACATATTAATTATACTAATACGGATTAATTAAGAATTTGTAACCGTTTAAGAGAGTATCTAAACAGAAAAGCAATAAAATTATTAATTTTGACAAGGTTTTGAAATTTTATGTTTTGCACTTTAATGGAATGCTCGATTACATAACATTTTGTATTATTAGTAATTTATCAGATAGTAATTCATTCTAAATAAGTAATTTTCTAAATTTGATTATGATGGATACCTTTCAGTTCTGTTATATTTTAAAACCTGCCGCTTTCTCTAATTTAAGACTTTATGTTTACGCAATCAATTAATCAATCAATCCCCCTAGAGGATGATTAATAAAAAGACAGATCTAATCTTAGCATGGAATAGTTTACACCAAAGAATTTTCATTACATAATGCATGGTCTAAAAGGAAATGCGAACGCTCAAGCGTATTTTGAAACTTCCACTCGTCAAATGTTGGTAATTGAGACAATAATTTAAATTACAGAATAGGAATTTAAACTATCACTAAGTTATTTATAATACCTAAAAGTTGCTACATTAGGATGTGTTGTTTTAGGTCAGTGTAGTTGTTTTGATATTGAATTTTGTATAATAAAATAAGTTTATATGATACATCATAATACAAAGCATATATAACAATGAAAATTATAAAACAAATTCTTTCTCTTTAGATTATTTTAAACAAAAAAATATTACAACTTAATGATATAACTGTGCATAAATTATCAGAGCTACAAGTACATTATTTATTCAGTTTAAAGTGAACTGAAAAATATAATATTTTGTATTATTCACTTTGTATTACATAAATTATTGCATAAAGTACAAGCATCCTTAAAAAAATCTAAAATAACATATAAAAATGTCATGGATACTTAAAGCCACGGATATACTGTTATAAAAAATTAGCTAACTTAATGCTTAAGACATCCGATTCCTTTATGAAAATCTAGAATAACGTATTGAAAAATATTCATGTGATACTTCAATCATATATTAAAACTAGAAACTAAGTTTTACTGGGCGGAAAGGAACTAACACGTTCCGATTTGTTAATTATACGTTGGATAAAGAGATGTGCTGAGAAACTGTCAAGGATAATTAAATTTGCATTAGTAGGTATTAGAGTAGAAATTTCAGTTACATATCAGCATTAATCCATTAGATTTCAAGAAACGTTATGGCTTCACTGATGGAAGATAATTGATTTAACGCAAATGTAGGAGTAGAAACAGACTTCTAGAGAAGTAGATTGCTTGGAGATCATGATGTTTTACAATACTACCATGTTACACTACCATGATATTTCGTAAAATAAGTTTTAAATTGAGAGAATGTGCAGTTATTAAGGACAAATTAATTAAATATAACGATAACTTTAAAAACTAACTTTGAGTTATTAGTAATCAAATTTCATTGTGTTGGTTAAATTTTTCAAAACCATATTTGAATTCAACAATAATATATACATTTTAATAATCAATTTTCTTATTTTAATATTTGTAAAAGTATAATTTTATATTTTAATAGTCTTTTAATGTTATTTCTATCACTCTCAGAAAAATAAAATATTTTTGCATACACAGATTTAATAAAAAATCTTACTTTTTACCAAAAACAGTTACGGAAACTTTTGGATTCTTTCTTTATATTTTTATTTATTCTTTACATTTAAAAAAACATTTATAAAACTATACACAAACCGACATTTTAGTAGAATAAATTAAAATAAAAATGCTATGTTTATTTACGCTTAATCTAGTTAAAATACTTCATAAACTCTTTTCTGTCAAATATTTTCAGTGTTTTTTATTTGTAAAGTAAATGCTCAAAGTCTTCCCCTATTCCAAATCACGTACTTACTCTGATTGAATTATTATTATCATTATTTTATACTTAGCTTTATAATTCTTAGGGGCAATATAGAAAGCGTCCATTTTGGACGTAAAAATTTCTTATATGCATAAATTACACCGGTTAAGATAAGTATTCTAGTACAGTCACTAATTATATAATAATTTAAAGATCTCATTTGGAATAAATAAGAGAGCATCAACTATATGAAAAACAAATTTAATAAAAAAGATTTACTGTCTATATTTTTGAAAATGAAAGGAATATCAATAAGAAGTAAAAAGTATGAATGCGGCAATTTGTAAACTGCTATATATTCTAGATATCATTCATAGATACTTAATTTCTATTTCATATTTTTTATACAATAGATTTATAAAATTATAACCTCCATTTTTAAATTCATTAACGGTTTCTTATGAAATATTATAGAAAAATTCTAGACCTTTTAAATAACTTGTTTTATGATAAATATGAATGATTCACGTAATGTGCATTTTAATAAAATAGTAGTATTTTCAGTAAAGTTAAATGCATTTATTTAAATTTTTAATGAAATATATCTTATAAAAACTAATATTTTCCGTAGAAGTAAATAAATTGGCATTATACCTGTCAAAAATGATTTAAATATGAACCATAATATAGATAGTAATATTTTTAATTTATTATCTGGTACTTGCAATAGTAATTAGTTATCGGGAATAACTTATTGTTAATTATTTTATTTGAAAGAAATTATCTGTAGAACTTTTAAACTGTATATTACAGAATTTAAAAATATATAAATTGAGCAAATGCCAAAAATATATGATTTGCCAATGTAAATAATAACCATAGTTTGACGGCTGACTTGGTCATCGAAATTGCCCAAAATAGAAATAATACTCAGAAAAAAATAGGTAATTTATTATTCGTGGTTTATTATTAGTGATGATTTATTATTATATAAATGACTTATTATTAGTAAAGTAGCAGAAACTAAAACTCAACGCGGTGCTTGAGATTAAATAAAAAACATTTTTACTACATTACATAACTAAACATAACTAAACATTTTTTTCTACATTAATTTTTCCAATGAGGGAAACTTGCCTCTACAACTGTCACTCTTATAATTCAGTGGAATTGTTATGTAATTTTCTTGTAGAATGACTATATATTTCAGAGGTCACACACCTAGAATCCCCGTAAACACTTTAAATAACCCATGCTTTCACATTTATTAACTTAATTTCTATTATTGTTGGAATGATACGGCATGTTATTAATGAACAAGAATGAAATAAAAATATACATGTTTGCTAAGATAAAAAACTAATCAAAATGATAATTATTTAAAAACATTTCGTTTTTTCCATATGTTATATAATCTTCGGGTCAGGCTCCGGTACAAAGTCTTTTTAAATAATTCAATCATTTGTTTTTTGATAACCTTAATGTTAATGTTTTAAAGAGAAAATTATAGAGAAAAATAAAGATTTATTAATGATTTATTAAATATTTAAGGGAGAACAGCCATTTCGAAACATAAAAAAATGAAGTGTAACTATAAATGTCAAATTTAAAAAAAATATTTTTTAAATTTTTGTAAATTAAAAAAAATCAAATGAAGGGGGGGGGGGCTACCTGATTTTCTGTTGTATGACGGTACCCATATATGACACATGGTCATGAATTTAATGTACATATTCTCTTCATCGTAGAAAGGGTATATACAAAACCTGTAGTGTTGAAATAACTAGTAGGTTTGGTGTATGCAATATTTTGGATTTTCCAAATGATTCCAAATTATTGGTACACTTTTAACCACAGCTCCACTTCTTATTAACCCATATTGTACCACACAAACTAAATAATTCTGTAAGTTATTAAAACTTAATCCATATCATTAATTTGGTGTAACTAAGTATATAAAACCAAAATTTTGAGAAAATATTTTTAATTTTTTATGTAATTGGCTGTCCTATAAATAGGACAACTGTCCATTACACTACTAAAACTTAACAAATATCACTTACATTACATTAGTCTGATTCATAGATGAAATTTCGGGAAACAGTCAAAACAAAGTCCAACATTACATTTTAAGCATACTGTTGTAGGTTTTCTCTTGCAGTTATTGAACTGGCAGTAAGAGAGTAAGTTTATCTTGCAAAAATCTCCAGTTTTCTGAATAGAATAGACATCTATTTACCCCTTGTTGTGTCCAGGTGTGTGAACAGGTTTTTGAACTGGTTTTCATTGAAAGATAAGTAAAGAATGTGCGCTATCAATGCAATATCGAATTCATAGAAAAATAATCAAGATTGGACAGTCATCTTAATTTTAGGGCCCTTTTTTATACTTACAAAATACACATGTAAAATATATTTTTCAGCAAAAACTTTCAGCTACATTATTAGCTCCGTTTTTAAAATAAAAGTAAATTAAACAATGTTTAAAAATAATAATAATAATAATAATAATAATAATAATAATAATAATAATAATAAATAATAATAATAATAATAATAATAATAATAATAATAATAATAATAATAATAATAATAAATATAAATTAAAGATTAAAAAATGACAATTTTTAAAAGGTTGCTGAAAATAAATTTTACAATACAATATAATTTGATTTCTCAGTTTTTTTTACTATGCTAAAGTGTGTCTATTTTAAAGGTGTTAAAATAAAATCCACTCAGAAAATATTTATAATTTTATTATTAAATGGAATTTTATTTGCTGTCCTGTTTATAGGACAGCGGTCCAATATGGGTTAAAGTGAACCTCGACCATATCATGATAAACCAATACCCGACCCACATTTTCAAAATATTCGCTTTCACGGATATAACTACTCAACATCAATTCTAATAATATAACCACATAAATATTTCCTTTTCTCAATAATCGAACACCCTCTCACTGAATCCTCAAAATACCCATGACTGCAAAATATAAATGCCAGTTTCAGATCACCAATCACAATAAAATAAAAAATTAAACAATGAAGTAAAATTTTTGAGCTGAATATAAAAGACAAAATTATAAAAGGAAATTTAACAGTTTGAATCAAGATTAAAACGTTTAATCAGATTAAATTTTAAATTGATAATATCTTTTGAATATCTTCAAAAATAATAATTTGAAAATAGACGGATATAACTACTCAACATCAATTCTAATAATATAACCACATAAATATTTCCTTTTCTCAATAATCGAACACCCTCTCACTGAATCCTCAAAATACCCATGACTGCAAAATATAAATGCCAGTTTCAGATCACCAATCACAATAAAATAAAAAATTAAACAATGAAGTAAAATTTTTGAGCTGAATATAAAAGACAAAATTATAAAAGGAAATTTAACAGTTTGAATCAAGATTAAAACGTTTAATCAGATTAAATTTTAAATTGATAATATCTTTTGAATATCTTCAAAAATAATAATTTGAAAATAGACGGATATAACTACTCAACATCAATTCTAATAATAGAGCCACATAAATATTTCCTTTTCTCGATAATCGAACACCCACTCACTGAATCCTTAAAATACCCATGACTGCAAAATATAAATGCCAGTTTCAGATCACCAATCAAAATAAAATAAAAAATTAAACAATGACGTAAAAGTTTTGAGCTGAATATAAAAGATAAAATTATAAAAGGAAATTTAACAGCTTGAATCAAGATTAAAACGTTTAATCAGATTAAATTTTAAATTGATAATATCTTTTGAATATCTTCAAAAATAATAATTTGAAAATAGAGTCGATGTCTGTAAGAATGTAATGATAGTATGCAACTGAAGTCTTTTGTTGTTAACTTTGTTTTACTTGTGAACTTTATGATACTTGCCTGTACCAGGTAAAAGATGCCCTGGTATAAAACCGGAAAATGACGAAACAACAACGAGTGTGTTCTATTTTTGCTTCTATTAAAGGAATACAAAAATTTTTTTGCTGTTGGTGTTTGTTCCAAATTATTTCATTATTATTCATATCCAAATTATTTCATTACTATTTCATACCAAAATTATTTCAAATTTATCAAATAAAAAATTAACTCTAAAGATCATTTTAAAATTAAGACTAAGATAATTATTAATACTAATAGTCAATGAATTTAGCATAGCATTCACTCTAAATTATATATCCATCTAATAAAAAGTGCGATGGTAAATAAAAATTTCATATAAAATAGCAATTTGAAATCACTGATCGTAATTTATGTTCTTCAATGATAACATACAGTTTTAATGTAAAGGGATAACTAAAATTTCATAGATTACTACATACTAAGTATATACTAAGTACATAAAGGCAATATTCTTTAGTGTTAATTAAACCCCAACTTTGTTTCCACTGATGTACAGATATGTCTGTACGAAGGTTAGTCACGTTTATCAAAAAAGTCTCACTGAACCTCTTTTGTAAATTATATTTATTTATATATATATATTTCATCATACAACCTAGTATATGCAACCAGACACTTTGTGGTATAATTTTTATTTCCTCGTGTTTCCCTTTTAGAATCATAATTCTTTAAAATTTAAACAGCTAAATTAATCAAAAATTTAACATATTATGTAAAATAAATGTAATTCTCCTGATAGGTTTAAAAGAATCGTATTAAAACTAGGTTATGTACCTTTCTTATATATGTATATCGAAGCAAGAGTCAATTTGACAAATGAATGAATATATATAAGGTAATATACAGTAATGTAATTATACACTATATGAGATAATATTGGGATTCATAATAATATCACTAATTCAAACAATATTCTAGTATTTTATTTTTCAATACTCCAAGCAACTAGAATATTCAAAATCTCTTCACACCCTGACTTTAACTGAACATTCTACGTTTCTATCTTTCTACTGTTGCTTATTGCTTGTTTCATTTGATATAACAATATCGGATAACGGATCGAAGTATTGTTGGTACATTCCTATTTATTATTGTTGTAATATTTGCATGAGTAGATCTAATTTACTAAAAATTTTGTCTACATCACGATCGCATCAAATTGACACATATCCGTAGAGATAGGTATAACACATAGATAATTTCAATTTTTCAACACTTTTAAAGAAAATATAGTCCAATATATATTTACCTCATTCAATGGTTAAAAGTCAGTACTAGAGATAAAATAAAAATGCAAAATATATTTGTAATTTTCCTTATAAAATTCGGAATGCGTCAAAATGGCGCGTCCCGTAAACTTAGTGTTAAAGTCTTAATATCTAAGCTTACCAGACAAATGAACTTTTTCCATCTTCAGTATCACTTGCAAAAAGAAATGCATTCTTAAAAAGGAATTTTACTTACCCTAGCCTTGTAGGCCTGAGCTTTTTCTTGAAATTCATCAGAGAGGGTATCAGCCAGGCTAGTGGTGTACTTGTCCCCCCCAACAATTACAAAACTGCCTTTGTAGACTCTTTCTGTAAAGGTACAAAATTTCTAATCAATATCCGTGTCTCTGTATTAAAGAATTAGAATATACAATTTAAAGTTTTATTATCTCTTCAATGAATACTGATGGAGTTTAAATTAACTTTCTGGCTTTGAAATATATCTGTGTTAGGAATCAAATGTATTTCTCACTGTAATGTATGATAATGCTACCATGGTAATCTCAATATGTTTCAATTTACGAGAAAGCTTTCAAAACTATTGTTAAAAAGAGTAACTAACGATTATTTTATACGGTTGTTTTGTAAAGTACAGAGCACATTTCAATGTATTAAACTTTTTGCCCAAGCAATATTACAAACTAATATGCTTGTTTCATCAATTTTTTTTAAGGTGTTATCGCAAAGGCGTATTTAAAATTGTAAATTTGAATGATTTCTCCCTTCTTCAAAAAAGTAAACCGACTGTATAACATATTTCTTTTTTGCTGTTCATTCTTTGATTAGTATCGGATCTGTAACATTCTTTCATCAATCTAAATGGTAATTTAGAAAGCAGGCAGTCACAACAAAGGAATCTAAAATTTAGCGCCACTTTCAATGAATAATGTAAATATGTAGCTGGAAATCCAGAAACTTTTGATTAAAAGTGTTTTCCAATAAATACGTACTAAATATTTTTTCTGTGTACAGAAGGAAAAAAATAAGGTCCATAAAAAACAGGAATAGTTTTGAAAGAAATATGGAGCGTTGTAGCAGAAATTTTAAAGTGTCTTTTCATGCATTATTTAAAAGCAGAATTTAATTTAACCCCATATTAATACTTTACTTACCAGGGTTTTCCGAATTCTGATCACCAAGACTAAAGTGAGCGTTAGTGAAGCTTACTAAAATAGATTACCACTTACCTGTTCTAAATTAACCATATTCTTGCAAAGAACCATTTCCATAATTTAAAAAAGACCTTTTGTTTTTTTCTGTGTCTTAATTTTCTGATCACACACTACAGTAGATTTTATGATTTAAAACCACATTTGGTATCAGCTTCAACTCATATATGCAAATAAAAGAGTATGAAATTGTGTAGTTAGTATTTTAAAATTTAAAAAAATGTTTTCGTTATAAATTTATATTTAACCCAAAACAATAAATTTATATCTTGGAGACGTTTTGTAAATAAAATGATAAACTGTTAAAAACTGAAAATATCTAGTAATAAGTAAATAATTTTTTAATTAAAGCTCATTTATTACTTTTTTTCTTTGATTTAAAATAAATTTTATAAAAAGTTGTCTTGTGTACAAATTAATTATAACATTGTTTGACAAGAACAGAACAAGCGTTCTAGGGTTAAAATGAAGTGAAATTGTAGTTGATTGCATATTTCAACATGAACTCAATGAAAGCATTTTTATAGTATTTCAGTGGTAAAAATGTGTTGAATTTGATTGAAAAACTGATAGAAGTAATAATGATAGAAATTGATTCATAAATTTGATTGAAGTAGTTTACATTTAACGTTACTGATTTCTAAAAAAAAATTAGTAATATACATTTATAATTTCAAAATTCCTTTGTTGTATTTAAAATTTATCAATTATCTAGAAAAACTACTTTAATTAAAATAAAATCTTTAAAACTCAAATCAAAAGTGTATATTTTCATCTCAGATGAGTCTCTTCAGAATGAAAATATAAAATGTAATTAAAACAGATCACCCTTAAATTTTCACAATTAAAATTACGAACGTGTGGAAACTTTGACCAATCATGCATATTCTGTAGCCGTTTCATTAATTCATTTATTCTTTCAGTTTATAAAGCGTATTTACCTTTTCCACGTACACAGATACTTTCTATAGATCTCATGCTTTTAAAGCTCTAGTTATTGAGTATAGTAAATTTAGCTGTCAGTATATGTCTGCTACAAATTTGAATATTTTAACACTGAATGAAAGCAATGCATTAAAAAGACAGTTTGTTGGACATCAAGATTATAGATTATTCCATTTAAATACATTTAAGAGGAGAGTAGGCAAGAAAAGCTTCGATTATAAATGGACAATTGGATAATGCAATTATTATTAAAGCATAATCGTGTTACAGTGTAAGAAACATTAAGCCTTTGACGTATGCAAGTTTGTTAAAGCAGTCCCAAGAAACATAAAATCTGATTACATTACAGATCAATGTAATACAAAACTTCAAGAAAGTTTGAATACTCATTGCAGACATGTTGTGTATTTTGATCTGTTTTACTCGTAGAAACGTCTAAAGTTCGTGAATCAAAGCTGTGTCTCGGAATTTATAAAAGGAATTTGAAACTAGAGGAAATAGTTTGAATAGACTGAATTATACTACTATTGATGTTGGGAATAAATATAATAAATTGATTAATTCTTAAAAGTTAATTATAACATATTTACTAATAATGAATTTAAATCTTTAAATAATTTTGTTATAAAAAGCAAACAATTTCAATTTAATTTAAGATTGTAAAATTTATTGATTATTTTATTGATCATATTAAACAACAGTACATTTGTTACTTATATTTTAAGTGTATACGGTAGACTTAATTTAATATGTATTAATCTCCATTATTAAATTATATATTAAATTCACCTACAATTTTCAACATATCCACAAGTATCACTTACTATAAACTGTAAAATCAAAATTTTAAAGAGATTATCTTGAAAATGCTTTTTTTTCAATAATTTCTTTGATAATTTTAACGAATAAATTTTTCAACAATGTTGCAAATGTATTCTGTTATTAATATTATGTACAGCAATTTTATTTCATCAAATGCATTTACTAAATGAACATCAAAATTAATTTCTTACACTTATATGCATGAATCTACGATCTAATTGTCTGAAAACCATAGTAAATAAAGATAATCCAGTAACTGATAATAAATAAAGAAAAAAATGTTCACGAACTTTGACTTCATTGAAATATATATATATATATATATATATATATATATATATATAATATATATATATATATATATATATATATATATATATATATATACATAGTTAAAGCCACATCTTCCTGGAGATCTGTTTTCTCTTTTAGTTTGATTCAAAAAGAAAGAAAAATCGTTGAATCTCTTACAAATTTATTTACCCTGACGAAAAAATAAAACTTATTTCTAATGTGAAAGAAAAATTATTCAATGGGGAGCATGTACTATATTTGCATTTAATCTCGTTTGGACCACAATATTTATAAATAACAGTTAAATAAAAGAGCAAAAAAAAAGTCTGTATTGTTTCAATCTCTACATCATGAAAACAAATACATCTGTCTTTTTGCGTGAATAACCAATTAGTTTAAAGAAAAGATCCCTTCCGCATTTCAATCTCCAAAGGGGCACGCTATTATTCTTGAACTCCCCGTGAACACACTCTTATTGTAGATGAGGTATTGTGATGGGATTAGTAGACTTTTTGTTAATTGGGCGAAATGTATGTATTTACAACAGGGAGCACGAAGTCCGGAAGGTTGAATGTGTTTTATGAAGCGTTACGTATATCATTTATTTTCTGCAAAATGAATGTTGCATAGTAAACTGACAATTCTCAAACACCAAGAATGTAAAACGGTATTTTTAAAATTACGTGATCATAATTTGGAATGTTTCTCCTTGTGTTTGGATTTTAATGAAGCAAGTGATAATTAACACGCGTTGCAAAATGTTACAAAGAAGATAAATGTTTTAATTAGATTCATATTATTATCTCATTTAAAGCATGTTTTCTTCCCAAAGTTGCACTAAATAAATAAATAATATTTTATTTTCAGCAACAAGAATTTAATTACTGCTTATGCTTTCTTTTTTATGAAAGCATTCAAACTTAGGTACGAAGATAATCTGAGGTTTGCAAAATATTAAAATTGTAGATTTGACAGTTAATATTTAAAAAAGACGGTTTCTTTAAAGGTTCACCTCCTTATATCTCTGCAAACTTTCTAATTTTAATGAGGTGAAATAGTGTTACTTTGCTTTTATAATTTCTTGACATTACACTCAAACGAAAATTATGTTTATAAAGTAGTACTTCACAGTTTAGAACTAACATTTTGATACCTCATAAAATATTTGAGTACATTTTAGTGTAAGTTTAAAGAGGGTTAATAACTAAAAATTTCTTTCTTTTTTATGAAATCATTACAAACTAAGGTACGAAGATAATTCCAGGTTCGTAAAAATATTAAAATTGTGGATTTTTCAGTTAATATTTAAAAAAGACAGTTTCTTTGTAGATTCACCTCCTTATATCTTAGGAAACTTTCTAATTTTAATCAGGTGAAATAGTGTTTCCTGGCTTTTATACTTCCTTAACATTACACTTACATGAAAATTATGTTGTATATAAAGCAATATTTCACAGTTTAGAAAAAACATGTTGATATCTTATAAAATAGTTGAGTATATTTTAGTGTAGGTTTAAGAAGTTTAATAAACAAAAATATACTTACGGTGTATAGATAAACATAGTTAATAAAAGCATCCAGATACTCTAGTAATTCTATGAAAATAGCCCCTATATGGAATATATGATGGGCTTCACAAATCATCTAGTTATAAATATTATCAATACTGATGAATGTTTGGAAGTATGCATGGAATCTATGTATCTGGTAATATTAATAATGTGTAAAGTTTTAAAATTACTAAGAGCCAACAATAAAGCTTTTTGGCACAGGGATAAATCCAGATAAATGTTTAATTTTTTAGAAAAATTGTGTCATTGATAAACTGATTATCTTCGTTTCTGAAACATGCTATTATTCAAACGTGTATAGGAAATTTTCATTAAAAGTTGTAAAGCGGATATTACTATCTTTATAAGTACCACACAGCTTTTTAGGTGTACAAAGAATATGCGATGACGCAGAAATAACATTTCTGTCCTAGGAAATACTGTTTTAAGTATTGAGGTACAGAAAACTTTCAGACAAATTATCTGGGAATAGAACACATTAATTTTGAGTACCCACGTTTCTAATTAATTGAAGCTTTCACACAGATTATGAAAAAATGTCATAATATTTAATATATTAAATACTTTTAACCAGTTGGTTGCTATAAAATCAAAAATTTGTCAAATAAATTAGCTTCCAAACAAATACTGATAAATAAATTTTACATATTACAGTACACCATCTACATCATGTACATGAGGCAGAACTAATAACATTTCTGTTCTTGGAAATAATGTTTTAAGTATTGAGGTACAAAAATTTTCAGACAAAGTCTCTGGGAATAGTACACATTAATTTTGAGTACCCACATTTCTAATTAATTGAAGCTTTCACAAAAATTAGGAAAAAATGTCATAATGTTTAATATATTAAATACTTTTAACCAGGTGGTTACAATAAAAACCAAAATTTGCCAAATAATTTAGCTTCCAAACAAATACTGATAAATAAATTTTACATATTACAGTACACCATCTACATCATGTACATGAGGCAGAACTAATAACATTTCTGTTCTTGGAAATAATGTTTTAAGTATTGAGGTACAAACACTTTCAGACAAATTATCTGGGAATAGTACACATTAATTTTTTGTACCCACGTTTCTAATTAATTGAAGCTTTCACACAGATTATGAAAAAATGTCATAATATTTAATATATTAAATACTTTTAACCAGTTGGTTGCTATAAAATCAAAAATTTGTCAAATAAATTAGCTTCCAAACAAATACTGATAAATAAATTTTACATATTACAGTACACCATCTACATCATGTACATGAGGCAGAACTAATAACATTTCTGTTCTTGGAAATAATGTTTTAAGTATTGAGGTACAAACACTTTCAGACAAATTATCTGGGAATAGTAGATATTAATTTTGAGTACCCACGTTTCTAATTAATTGAAGCTTTCACACTGATTAGGAAAAAATGTCATAATATTTAATATATTAAATACTTTTAACCAGTTGGTTACAATAAAAATAAAAAAATTCCAAATAAATTAGTTTCCAAACAGATACTGATCTTAAATTGATAAATAAACTTAATAAATAAAATTAAATAAACAAAATACAGATTCGACATTTAAATTTTAAAATATGCTTAAATATGAAATGTAAAAAGACATTAACCCCTTCCCTGTTTTGCCCGTACGCCGTACGGGCACAGCTTTCGAGCCTTTACTGATTTGCCCGTACGGTGTACGGGCAATCTGATTTCTATTTCGCTTGCACTGTTTCGGCCGTATTTTTTCCAATTTTAGTAACACATTATTCGTATAGATGTCCAGTAAATGATAGTTTGCAGTTTATTGTATTTTCTACTCTGATTGGTTTAAAAGCGCGGGTTTTTTCGCATGTTTTGTATCAGAAGACGAATTGTTATTTTTCAGTATATAGCTTTCTGGTTATATTTTACTAACCGCCAGATAATTTTATTAATGTAAGAGTTGAATAATATATTTTTACTTTTAAATAAAGGATAATTCAGAGCGTATGGAGGTAATTTCTTGTGATTCGAACTGTGACTCGGAATTAGAAACTGAATTATCTGTAAATGATAGTAGCGAATGTTTACTAGATGATCTGGATAGTAGTACAGATGGAATCAGTCAAGCAAGACAATTTTTTAATGTAATTATGATAATCCTACGGATCCGCCTCCTAGATTTGCTTTCACTGAAATTCCAAAAAATAACTTGGATATCGATGAGACTAAAGGTAAACTTCAGTTCTATGATGCTTTCATAAAAAGACAAAAGTTGTAATAAATGCTTAAAAATATTAGAAATATTAATTTTAATAGCATATCTTAACTTAAAAATGTAAAATGAACAAAAAATGCAATAAAAAAAATGTGACAATTTTTTGACCGAATTCTGGAAAAAAATGAAACTGTCAAAGGGTTAAAGTTTCCCCCTTAACATCGGAACGTTATTCTCGTCTACTCGAACATTAATACAATTGTTACACTTGCAAGACAAGTTGTATAAAAATTTATTTTAAAGCAAAGGAAAGGAAGTAATATATACGCTTTTTTAAAAAATGATTCTTTGCACATTAAGCTTGTTTTCAGCTTTAACAGTTTATTATTTTATATTTCAAAACGTTGAAAAGTAAATGTTATTGATCTAGGGTTAGACATTTCTAAATACACACAGCTTTTTTGGTTTACATAGAATATGCGATGAGGCAGAACTAACAATATTTCTGTTCTAGGAAATGATGTTTTAAGTATTGAGGTGCAAAAACGTTCAGACAAATTATCTGGGAATAGTACACAGTAATTGTGAGTACCCACGATTCTAATTAATGTAAAGTTTCAAACAAATTAGGAAAAAATGTCAAAATTTTTAATATATTAAATATTTTAACCAGTTGGTTACAATAAAAAATAAAATTTGCGTAATAATTTAGTTTCCTAACAGATACTGATCTTAAATTGATAAATAAACTTTACGTAATACAGCTTCAATATTTAAATTTTAAAATATACTTTCATATGTAATGTAAAATGACATTATAGTTTCCCCTTAACCTTAAAGAAAAGGAAGTAATATATACACTTTTATTTAAAAATGATTTTTTGCACATTAAACTTATTTTCAACTTAAACAGTTTATTATTTTATATTTCAAAACGTTCTAACTTAAAGATTATTTATATAGGGTTAAAGCATTCCTAAATACACACAGACATACTTATGTTTTAATTTTATAAAACCTAATACATTTTTCCTGTCTGTACCATTTGGGTTAACAAGCTGTCCTTCATAATATATTAACCAAACTGAAAGTGCAAAATGCATAATATATATTCTGCACTTTACACCCACTTTTTATGATCAGAAGTAATTTAAAACATTCCTCCGCATTCCGGAATCAAGTTTTTTATTATTTTTCAAATATATATCACAGAAAATATTCTTACGTATTCACTTCCCCGAAAGCAACATATTTTAAAAGCTTTGAGTATTCATAAGTATAGTACAAAGAAAAAAGAGAACTCTCTGTTTCATAACATTACTCCAAACTCTTTCTCTTCAAAGCTACTTTGCATAAAGAACATCTTTGCAGCATTAGTTACTAGTTCAAAACAATTCAATTTATCGAAAGATCTCAAACATGAAAGGATTGGTAGGAACTTAATTTGAATCCCAATCGAGGTTATTTTCTCTGATGAGAACGAATAAGACTGTGATGTATGTAGAATAGGCTTATAGTGATTGTTTTGTTTCTTTATAAGAATTCAGATACATGAAAACTCATCTTCTCTTAGTTATGTTTCATTTGATAGTATGACAATGGCTCTTGATTTAGTTTTTGTTTTTACTTTCGGAAAAAGTCTAAAGTACTTACATGTATTTGCCATTCAATATCATCTTGGTATTTGGAAAAAAATCTTTTGAATATTTCAGAAATGAGTTCATGGCTATATTACTCTTTAATCAATAAGGTGCTACAGAACCATATATTTAAGTTACATTTTAAATATGATTCCGTATACGAATCACTATAATATTTATAAATATTCAATATAAGGCTTAATCTTTTTCCCTCAAGACCTAAATTAATTAATAAACATAACATATAAATGTTACTTTAAGTGTTAGTTATTCTAACTTTTATCATTTTTACAAAATACATTTACCATATCAGGAATTATATTAATTCTACAAAGCTTCATATTGCAGTGTATACCGTACTTGCAATAAGTGTTCAGTTCAGAAGATTTAATATATTTTTTCTTTAGTTTCATAAAAAGTTGTGAAATATTATTTGTATGTGAACTTTCAAAGCCATAAACACCAGTTAACTATTAATGGTACCACTTCGAATTCCATCTACTAATATAATATATAATAAAAGAGATCTCAAGGACTTAGCACAATAAACATTTCAAGTTATTTTTATGATTTGTCTGTAATAATACTTTATTTATAAAAGTTAACTTCAATATTTAGCTTAGTGTCCAATACACTTTTAAGTTGTGACAAAATTTAAAGTGTTATCTTAACTATAATTTTATATAAACGATATATTTCGAATGCAATTACACTAACAGATATCATTTATATTGAAAAATGTTTGTTATAAACAAAATGTACACTTGTAAGACTAGGAATTCACTGTCAGACTGATTAAAATTATTACATTTTTTATTCATGTGTTTTTAATTGTGCTTTTCAACAAACTATATTCCAAAGTACACTATTTTCAAAACTCCAAAATAGAACTTAGATCTACACATGTACTATACTTTCCCAGTGCATTCACCATTCTATTGATTTCACTCAAGGTGAAATATCGAACCGCTCTGAAGGCGCGTGGGCGAGCAACACGCTAGTGCAATAAAGTAACTAGTAAACTGGCTTCACTATAATAAATTTGTGCTGCACTATGTGTGTCATTTAGTTTAAATAACGTTATAACATCTTAAAAAGAGTGATTATGAGGTAAACTGAATGTTACTATTAATGTACACATTCGTATTGAATTTATACAAACCATTCTTTTGTTCACTATACTAGAAAATTTGAAATTTTTATATAGTACAACGCTTCTAATGTGTTTTTTCTATCCTACTGATTTCATACAAGGGTAAATTTTTGACTAACACGCTATTGCAAGAAACTAGTAACTAGTTAATTGACCTTACACAGAATTGTAATGTTTCTGGAATTTTTTTATGTGCGAGATATTATGGAATTAAAGAGTCTAATTCTAAGATAAACTGAATGTTACAAGGAATGTACAAATTTGAATCAAATTCATTAGAACCATTTCTTGGTTTCATTATATTCAAAATGATTAATGAGAATGTAATTTTTGCATAATAAATTTTTATCATTTTTTTACTAGAGGGTACCATTTTAAGTTTTAATCAGGGCCCATCCTATCGGGAAGCAAGATTTTGCACACCACGTGGCAGCCAAATTTAATACCATTCCATGGTTAAATTATATTGAAGTGTTTAATGAGAACGTAATTTTTACATAATACATTTTTATCATTTTTTACAAGAGGATACAGTTCAAAGTTTTAATCAGAGCCAATCCTATCGGGAGGCAAGATTTTGCACACCAAGTGGTAGCCATATTTTAAGACCATTCCTTGGTTGCATTATACTGAAATCATTAATAAGAATGTAAATTTTACAAGATATATTTTTATCTTTTTTTTACAAGAGGGTACCGTTCAAAATTTTAATCAGGGTCTATCCTATGAGAGGCAAGAGTACAGCATGTGGCAGCCAAATTTGAAAATAGTGATTATCAACCAAAACATAAACAAGCAACAAAGAATGAGGTTTCAAAGAGGACAGTCAGTTTTCATTTGCACGTGGATGGCGGACGTTCTAGGATTGGTAATTGTTTTAATAATGCAACTGAAATAAATAACTGCTTCAAAATGTTGCTCATTTTCAATAAAATTAGCTCCTATGTTATTGCCAAAAGAATAATTTAGATGCACGTTTATTTTATAATAATTGTTAAAATGTTATTTAATGAAAATTACAGATAATTCTTTTTTTGCTTGCTTTACTTATTTGCTTTTTGCTATGTTCATTTTTCTTCGTATAGGTAATAGCAATTTTTCTATTTTTAGATCATATTAAATATGAAAATGTTTTATTTATCAGATTATTCAGTTCTTTATCTTCATTTTTTACTACACATTTTTTATGTTAGTCTATTTTTAATATCTTAAAACGTGCCTGCATTTTTCGAAATAACCATAAGTTTTTTAATATCTCCAGTAGAATAAATTAAATAATAATTTTGTTTAAAAAAATCAGTACTTGCCCTGAGTATTAATAGTATGCATTATTTGTTATTTAATTAACGACAGATTTTTTTATCCATTTTATATGTTGAATTTGGTACATTTTTTCAGAATTAAATTCCAGTTTAGAATTTGTATAAAGGATATTTCCATGAGTATGAGAAATCTGTAGTTTCATAACTTTCAAAAACCTCAAGTTAGCATAAAACACTGATTTAGCATGAAATATTCACGCTATTTCATATTTCTATAAATTAATATGTTCCTATAAATTATTTCCCTTTGTGATAAAGTATCGGTATTTAATTCTTGTAGAGATGTAATTAAATATTAAATATAAAAACATCCTGTAATCATACTTTTTCCTTTCACATAAATATAATTTATTTTCCCTTTGTCATGAATTTACTAGCATTGAAAAATATGTTATTTTTCCTAAATGAAAAAAAAAGTGTTATTTTTCTTTATTATATTTCTTAATACTTCGCACTCAAAAAAATAGTTTTCGATATAACATTATACTGATATACGCTGATCTACAATTGTTAATATCCTCTGAGTTTTACTCGGTGTATGATATTGTCACTATTCTAGCAGTTTAGAACCAATTAGTTATTAACTCTAATTATGTATTACTTAATATCCGATAGGCTTTAACCGATTATGGTTAGTTGAGTATCTATCCATTTAAATTCGTGATCTCACAAATAATCGATTTGTTGAATATCGGGAGATACTTTATCTAAATGTAAATAAAAGAGAATTAAAGAGAAAATATAGAATTTTAATAATGTCTTTTGTTGTTATAACAATGAAGTAATGTTGTCACGACAATGAAGTCCTTATTCTGCTATATATTGAAAATAAAAATTTATTTTTCTTTAAAGAGGATTATTTAATTATACTTTAAGTTCTTAATATATTACTGCATTTATATTTACGTTTAACGTAATAATAAAATAAAATATATCTCAAGATAATGTATTTGAAATGATTGATTTTTGCTATTTGCTCTTAGATCACCGCTTAGAATTGCTGTGGTCAAATTAGTTATTACTTCCCAATCTTGTGGTAGTTAATATGTGATAGCCTTAATTGACTATAGTGAAACGAGGCTTTAGACGCTTAGAATCGCAGTCTAACAAATAGCCAATTTGTAGGATGTCGGAAGATGCTTTATCGTAATACAAATGAGTGAAGTGTTCAGACTTTTAATGTCATTTTTAAAGCCGTTTCTCAATGCTTTAGTTCAATCATTTATTCAAAATAAATTTTCATCTCTCTTTAAGGTAGAATATATCTTTTTTGTAGAATGTTATGTTGCAATTTATAAACACTCGTAATATATTTAAACATGTATGTATGAACTTCATATAACTGAACTAAATATTATAATAATTTATGGCTAAATTATTAGAATATTTACTTTTAAAGAAACATATTAAAACTAATCGGCATTTAATATTTTCCATGAGAGCCTTACGTTTAGAACCAATCTGTTATTAACGCCTAATTAAGTGACACTTAACATGTGATTTATTTTAACCCTAAATAGCTCGGTGCGTTTATTTTAACCCTAAATAGCGAGGTTAGCTATTTAGAAAGGAAGTATAAGAAATAGCCGGTTTATAGAGTGTCTAGCGACATTTAAATAAACTACAAATCAATGGAGAAAAAGTGGAGAATTTTAATATTATTCTTTTGTCAAGGAAGTAAATGTCCTCCTTCGGTTGTCATTGAGCTAAAATTTCTTGTCAGTTTACTATAAAATAGTTTGTAATATATTAACTTTGCATTTTACAAATACACTTAAGGTGGAATCAAGCACGTGTGTCCTATTAGACGTAAAATTTAATTTTTGCCAGAAATACGATATCATCTATTAAGAGATAATATAATTCTTAATACAAAATCATCTACTAAGATATGAGACTCTTAAATGTCGAAAAAATGTAAAATAATTATCATTTTATACTTCTTATAACTTGAAAACTAGAAGTTTTACAAACATAATTTTTCAACATAGTTAGAATTATTATTTTTACACATACATTTTACTTTTTGAAACATAAAAAATATTTTTGTCAGAAACTTTTAGATAATAGACACTTTGTTGTTAATAAATATGATTTCTGGGCTAACGCCTATGATCACTAAAAGTATAATTTAGTTTTAGAGACACTTATTGGTTTAAAACCTACTGCAATATCTCAATAATTTTGAACCTAAATGTGTATATATTTAAGATACATACATACATACATACATACATACATACATATATATATATATATATATATATATATATATATATATAAATATATATATATATATATATATATATATATATATATATATATATATATATAAATATTTATATATATATATTATATATATATATATATATATATATATATATATATATATATATATATATATATATATATATATATATATATAATATATATATATATATATATATATATATAATATATATATACATATATTTATATATATATATATATATATATATATATATATGCACATATATATATACACATATATATATATATATATATATATACATACATATATATAATATATATATATATATATATATATATATATATATATATATATATATATATATATATATATATATATATATATATATATATATATATATATATATATTTAAATACATTTGAAAACTGTGAATTTTTTTCGTTAAAAATTAAAAATTTATCATAGCAAAAGAGGGGAAATATACAAAAAGTTTAGGTTCAATCGGGAGAAAATTATATTATAAACATCCTGTAAAAATTTCATGAAAAAATATTAAAACTTTTTGAGATAACACGCGCGTTAGATGAAAAAAAAACACAGTTTAAAAAATCAAGTTACAGTTTTGTAAGTTTAAAATTGTTTACAGCAAACAGATGACACATTTGTAGTCATAACTCCTCTCAATGTTGCAATAGTTTTATAAATATTGTTTTAAAATACTCCGAACTGAACTTGTTTTCACATACATTTTTTCTGAAATATCATGTAGATTTAACCGTTGTATGATCCCTTAATACTATGTTTTCTGCATTCGTTCTATCAAACTACATTCTTTGTAACAGCATATTTTTATATATCCTAAAATTTTTATCAGTTTGATGGTACAATTGTTCGAAGTCTGACATACACACTTACAACTCTAATACGGAGTAAGTGCATAGCTCTCATATAAATATCTCTGATGTGAACTTATTATTCAATGGAACAAGTGAAGAAAATATAAACTCCTATAAATGATTCTACTCCTTAAAATTTCCAAAATCGGAAAAAGTTATAGGTGGTTAAGTATGGTGGATAAGTGTCGGTAGACAGACATCCAGTCTCCACGATACTCTACAGGTGTCAGAGAATATAACAAAATAACAAAAAGATATATACAATTGTTTAAAGCATTTGTACCCATTTGCTTTAGTGTAAAAATTTAGTCTAGAGCAAAATTAAAAATATATTTACTTTTCAGGAAAATACCCAAATTGTATGAATTTATGAGAAGATATAGATGTGTAAAAGGTAAAATTTCTTATTACAATTATTCCTGTCACATAACTGGGTAGTGTACACATATGAAAAAAATAGGATTATATTTCTATATAATAACTTCACATGAAGGGAATAAAATAATGCTAATTTTTATTTTTTAGCAGGGTTACTATTGATATTTTATGTTTAAAAGTGTCAGCTTAAAACACTTCCATAAAGAAATCATAAAATATAGCTTACCATTTCTCTTTCCTAAATCCAGGAATTGAACTGAAAGAAAAAAATATATAATCATTAGCCTCAATTAGTATATCATTTAGAAAATATTTTAGTCTTAAACTTATTTTGCTTTTTTTATATTTTTACATCAATTTATTGGTATGGAAAACATTAAATTTATACTAACCAAGATATTTTATTTTCTTCAACCGTTGGAATCGAATAAATATCCTTATTTAATATATGATTATCACATCGAAATTTATACGCAATATATTCCATAACAGCTGTATTTTCAAGATCACAGAAAATTAAAATTTTTGGAAGTTCAAAATACATGCAAAATTTTTATTGAACAATATCCCCCTTCATTTAGTTAAATTCTAAAAAACTGATGTCAGTTTCAAATAAAAAAAAATTTAATTTGGTCATGTACTTTTAAATATTGTTTACATTTTAATATTAAATATTTAGTGAAAGAGATACAAAAAGACTCAAATTTCTTTTTCCTTTCTTGAGATAACAATTAAATTCTACATTTTAAATTATGTTCATTTACCAAACTTTTACAATGTACTTTAAATATGCAACAAGTTTCAACCATTTTACTTAAACCATTCGCTCTTTATACATATATTTTACCTGTCGAACATTTTATGCAACTAACATATTTCTAGCAAATATTTAAATCTATGGGATATACAAGATCCTTCACTCAATTTTTAGCTTAAAAATTTTCAAATAAGTAGAACATTTTCTACAGTTTATTTATTTTTGAACAATAGAGGAAATAAAGTAGATACAAGACAGTAGAGTATGGTAGAGTATTTTCCAGTACTAATATAAGATTGGAGACACGTTCGATGTTTTTAACAATTAATTTTCATGATGATGAATTCAATATCACTACTGATAAGAAATCATTAAAAAATAGTTTAGTAGTTATTAAATGAATTAGTTAAAATAGTGGTATCCAGTGACTAGATTTTATATTTAAAAATATTATATTTGATATTACCTAAAATGATTTTATGGTGTTTTTCCCCAAGAATAAAAATTGTGTATATTTTTAAATGATGTGATTTGTTCGATATGTAACTCAATTCTTTATTCCAGGCATGATACACACAAACACACACACACACACACACACATATATATATATATATATATGTATGTATGTATATATAAACGAAAGGAAGGAACATTGCACTAACCGCAAAAACAATTCTAGTTTAATTTACAGCCATTACAAATAAATTATATATATATATATATATATATATATATAAATATATATATATATATATATATATATATATATATATATATATATATATATATATATATATATATATATATATATATATATATATATATATATATATATATATATATATATATATATATATATATATATATATATATATATATATATATATATATATATATATATATATACATATATATATATATATATATATATATATATATATATATATATATATATATATATATATATATATATATATATATATATATATATATATATATATATATATATATATATATATATTATATATATATATATATATATATATATAATATATATACATATATATACATATATATATATTATATATATATATATATATATATATATATATATATATATATATATATATATATATACATATATATATATACATATATATACATATATATAATATATATATATATATATATATATATATATATATATATATATATACATATATATATATATATATATATATATATATATATATATATATATATATATATATATATATATATATATATATATATATATATATATTATATATATATATATATTCATTCTACTCATAGATATTTATTCTTTAACTATAGATTATATATATTACAGTGCAATATAATTAGTTTTTCTTTGACTTGGCAAGATGAATTTAGAACTACCTTTCTATTGCGGTTTTAATTTCTATTGAAAGGAATATTTTTATTTGGCATTCCATTTTTACGAATTCTATTCATTATTCACATAGACGAAATAGTAAAGCGAGAAATAAATATATTCAAAATGAAGATTTATTTCCGTTGATAATAGATTGTTCTATATAAACAGAAAATATGAAAAATATAAAGTAAAACGTGTTCTTGGAAACGTTCCAGTATGGAGTTTAGTTGTAACAAATATTAAATGTAGATGAAAGCTTTTAACGCATGTGTAGAATTGCTTAAATTAGCATCTAATGGAAACATAGAAAAATGAGACATATTTCTAAAACACCCACCTAAATTTTAGAAATATCTATTTCAAATATTTTAAATGGTACATGTATTTAGAATAATGTCAATATTAAAAAACCCAACTATGCATTACTATAATGTATTTAAATTTTGAAAGAAACATTTGCCCAATTATTTCAAATATTTATAAAAGTTATGACTGACAATTTTCATGTTTAATTAACAGAGAAATTTTGAAATTTACTTTACCTTTTTTGAAAGTCTTTATATTTTATTTCCTTATAAAATATAATTAATAAACCAGAGATGTACACCCGTATTAAATTTTTAAATATTAATTTTATATAAGTAATCCGCAGTGTCATATAATATATATATATATATATATATATATATATATATATATATATATATATATATATATATATATATAGTATATATATATATATATATATATATATATATATATATATATATATATATATATATATATATATATGTGTGTGTGTGTGTGTGTGTGTGTGTAATACATCAAAATTATTTAACTTTAATATTTTCTTAAAAACCTCCTCTCTCCCATTCTAATTCTATAAAATCTTTTTCCCAGCCTCTATATGTCTTAATCAAAGGAGCGTTCTCGACTTAAAAGTTTTCGATACATTTCCCAAAGGTTTCTATCCTATAGATGTAAATTTTTGTCTATTTAACACGTTTCTCAGTTGTCGCCAGCAAATGGCTGAGCGTTTTTTTCCTAATGTTACACTTTAATTCGCTGAGTAAGTGGGAAAATTCTTTCTGTCCTCGCTCTTGGGTACATCTCTGTCCTATCAGAGTGATTTTTGTGTCTTTTTTCTTGTCTGTCGTTGACTAGTGAAGTTGTAAATTTTAGCAGCTCTAAAATAAAGTTTTAGTTAAACTTGTACCGGTCTCTTCAATGTGGCCAGACTGCATCTTTCGTTAATACTGCTGGTTGATTAGGCTTTCTCCTTGCCTAGCAGTATATCAGCGTCACCCAAATGAAAGTAAAATGTTGTAAGTACTCGATCCTGTTTCGGAACAAAGTCTACACTTCACTACACAAAGTCTACACAGTCTACCCCTATAAATGTTTTTCTGTGTTGATAAATCATGCCACATCATATTATTACAACAGATAATTGTATGTTAGCCTAGGAGCAATTCAACGGTATTGTTCGTATCATGGATGCCTTAGTACGTTGTCAACGTGCAGCTAATCGATTTTTAATGACTCACTTAGTGACTGCCATGCCTCTGGTACAATCAAGAATTCTCTGAAAGGACAACGATTTGCAGACAAAAACGAGATCCAAGCTGTCGTTTAAAATTGGTTCTCACCCACTATCACCCAGCGTATTCATCATCTCGAAGACCACTGGGACGCTTAAACGTACAGGGAAGTTTTATCTATCCACATGGTCCATATTCATTACTTTTCTTTTAACTAACTTGCAGCAATACTATTAAATTATTTGTCGTGCCATCTGATGTGTCACTTTCATTTGGATGATATTTATGCACTAAGAATTTTAATTTAAACAGTTAATACTGTTTATGGTTTAATTACTATAACTCTTTTGATAATGTATTAACTAAAGATTTAACACGACTGATTCGTTAGCAACTTACACCAGACATAACTTAAAAACCCTTTATTGTTAATTGGATAGTATGATCCTATGAAACTATTTATCCTAATTGCTTTCTACATATGATTTTAAACCTGCCTTTGACTGCACCATTAGAACAATCCATCCCATCTGTGAATATTTAAAAGGTTCCCAGTGAAACAAATAATAAGTCTTTGTGTATTTTAGTCATGATTTCAAATCTGGAACAGACAATCTAATTTCAGCTGACCGCTTTCCTTTATCAGATTCACACCTGCATCATCTTAATTTGATTCTAGCGAAGCATTGATTCTTTTACTATCCAAATAATCCCAGTAAACTCTGTAATTTACTGAATTTGACTTTTAACTGAAACGAAACGATGAGTTTACAACAGAAATCTGAAATTTTTAAGTATAAAATTCATTACAGCTCTTTGCAGTCAAATGTTATTTGTATTACATATGTTACGAATTCCCTATTCCGCAACCTGATGTAGCAGATGTTAAAAATTTTTGTTTATTATAAAGTAAATTTAGTTAGATTTCTAGCTGTCTAAACACATCTGATAAAAATATTACAGATTATCTCTTTATATATTTTTCGTAAGACATAAAATGATATATTAAGGATTTTATCAATGGTAAGAACAAATCGAATTAAAAGGCAATTACGTAAGTTGGATTACAGATTGTTATTGTTAAATACAGGAGCTGATTATAATAAATTTTGTTCAATGTTGGGCTTCTTTATTCTTTTTTTTCCATTTAAGATAAATTGTCATGCTTCATCGCTTTTTCTAGTGAAGTTATTTTTAATCTACTTAGCCTGTGCTAAAGTGCTTGCTTAGTGCTTTTGTGTTGGTTGACATAGTAACAAATGTTCTCTTCATTCACTGGTACCTCATGAGCTATTATAAAGATGCCTCACGAGATTTGTATTGTTAAATACCTACGGTAGAAAAAGCCATTAGAGGTAAACGTTATTTGTTAAGTATAAATGTTAGGTATCATCAGTGAATATTAAACACATACGTGTACTTCAAAAGCAGAGCAAAAGATAAAAAGAAAAATAAAACATATTTTCAAACTATACGAAATTAGATTTCTGTGTTCGTTTTTAATCTTTTATTTTAATTTTCAGCAGTTACATATAAAATTCTTCATTCTCAGCCGATTAAAGATGGATTTTATAATGATATAAATTTAATTCTAATAATAATTCATGAAGAAAAAAAACTGTTGTTTTGATTTATTTTAAATTATCTCTAATAAGTATTTTATAAATTGACGTAGGTGTACTACATATTAAAATGTGTTAGTACATTTTGATTAGTAAGTTAATATTTGACCTGTAGAATAAAAAAAATGAAAAAAAAACGTTTGAGTTCATTCTACATATCGGCTATAAAAAACCAACTAATTTCAACTATTATTCAAAAGACGGACTTAAAGCCCCAAAATACACACTTTTCATTAAAACTTGTTTATTTTCGATTTCTTTACATACAAAATGAAACATTTTACTTATTTTTCAGGTTTATGAAAAAAGTTCATTTTTCTATCCTGTCAACTTTTTGAAGAGCTTTGTAGAAAATAAACAAGAAGATTTAGATTCATATTTCGGATTTTTCCTTATAATAAACATAGAAATATCGTCTTTTTCCTCAACGAATTAAAATATGCTCTTGAACTGTCTACTTAATTTTTAAGATTTTGCATGCATTTGTGTTACTATTTGTGTTGGTACATAAGTGTATGCGGTTACAGAGCACATAATATTAAGCTCAATACGATGAGAAGTTATTTTGTGCAATCTGCCATTATGTTGCTTACTACATGAAAATTTTTTATGTCATACACTACATAAATTAATTGCCTATAACACTACATAAATTAATTGCCATTCTAAATTTAGCGATACTAGTAAGTCAAATAAAAGCAAATATATAAAATATTTGTCATTTAAGAGTCCCAAATTTTTTATCAATAGTTAATATTTTTATTCATTAGATGTAATACTATTATTTTTAGTTACGGATTGTAGAATATTAAAAAATGACATGTAATTTTATTAATAAAATTAAGCCACTAATTAACACGGAAATAAAAATTCACCTTACATCTTGAATTCAATTTAAATGAATATTAATGAAAATTTACTGAAAAATATTCTGATGCCGATTAATATCGTAAATTATGTAACTTTAAATTCATGATACATTTAACTCATTAAGGATATAATTCTCTCAGTTACTGAAATATTTCTTTCTTTTCCCTAGAGAAATTTTACATGCTGAAGATGTTGACTATGCTTTTTTAAGGCTTTTTCTAATTTCATCATATATTTTTTGTACATATGGGCAAAATGCAAAACGAGAAAAGTTTTTTGCAATTACATAAAACTTCAGAGATTAAAGTTAAATTACAGTTTAAGGTGATTTGCTGCCATAATTGCCCTAAAATTTGAATTAAAAAATATAATATCTTATAGAATTTATTAAGCTTTTACTTAGAAAACATTAATTTTCTTCATTTTATGCACTTAATAATGCATTTAATAATTATCATTTACAACTAAATTTTGTTCATTTGATAATTCAGATAACAGAAATTAAAAGTATACTATAATTTTATAATTATAGAGATTTAAATAGTACTTTATGTTCGTTATTAGAAAATGATTAAATATCAATATAGCATAATCTTCTATAATTTTTAAGGATTCTCACAGCTTTTAAGAGATTCTTAATTTATGCTGAAAGTGTATTTGCCTGAATAATCAATAGATCTTATACTCGCTAAAGTTTTAAATTATTTCAGAATATAAAATTTAAAAAATAATACGTTTGTATTAGTTAGAAATAAAAACGTTGAACAATTGAAACAATACATTTTTAATTTTTTTTTATATTATATTGTGATTCTCATGTCTTTTTCCTTTACTATTAACTAAGTTACACAACATTCTATGGATTAGACAAAAATAACGAAAATATTTTAATTGAAAAAGTGTAAGTAAAAAGAAAAACTAAAATTAAATTAAATTAAAACGTATTAGAAAAAATATCTTACATAATTATTTACGTAAATAATATTAATATTTCTGCAGGTAATACAACTATATAGACAGAGAAGAAAATTAAGTTCTGTTGTGAATAAATTTTTATCTTATGGATCCTGATAAATTTTCATAATTTTATATATAAAATATTATTCATAATATTCAGTACTTTATAATTTTAACTATCTCAAAATTTTGTATAGTTTTATTGAGTATTCAAATCCTATCATCTATCAAAACAGTCACACTTTCAGTATATCCAAGACGGTTTTACAAAGTATGAGACACTTTAAAGACAGAAAATATTAAAATACACACATAAATATATATTTCAGTGACTTATACACACACACACAAACTCAAAATATATATATATATATATATATATATATATATATATATATATATATATATATATATATATATATATATATATATATATATATATATAGTCATTGAAAAAAATAGTACAGAAGAATCTTATAGAATACTGTAACAAAGATTGATATTGACAGTTCTCGATTGAATAAAAGCTTACAAACCAGGAGTTCGAGTGTGATTCTTCACAGTGAATTTAAAATAACAAGCAGCTGAAAATACAATAAGATATACTTACGCCCAAAATACACTCCTGCAGCAGCACCCAGAGAAACAAAAAGAATTGCTAAAATGACACATGCACAGGCAGTGGGCGTACATCCTTCTTTGTGAGTGAATTTGATCTGATGACTGTCACCACTTTCGCTGGGTGTCCCACAGCTACTGCTGTTAGTTATGGCACTAAAAGGAACCGATCTTTGCTGCAGAGCATCCATGCTCAGGCCCCTGGAAAAGAGAGAAGAAAAAAATCAATAAAAATTTTAAACGAATGGGTTTAAACATGTTGTAATCTTTTTAATTTCCTAGAAAGATTTGCTGTAAACTATACGAAATAATAAAATAACAAAATAAAAATGAATTTCTTCTACTGAGCTAAGTTTTTGTATTTATACACAAAATGGTTTACGAGTTTCTTCAGACAATATTGACAATTTTAATATTATTAATGCTTTATATTAATTTATAAACACTGGATAAATTTTACAAAAGTTATAACACCGAAATATTGGAAATCACAACATACCAGAAATGTCTTTCAGTAAACTGAATATTATGAAATTAAATAAGAATTAGAATATATTAACTGAAAACAATATGATTTCAATTCAAGTGATATTTGTATGTAGACTGTATAATACAAAAATGCTAAGGTAGCAGTTTTTTCCATTATTTCATTGAAAATAAGTAACAGATAATACCATTTATTCCATTTTGAATCAATTATGGTTTATGAATCAGAAATTGTATTTCATACTGCAACATATTCAATCATGATTGTTAATCTCCAGATACTTAATTTGCTGTAGTTATAAAGATTCCAAAAATGCAGATTTGAATCAACAGTATCAATAGAACATCTTTAAATGAAATCCAATTATTATTCTTTAGAAAGAATTTTCATCTTTTGAAATGAAATATATAGAATAATTTGTTTACAATTTATTTCATGATGATATTCATGCAGGATAGTGATCAGTCTTATTCAAACTTATATATAAATTTGTTTTTAGTATATAAGGTATAAATTAAATAATTGTTAGTGCAGATCACTTACGCAAAAAATATGATAAAGATCTTCAATCAAAATATTCTGTTTAGTATATAACATTTGATATAAAATGTTCCTCGTTAGAAAAACAATTTAATATCATTTTTCTTAATGATATAAACATTAATCTAACAAAACTGTAATCAAAATTTTCCAATAGAAAGTATATTTAAATTTTATAAAATTAAAATAAAATCTTTAAAACAGAACAAATATGAAATAAAACATTTTAAATAGAACATATCTAAGAATATTTTAACGTTGTAATCTTAGTTATAGTTATTATATATTTAGTATAATTAATTTGGAAACAAATATCTGTTAGCCTAGTTATTTTTCTATAATCATGAAATATTTTAAATTTATGTGCACGATTTTTCAACCTTAATTCAACATTTTAAAATTTTAATAATAAGTCTTAATTTAAAGTAAAACATTAAATAAGATTTAGGATTACTAGATAATCATAAGGCATTCTTTATAAAATAATGAATTAATGAATACTGTTTGATGTAATTGAAATTTTATTTAATGCATCCTTCATAATTTCGTCAGTTATTTCTTTTTAAAGCATAAATATTAATAGCTTCTTTTATTCTTGACAGATTGCATGTTATCAAGAATAAAAATACGACAATCTCCATATATATTAAATGGTAATTGCAGGCATATCCTCAGCAATAATGTAGATAAAAAATTTCAATACACTATCATCGTAAATATTAAATCACTTGACCGTGTCATTTCCCTAGCAATTAAGTGAGATTTACATCAAAAATGTAACTGGTAAGACTTTAATAAAATATGAAGCTAGTTAATTCCAAAATCATTTCCAGATTTCGTGGGACGAGTCAATGTCATGAAAGAAAATGCATTTGGTTCAGAAATAAATCTGACATACTTCCTATGAGGATTATTCTGACTTGAGCGAGTGTGTCTGACAAGAAAATGTCTGTCATCTCATTAGATAGATAATCAAGGTTTCCTGGTGGCAAATATAGAGGAAAACCCAATTTGTGCATAATACATGAAATAGCATATGTTGAATCTACACCTGCTTGGCGTGAGTAACAGCTGCAAATTTAGAACAGGACATATACCAAACTCTATGATTATTAGAGATATATTTGATACAATTTATCTCTACGGATTGTTATCTCTTTTATTGGCATGACACATATCTTTAAAAATAACACCCTGAAATGAGATTAAACTGTTTTATAAACAAGGAATATTTTAACAGTTTCTAAAATAATATGATATGGAAATATTTTTTGCAAAAACTTTCACGAAATTTACCTAAACACTTCTATTTTTCGTTTTATATCACCTATTTTTTTCTACAAAATGGAAACTTGTCTGAAATGCATGACATGAAGAAATAAAAATTAAATAGCGTTAGAGATAAATTTATCAATAAATGTGAACAATGAAGATCTGTCACGAATTTATGAGGGAAAATAAAATGAAATTTGTCAGAACATAACCTAAAAAGTATAAAAGCGTTAAACAAAAATGTGCAGAAAATAATCGAATTCAACTGTTTGAATTTTAAAGGATATTTGATTGTCATGTCTGCTAATATAAAAAAAAGCCCGTGTGAAATATAGTTTTCAACATAAGCTTAACATATAAATAAATTGACATTTTGATGAAAATGCATGCCAGAAAAGACAATTATTCATTCTTTTTATAAAACTTTGCAATAATTTACAATTTGAATTTACTTAAAGTATTGTTATACATTTACCCTTTAAATGTTTTAAATATTCTTATAAGACTGAAAATCAAAGTCGACAGTTTAAAATATAAACTGAATATATCTGAAAAAAATTTTTTTATCAATTTTGTTCACATAAAATAGGGGATTAATAATATTTAAATATCATATTCAAAAAGAAATGATGTTGAGATTGATGTAACGCAAAATACTACATAAGTAATACATTTTTTTTGTATTACCATATAATCCAATATCCCAAAACTTACCGTATAACCCAATATCTTCAAAAGTTCACATTAGAATTAAAAAATTAAATAGTTATTTTTAAGACTAAATGTCATGACTTCGTAGGTATTATATTAAAGACACAGTATTATATATATATATGTATATATATATATATATATATATATATATATATATATATATATATATATATATATATATATATATATATATATGTATATATATATATATATATATATATATATATAGAATTATTACTCTAGAAAACCATTTGATAATTGCTTAACTGTAATATACCCATTGTAATTAATAAAACTTAATTAGTTAAAGATTAATAATGTTAATAAGGTAATAAAATATGAGTGTCCCTTACAATAATATTGCTGATTTATTTTTGTGCAACAATTATGCAAAATAATTCTGATATGTGTTGAAAAAAAAGTTATAGATTTAAGGTTTAAGATTATACATTTAATTAGTTTATAGTTTGGTAGTTCAGTACAGAACTTTGGACATTTCACCTAAACATTTTGCGAAAAATTATAAATTGCTCTATCTTACTTCTCTACACACACATCAACACACACACACACACACGTAAATATATTTTTAAAAAAATCAAGCAAATTTTATAAATCATATTTCAGTTTATAATCAAGTTTCATTTTAAAGTATTTCATGTAAAAAGTACAAATATTAAAGTGATTTATTTTACATTTATTCAATGTGTTAAGACGTATTATAAATTATAGTTCTTAAATATATAGCTTTTTCTATAGAATATTAATTATTAGTTAAATTTCAATACGTATAATAAATTTTATTAGTAAATTCTGAGTTATAATAAAAAAAATCAATGTAAAATCTGTAAAAAAAAATAACATTTCCCATTCTTAATATAGTTGTACTGTGCAAACATTTAATATTCTAATATATTCTTCCAAAAATCTCGCATAGTTTATAGATCTTAAATCTAAAATTTTATTTTCTATTTATGTGCAGTTTTTAAAAGAATTTTCTAAACTATAAGTATTTGTAAGCACATACATTAAAGCCATAAACTCCTACGAATTATTAGTATTATTATTAATATAAGGACAACTTTTTATGCTTTGGATTTTTTTTCAGCATATTGTAAAAAATATCCCAGCATATTATGACCAATCAATAATGTAATGATTGTAAAAAATGCACAAAAATTCTGTATCGCAGCATTTTTATGCTTCAATATTATTTATTTCTTATCAACCCCGTGGATAGTTTCCCGCCATCATAATCTACGGACTGAAGCCATTAGCAGCGCGAAACTTGTGCATGCGAGAACTATGCATGTGAGAAGTTTTCGCATGGAATGTGGGTTTGTCAGTAATCGATCATGCAGAACGTTTGGAGCTCTTTTCTCCTTATCACCCCTTTGAACGTCCAGTACGTAATGAAATCACGTTGATGGCATGCGTAAAATGACACGATTTCTCACATCATGAAGTAAGTTATTTGATTTTGACGATTTTGTTTTATATATTAGATGATAATGTAGATTTAAATAACAAAAAATCCATTGAATATTTACCAGTTTAATATTTAATTGTATCCAAATACCTTAGAAGAATAATTTTTTACAGTTTAGAGTTTGAAGAACATTTATTTAGAGTTTATAAAATTTCCTACTAATGAATGAACTTAGGCAGAACTAGGAAATATTTAACTGAAATGTCAGGAACATATATATATATATATATATATATATATATATATATATATATATATATATATATATATATATATATATATATATATATATATATATATATATATATATATATATATATATATATATATATATATATATGTATATATATATATATATATATATATATATATATATATATATATATATATATATATATATATATATATATATATATATATATATATATATATATATATATATATATATATATATATATATATATATATATATATATATATATATATATATATATATATATATATATATATATATATATATATATATATATATATATATATATATATAAATATATATATATATATATATTATATATATATATATATATATATATATATATATATATATATAATATATATATATATATATATATATATATGTGTGTGTGTGTGTGTGTGTGTGTGTATATGTATATATATATATATATATATATATATATATATATATATATATTTATATTTATATAACACATTAATCAGAATATTCTTAGACAAAATCCATATGCTTATTAGACATTACTATCAAACGGCATTTGTAGAAGTCTATATTATTGATATTGTTAAGAAAAGAATGTTTTAGTGAATCTAATTTTAATATTTTCGGTTAGTGTGTGAAACCAAATTCTAAGTGTAGAGCAATGTTTTCTCATGAGTAAAAGTTTTGTTAAAGTTCAGGAATAGCTTGAAATATACAACAAGATATCTGTCCTAACGAAAACAGCATATTGGTAATTTACTATGTTTAAACTTGCAGCGGTTGTACCCCTATGACGAGTTGAATACGAAGTAGAAAGCTGATCTCCTAAGGATATAAAAATATAATGTAAATAATATATTTTTGGAATGAGAAAACGTTTTCAAATATATTTCTTTACAGTGGAGTAAAGTTAGCAATGTGTTGAGGTCTTATAATAATGTTTATATCTGTTTAGGCTTATTAAGCAGGGTATTTCCCTCACTGTATCACAAGGGATGAAGCATCCATCTATCCTTACACTTCAGATTCATATTGGCAGTCAACTGAGTGGATAGAAGAGGGCGAAATCGTCCAAAGTGTCCAAAGACAGAGAAGTCAGATGGAATGGATGAAACGGGTGTTTTTGAGATATCCCTGATATACTGTTTATCGACTTTTTAGGAAATAAGAAAATTTATTAATAGCAAAATCAGCACAAAGTTATTGGATATACTGCAGAATTTTGAAATAGTAAATTTATAGAGTAAGAAGAAAATTCTCGTATATCAAGAAATTGCGCTATACCATATATCAGTGATTATAAACGGAAAACTAAGAATTGGATTTCAAACTAGTTACTTCCACCTTATACTCCATATCTGCATCCCAAGTGTCTATTATCTGCTGTCAAATTTCAATAGGATGATCCAGATAAAGACATCTATCATATGAGGAAAAAAAGGGGATAATGAAGCGTTTTTTGTAGGTCTCGACATTTCGTCTACGAGAAAGGCATCGGGAAGATTGTAAAGCGATGGAATGAATGTATTGCGTTTAAAAAATCTATTGTGATAAAAAATTGGTTTTTTAATGTTAATTTTCCTATTTATGCTTGTATTAAGAAATGTGTTATATATGCTATTTTAAACACATAAAGCAAATTCCATATCTATAAAGGTATCTTTGAAATGTCTCTTTTATATCTTTTATTTCTATACAATGTATCATCGAAAATATTTATAATCAACTATGTAGTTTGAAACTAAGATTATCGTAAAAAAAGTATAAAGTATTAGACTTTGAACTACACATTTTGAATACACAATTTCTTTATAATAATTTCCAAATGGAGTTAAGCTTGCTAAAAATGACATAGCAATTATGTATATATATGTAAAAACTTCTCACATGCATATGTATTATAAAAACTATTAAAAATACAATATCTCTTTATAAATTTCCTCTTCCCATTCTTATTATTTTATATCTATTTTTCCTGGTACATATTTCAGAATTAAAAGGAGTGTTCGCGACTTGAATTCTTTGAAGCCATTTCCCAAACCTAAATATGGAATAAATGCTGATTTTCTATCCACTCGCCACATTTTCCAGCTTTTCCAGTCGAATGGTTCACTTTTCAAAACATCTAAGTTCCTTTTTGAAGGATAATATTACTGACTAAGCTTATCTCTCTTTAGGGTATAGTCTCCACGTCCTTTCGCTATGGGGCTCAACTCTGTGATCCAAAAGTGTTATTTAATATTCAGCATTTGACAGAGAAAGATGTCTTTTACCTAGTCTTAAATAAACTAAAATTCTACCAGGACTCTGCTGATATTTCAGTGAAGACATGACTGCATGTTTTTAGGCTCCTCATTTCTCATTTCTCATTTCTCAGTAAGTAAATTAATATGGACTAAAATTTAGTTGTAGTCGGTGGATTAATTTTTCCGATGTATACACACACACATATATACATATATATTGTAATAAGTTTTAATATCTATACAAAATATATGTATATTTTTAATATACTATCTATATACACATATATAATATTATTATTCTTTAAATGTATCAATTTTTCGATACTAATTTAAGGACAATGGAAGAAATGAATCTCAAAATCACTGTTAACAATGTACAATGATTCTATATTCCAGCAGTTTTATTCTCCAAATATTTTTTTTATTAATTATCTACAAGTGGATAGATTATCAACTTACATATATACCAACTTACGCCATATGCAGTGAGAAAATTGTACAAGCGAAAACTATGCATGTGAGAAGTTTTATCATGGAATGCAAGTTTGTCAGCAATCAATCATGCAGAATGTTCTCCTCTCTTTATTCATTATCGCCCCTTGGATTGTCCACTACGTAATGAATCCCGTTGATGTACAAATATCCTGATTTTTTATACATAAATGTTAACTATAAAATTTTAATAATACATACAGGGATATAGAGTGAAAATAGTTAATATTTTATATACCTGATTTGATTTGACACAATGACAGCTCTCAGTCTTTAGTAAAGGAAAAATTGCCGTCTTTGTAATTTAAAAAAACTATGTTAAAAAAATTCTATAAATACTGCTTTTTTTCTGTTAATATTTATTCATTATTCGTATATAAGTTTAGTAGAGTATCTGCATCATCTTTTCTAGAAAATTTATAGATTTTAAATGAAAATCACTTATTTCTTTATACCTGAATTACATATTCGTCGGTTCTTGAATTTTTCATTCCTTATCTATAAACACTGAAAAATCTATTGAGAAAATTCAGAAACACATTTTTCAATCCATATGAATTTACAATATTTCAAACTTTCTAATCAATTTTCAACACTGATTTTAAGAAATATATTATTCCGAATTATTTGTTTTATTTAATAAATGAAAAATTTGCATTTACTGCTTTCTCTTGCTGTAGAAAAAGCAGCGAGTATTTTATTTCATTTAGAAAATAAAAAGTTAATATTCTCTTAACTTGAAGATTCCTCCATATTATCGAATAAAATTTCTCTAGCGGGGAAAATTTTATTTACATTTTAGTTACTAAAATTGAATTATTCATAAGAGAAGAAGTGAAATTGTATTACTATTTTTCATATTAAAGTTTCAGATCCATTATTCACTTTTAATACGCGTATGATACATTATCATCTACGGAAATGAAAAAAATACTATAATGCAAGCTTTTAGAAACAAATGGGAGAAATTACATTTATTTAAATATCACTACGAGTATCAGTCTGCCGTAGCTTTTCAATATTTCTATAGATCTTTTAGTAGTAAATAAAATTAATCTTCAGATATTCCTGAATTTAATGCTTCTTAATTGAGAACATTGCTCTATTACTCCACTTCAGATTGCCACTTTATAATTTTATGGTGTTAGATACGCAATCACAATAATAATCGTGTACTAGCAATGACTAAAACATCTTTCAATATTGTCAACTACCTAATCCTGTTGTGATATAATACCCCATTGATAAACAACCATTGTTCATGTATTTATCATTATAGAGTCTTCATCTGTTATGGTTGCACATATACAAGCATATACCTGATATAGATCACTGTCCTGCCTTTGCACTAGCTGTAGATGATATGAATACACGATCTTTCATCACGGAACACTCGTAGTTTAAATCATATTATTACAATAGACTGTCATACCATCTGTAACTTAGACATTCAATAATACTTATCCATGCTAAAATCTACAGTCATATGGTGTCAAAACCTGTTTTAAAGATAATTTTAATATTAAACGCCGATTTTATCTTACATCTGTTAGGGAATTTGGTGCCTTTAAACTGCTGCTACAGGGTCCTACACTGCAAAAGTTAGGTAAGATAGAAAATTTTTGATAAGTTTGTTGAATATATTTACAGACATAAAACAACTTTCAGAAATTCTTAACCAATATGCATTTTTAATTGCAGAAAAAGAATTAAAAATATTCTTTTTTAATATTTGAGCTATGAAAAATTCGTTATCGCCTGTTCTAATACTTAAACAACAAGAATGACTTTAATGAAAACAAACTTAAGGTTTGAGGACCATAATAATAAAAAAAAAATATTTAAATAATGGTATAATATGAAACAAATGGAGAGGATTTCAGAAACACAGCTTTTATATTCGCATTAAAAATAGAAATGTACAGGATACAACATCAGAAATTGAAATTTAAAAGTGTTTTTAATATATTTTTAATAAAAATAGAAATGTAATCAAAATAGAATATTTGAAATCTTTACTATAATTATAATAGGTGTAGTGACATTAAAATTACCCAATGATATCTGAAAACTTATTTTTTTTAAACGTTTAAACAAAATTATGTTTAATTTCTTTTTTTTTCTGACCAACAATAAAGATCCTTATTGCCGAATGAGCTAATAATTGCTATCATACCGAAATTAAAAAAGAATAATGTAAAATTATAAAAGTGCACATTAATAGCCTACAGGATAAAACATTTCGAAAATATTTTAATGATAACAGTCAATTAAATTAATGAAATATTCTTCTGAATTCAAAATATAATGTAAGTATTGATTAGATTGCAAATATATTAATATTATTTTAATCCTGAAATAAAATCCATGCTCAAGAAGATTTCATTAAAATCGCAGTTTCTTTGTTGCCATGTCACACATTATCTATGCTCACTTGACATTCACTAATCTTGTGACTCTTTTGTCACTTTTTAGTTACATTCTAAGTAAATATTGGATCACAAGCAACCAAACTCTTATCAGTACTATCTTTTTCCTTGTCATTGTCCACTCCCACCCTTCAGTTGAATATTCTCCTTTCTTCTTAACAGTAGACATTGTTCCTTTCTTTCATTAAAGTAGTAATACCTTTCTTTACTATCACATTCTAGATATAATTCCTGACACATAATCAAAAGTATGTCACTATATCATTCTGGGAAATTGTCTGATTTATCGCAGTTGAATTAAACTCATTTAAAGAGTATAACATCGACTTGTTCCTCAAGCGCATGGGAAATTTCTTCAAAATTCAAAGTCAGAAATTGTGTAAATATTAAACGTACACACACTCATATACATGACTAAATGCAAGTCTATATGTTAGCATATGACGATAAAAACGGCTAGCATTGCGAGAATAACAATAATTATTTTTGCTTGAGAAAACATAATTTTCTCCACTTTTTTTCAAAAAATAATTACTGCAGTTATTTATGTGCTCACTAACTGTATGTAAAAATATCTTCTGATATTTATTTTAGTAAAAATAGGACTTTACCAGCAGAAATCCCGCTTGAAGAATTTACAATCTCCTTAAATCCCCTTATTTGAAAGACAACCAATTTCAAGTTTTCTTTGAATATTGCCTTTTTCAATGATTGTCTAGTTGATTTACTAAACGCATTAGCCTATATTATGTATGAACTAAGTCACGTCATGGTCTCTTCTTTTTGAGTAAAGATAAATATTATTTGAGAATTTTTCAGCATTCTTACCCTTTTCCGTTACCCATGTTCTGGTTGGGTACATATTTTCCGGTTTCACATTCAACGTTGTTGTACGAAGAAAAAAAAACAGATCTTAGCAGATGGTTTTGAAATGTAACACTAACATGAATTTGTGATATGCATTGCTTTTTTTCTTCTTCTGGGTTATTGACTCTTCATAGAATATTTCCATCGAGACAGGTATAGACAGATTTTATCGGATAGCACTTAGTTGTTTCATTTCTGTAAATTAATCAATATTTATGGTTTACGGACATGAAAAAAAACAAAATCTTGAAAATGTAGTACAATAATTTGGTTATTGACTACATACAACATTTCATGAACATTTACGTCTGCTAATCAGAAGTAAAGGATACCATATTACACATTTCAAATTTTGCAATAGATCATAAAAATGATATTTTTAGATTTAATTTGGTCAGTATTTAAATCTAAACTACGTTTATTCATAGTTTTTTAAAATTTGTTTAATCTCTGAATTTTAGACGTTTAATGCTATGCTTATATCACATAACAAATAAAATAAAAGTAAATAAAAATATGTGAAAATCTCAATTTAAAAAAATGAAATATTGCTTTTAATTCTGGAGTACAGATATATTTGGGATTTCTATTGAAAATATCCTTAAATGCTATTTAAATTGATTTAAAAATATCCTAGCTGATTAATGGTTTTGAATTTTACGTGTTTTTAAGCTCATAAACCATTGTTCGTAAATCTTCGCAGTATTTTTCAATAAAATTCTGTAAATTTTTAAAACTAATAATACAAATATTGCCATCAAAAGTAAAGATATTTATATTATTATACAATATATTCATAAGTGATATATTCTTAAGAGTTTGTATTTAGTTTGCAACACACATTTAGCTGTAACGCCATGTACCTAATACGTATAGAACTAATATATATATATATATATATATATATATATATATATATATATATATATATATATATTATATATATATACATAAATATATATATATATATATATATATATATATATATATATATAAAGAGAGAGAGAGAGAGAAAGAGAAAGATACAAATTTATTAACACATATGCATATATATATATATATATATATTTATAATAAATATATATATATATATATATATATTATATATATATATATATATATATAGATAGATAGATAGATAGATAGATAGAGAGAGAGATAGAGAGAGAGAAAGATACAAATTTATTAACATATATGCATATATAAATATAAATATATAGACATATATACATACATATATATATATTATATTATATATTATATATATATATATATATATATAATATATATATATTTATTTTATTTTATATATGTAATTAGTATAAATATATATATTAGTATAATATAATATGTATTAGTAATATGTAATTATAAATGTTCATGAAATGTTGTATGTAGTCAATAAACATATTATTGTACTACATTTTCAAGTTTATTTTTATCTCCGTAAACCATAAATATTGATTAAATTACAGAAATGAAACAACTAAGTGCTATATAAAATATCTGTCTATACCTGTCTCGATGGAAATATTCTATGAAGAGTCAATAATAAAAGAAGAAGAAAAGCATTGCATATCACAAATTCATGTTAGTGTTACATTTCAAAACCATCTGCAAAGATCTGTTTTTTTTCTTCTTACAACAACGTTGAATGGGAAACCGGAAAATATGCACCCAACCAGAACATGGGTAACGGAAAAGGGTAAGAATGCTGAAAAATTCTCAAATAATATTTATCTTTACTCAAAAGAAGAGACCATGACGTGACTTAGTTCATACATATATAGGCTAATGCGTTAAGTAATCAATAGACAATCATTAAAAAAGGTAATATTCAAAGAAAACTTGAAATTTTGTCTTTCAAATAATATTTAAGAAGATTATAAATTCGTCAATTTCTGCTGGTATAAAGTCCTATTTATATAAAATAAATATATATATGTATATATATAATAGTCATAAATATTTATAAAGAGTTGTATAGTGCATTATATATCACAGAAACATTATTAGCAGATTTGATTATTTATATTTTATATTTATCACGTATGAAGTTCACACTTTAGATCACATCATTTGAAACACTCAAGACTACTAATTTTGCTCATTAAAGATTAGTGATTAGATCGAAATTGCTGCATGAATTTAAAATGGCGAATTGAACAATGATATACACGAAAAGAAATAATTTGTCTTTCCTATGTGTCAAAATTATCTACGTGTTGATTCGTAGCATACATTACTTTATTCTGTAGGTCAACTGTGTCATATTAAATATGTATGGTTTTAATTGACATACAGCATTGTTAAATGGAATTTCTGTTGACCGTTGAACAGTTTTTCCTCTCTTAGATTGCTTAGAGGGTCAAGGTGAATGAGGGTTTTAATAATTTGGGGCTAAATGATTTTATCTTATTTTAGGTAACTTGCAATTGCATTGTTTATGTGCCAAGCAGGTAATATGTAAAGCATTTTAGATTTCAGATAATCGGTAATACGATCAGTCGGTATGAACTGACACACGCGTACTGATTCTTTAAAGTTTATAACTTTAGTGAATTAATATTTAAATATATAAAACTTACTTGATAGAAATTGTACTTTAACTATATGAGGGCAAAATTAAAATTTTCAATTTTATGATCTTTAATATCTATTATAATATATATTATATTTTTTTTTTTTAAATCTTATCGTAGAATTAAGCATTATTATTGTTAATTATGTTTCTTACATAATATATGTACTTCTTTTAATGCATGCTTTTGTTATTACTTTGAAATTCCCAGCTAGTTTTAATTGAAACCATTTGTAATTTAAATTTCATATTGCCACCATAAAAGTATGCAATAAAAGAAATCTAATGATAAAAATTTTCTTAAATTAATAAAAGAGCTAGGCATTTTTTTTTTCAAATTTGAACCTTAAAATCAAATTGTCATTAATTACACACACACACACATATATATATGTATATGTATATATATATATATATATATATATATATATATATATATATATATATATATATATATATATATATATATATATATATATATATATATATATATATATATATATATATATATATATATATTATATATATATATATATATATATATATATATATATATATATATATATATATATATATATATATATATATATATATACATATATATATATATATATATATATACACATATATATATATATATATATATATATATATATATATATATATATATATAGTGTGTGTGTGTGTGTGTGATTGTGTATGTATGTATGTATACCTACTGTGTATATCTTGAATAAATTGAAGTCCCGGACTAAAGATTATTAAGAATATTAACTCTTTCAATTCGATATTTGTACTAATATTAGAATTAGTTAGATTCTCTGTGTAAAAAAATAAATTTACAAAATGCTGTTCTAAATTCTCGTTCAGTAAAAAAATTGCTTCTATTGAAAATGTGTATTGTATAATTTTCTTAAGAGATGACTATATTTATATGTATGTTTATTAACATTAAGAAAAAGTAGAAGAATAACATTTATACTTTTATCACCATGTCTGAAATTGAGAGTCAAAAAACAAACCCTCACAAATAATACATATAATAAAATTTAATTTATTTAGTTGACTAGTAATAGTGACAAACCTACTACAGGATGGAAATTATCATGAAAAATGGCAAACACAGATGAATAATATAGATTCATATCAATAATTTTTATTAGTAAAAAGATTTAAATTCGTCACATCTATTTAATAAACAAGTGTACTGTTAAAATGCCCAAACTTATCTAAGAATAAACAGACTGGAATGAAGATTTACTTTATTTTTTAACATACTTTTAATTTAGGTTCAAAAGCTAAACAAAACAACTTATCCCACTCAAAAACGTAAACCATGGGATAAATATTAATAACGCATTGTTTGGAAAAAAATCATTTTTGAAGGAGAAGTTTTTGTTTGATGGTTAATCAACTTTTGCCTTATAATGTTAATTTTAGACTAAAATGTACCATGTCCCCGTAATTAATACTTTTTTAAAATAAAATAAAATGTTGGAAGCAAAATGTAAATTTCTGTTTTCTGTTTCTTGGTTTAGATTGGTAAATTATTTCTCTATAAGAAATCTTCTAATTTTTTTCTGATATATATATATATATATATATATATATATATATATATATATATATATATATATATATATATATATATATATATATATATATATATATATATATATATATATATATATATATATATATATATATATACATATATATATATATATATATATATATATATATATATATATATATATATATATATATATATATATATATATATATATATATATATATATATATATATATATATATATATATATATATATATATATATATATATATATATATATATATATATATATATATATATATATACATATATATATACATATATATATATATATATATATATATATATATATATATATATATATATATATATATATATATATATATATATATATATATATATATATATATATATATATATATATATATATATATATATATGTATATATATATGTATCTTTTATTTTTTTCAATACTTTAAGGCGACAGTACGCAATCAAAACTAATTATTGAACACTTCAATTTGATTTATCAAAATGTAGTTAAAATTTTTTCATAATATTGATAATTTAAAAAAAATCTATTCAACATAGAGTTAAATGCATTTTCCTTAAGAAAGTCCTTTTTTATATGTAAGATACATTTTAGAATTAAATTTAGTTTTATGTATTCGTTGAAAATCTTTAGGGAAATTTAATTATAATAGTGGAAATATCGTTTTTTCTAAACAAAATATTTGTTATTCAAATGATTAGTTAATACGTTTAGAAATATTAATTTATACTATATTTTTATATAAATGTTTTCAGGAAAATACTTTATAAATTTTAATGATTAAGAACAGTAATATATGCTAAAGTTTGAAGTAATTGTAAAGTTGCAACTGTATATTATTGAGGTATTAATATTGTAATCCGATTGTTATTTTGTAATTAGATTGCTTATATGCCGTGTCTATAATTTTTTTTTACTTATGCATTTTACATTTCTAATTGTAATGTCCTTAAATATATTTCATAATAAAAGTATTTACATTCAATTTTAGTCTCTTTTCTTCAGATTTTAGTCTCTTTTAGTCTTCAATTTTAGTCTTTTTTCTTCATTTCTATTCTTTTTTTATATTTATGCCGATAAAATACCTGCCTTAATTCCAATATAAAATCCCACTGTCACCTTAATTCAGCATAAAATTTAGTAGGATGAAATTTCATTACGCAACTAAATACTTGCATATGAAAATGAACTTATCGGTTTAAATATTTTTAATACTTTTATTAAATACTTTAATTACCTATGTACTTTTTTTTCAATATTTATTAAAGTTATTACCCGTTTGATTTCAACAGTTCAAATAATTTTTAAAATTAATGAAAAACTATTATTGCAGCACTTTTTTAAAATACCAGAAAATAAGTCTTTCCATAAAATATGTAATTTAGAAAGCTTCTTAAGTAGACCTTCCTAAAAAAGAAGAAAGTTTAGATTTAAAAATAAAACACCGCAACAAGAAAAATAAAAGCGAAAATGGTTCTTCTTTTAATGGAAGAAGAAGATTTAATCAAACTTAATGAGATTAAAAATCTCGCCAAAAAAAAAAAATTCTGGATTTTTCATTAGAGCTTCTTCGAAGTGCAAAATTGCTAAATGTTATCTCGCAAACACTCTTCATTCTAAGTAAACCATTCAAAAAGTAAAATATTTGGTATGAAGATTAGTATAAAGTTCTCGCAAGATTATTTGACTACAGGGTCAAAGAGATTAGAAAAGAATTTTCTTCGTTGCTTGTTCACATAAAGGATTAGTTACGATTCAAAGGCAGCATAACTCCAGGATTTAGACGAGTTTAAGTAAGCATCCGCATAAATCGAAGTTATTATATGCACTAAAAATGCATTTACTTTTAAGTTCTGGGGGTATTTTACATGATACGTAATGCATAAAGCACATTTATTTCTTTTTTGTAGCATTAAAGTTACTATAACAGTCTAATACTTTAAATGTTACTCTTCTTCGCTGTTTTTTTTTCTTTTTTGACTACGTATAGAAAAAGATCAAAACAATTCTAGAAAAGGAGATTTAAATTCTTATTCGAAACAGTAGAAAAAAGGAAGTTAAAAATATCATGATAAATCTTACATGACCGTAACATGGTATAAATAGATTGTTACGAAATGCACTATTGTCTATATTGGGTAGTTAGATTACCTAGTTGACAGATTATAAAGAATAGTATAAACAAAATCGTAAAACGCTTCCTATAAGTTATACCCATTGCATTATCTTCAGGATATAGCATCTTAAAGTCAGGTTTAAGTCTGATTCCCGAAATAGTTTAGATGTCTTTAAAATAATAGGATAGGCATGACAAATGAACACTGGATTTGTTGAACAGAGATCATTTTCAGACATATAGCCATTAACAAAAAATCTGATATCGGTTAAAAAAGTCTTGACAGTAAATAAATGAAAAAATGGTAATAAAAATATTACTTTATTTTGCAGTATTTAAGTTCGAATAAAAGTCTCATGCTTTAAATATTACTCTTTAGTCTTTTTTTTCTATTTGGGTTTGTAATACATATAATGAAAGATCAAAACAATACTAGGAAATGAGATTTAGTTTTTACGTATTCTTTAAAATAGTAGAATAAAATTAAGATAAAAATACAATGGAAAAGTTTAATAGTGAAGTTTAAATAGATGGTTATGAATTACTTGATTATCTATATGACCTGTTAGGTAACAGAATTACATAATTGCTATATTATAAAGAGTATTATTAAAAAATTTTAAACCGCTTCCAGTATATATATCACATTATCTTCAGGTCAGTCATATTTCAGTATGATCCCCGAGATTGTTTAAATTCCATTTGGATATTAATGAATAATCAGTAGATTTGTCAAAAATAGATTTATGTTACTAGTATCCATTAACAAAATAATCTTATACCCATTTAAAAAAAATTCTCAAGAAATAAATTAAGCAATATAAAATATACAACATACATTGTTTCTTCATTTTATGCACATGTATTTTATATTTCTCAATTATTTAAATATTTTTAAATTCAAATAAATATATAATTAACATGTTTTCTCTATTACATTTACTTGCATAGGGAATTTGGAAAATATAGAAAGTATAAAACAATGCAAATAAGTCTAATTTAAAGAAAATAATATTTATGCTAGTAATAGTATCCCCGATTTCAAATTCTACTGATAAATTGGGAGACAGTTTAAACTTATCGCATGTATGGCTACAGCATTTATGGTATGCACGAACTATAAAGCTTAGTTTCATTGTTCAAGACAAATCAGCTTCCTCTCGTGAAAATAAAGGAAGATAACTATAACTAGTCACTAAGTCGAAGCAGGCGAAATAGCTTTTAGACAATCATGCCATTCTTCTTCAAACAAATTATGATCACAGAATTCTTTAATTACCCACGATAAAAGAAAGAAAACATCACTGAGTTTAAAAAGTTGCATGAAATTCTGATAGTGTTCGAGAAAATCAAAAAGGATTTAGAAACGGAAACTGTCGTAAAAGTTTCGAAAGGAAGTTGATAAAATTAGTTCACAAAACTATGCTGGAAATTATAGAAATTTTTTACAAGTCCAGTTTTTTTTAAATATTGGTTTAGAACAAAGTGGAAATTAAATATCAAATTTATATTATAAGTATATAATCTCGCAGTAATACTTAGTGATCTTTTACATATTATAGATACTGTTTGTAGAAGTAGATAATAATTTGGAATAACTTAGATCTTGGCTGGTAGAAAAGACTATTCTCTGTTTTTTAGAATGTTCTTTATTTATATTATAAGTATATAAGCTCGCAGTAATACTTAGTGATCTTTTAAATATTACAGATACTGTTTGTAGAAGTAGATAATAATTTGGAATAACTTAATTCTTGGCTGGTAGAAAAGACTATTCTCTGTTTTTTAGAATGTTCTTTGTTCAAATCAAAAAGACTATTTTTTCGTCTTAATCTAAAGAAAAGTAAAAGTGTGAATGTGTATACTATCAGACTACGAATTTCGTATACAGCTCCTTGATAATTTCCCACAAGTCTTTACCAAAATTATTTTCTTTTCACCAAAAAGAAAACTAAGAGATTTCTAGTGGTTGGAAAATTTTCATTAACAAAATTATTTTTCTTTGTTTTACCAAAAAGACATATACACAGCCTAAAATCCTCAGTCGCAGGTAAAAAATTATTTACATTAGATATTAAAATAAAAAATATATAAGTTTTAATTTATGAAAAATAAACAGAACCTTAAGATAGCACTTTAAATTATATATTTACTAAATGAAATTGCAGCATACAGATTATTTTGAGTTTTAATAAATATGAATGAATTGAATTCAACATTGTAAGAAAGGTACGGTATAAAAATATTTCTACACTTTCAGGGTAATTAGTGATTATACATTTTCATTGATTATTTTATTTTTTTAGAAGAATATAACATTTGGTTGTAGAGAAAGGTAATGAAAGAAAAAGTAATTCTATTATGTATACCCAGAACATGTTTAGGATTAGGTATTTTAATTGCTCAAGAAGAGTTTGTTTTCAACTATGTGATTAGACAAACATTATTTTGTCACTTATATTTTAGTGTTTAAAGAAATTACAATGCTGATTTAAATATTCCTTTGTAAGTATACTGAAGTTTTAATACATATGAGTTTTAAAACAACTGTTTCAAATTATGATGCATTGTCGCAATATTTCATATAAACTGCAATACACCATTTTCCTTGCCAGTTCAAACTCATATTTAAAATTGGGAGAATTATAACGATCTTTAGGAGCTATAAATGCTTTTACTTTATTGCACTGCTGTAAAAATATTTTTGGATAAGAGACAGATTATTTAATTATATTGCTATTTAAAGAATTAAATATAAACTACCTCTCTTTATGATACTTAATTCATTATAGCAGTTTTAGTGCTAAACTCCTTGCATATAAATAGCAACAATCACATTAAGCCTTATTAAAGTAAATTCATTAGTTTGTTTAGAAACTGTAGAGAGCTTTAGTAACGCGTTCAACTCTTGAAAATTCCATTTTGTTCATTGCAGCTCTGGGCCTATATATTTCTTACTTTTTAAGGGTTATATGAGTTTTTAGAAGAGTGTAGAAATTATATAATTAGAGTTTTATTAAATATATCTTTGTATATTTAATGAATATGACAGCATAATACCGGGAAAATGTAAAAATACAATGATTTAGAAGAAAATTGATGGAATGCCGTTAAAAAGTAATAGATTATAACAGTATTTAAATGGTGGAACAAAAGGAAGTGGTAATTAATCAAAGTCATTGCACACATTATAGGTAATAAATTTTTGTTTATTAGCTTCACTTGTTTATAATTGTAAACACGTAGTAATTACTTTAAATATATCTTTCCTAGAAATAAAAAGTAATGCAAAATTAATGGAATTTTCACAAACTAAAGTGATAAAAGTGACCACCCTTTATCAAAATACGTAAGTTTAAACAAAATATATATGTTATACGTAATATATATGTTTATACGTAAGTTTATGTATGAAGAATACTTTAAAACTAATTTTTATGCTGGGATTTACTTTTATATAATCAATTATTAATTTATTTATAACCGGTAGTATATATATATATATATATATATATATATATATATATATATATATATATATATATATATATATATATATATATATAGGGTGTCACAAAACGACTACATAAACTCCGCAGAACTAAATTCCTTATTGGGAGTACATAAAAACTGAAAAAGAAGCTTTCCTGTAAGATCCATAGTTTAGGAGAAAAATACGAAAAAGAAAGTATGACGTCACTGCCGGTGCAAGAAAAAACACTTTATTGCACATATCAACAGAATTATATGCACAATTTAAAGTAGACGCACAATTTGAAGCAGACCTTAACAGTTCGTAAGGCATTTCCATTACATCGGCCGTACATCAGGTACATATCTCCGTAGTCACGAACGGAATACATGGCCACCATACTACCGGTAGCTGCAAGATGCAACCTTTTAAATACCAGTTCAACGGTAGCTTAACGTCATTCAATGTGGTGCACGCATGCGAGACGCGATATGCGCTGCGAACGTTTTAAACATTATCGTCTGGAAAGATATGCAAATACTGTTGTTGATATGTCCAATAAAATCAATAAAATGTTTTTTCTTGCACAGGAAGTGACGTCATACTTTGTTTTTCGCATTTTTCTCTTAAACTATGGATCGTATAGGAACTCTTCTTTGGGTGGTTTTTATGTACACCAAAACAGGAATCTAGCTGTGCAAAGTTTATGCGGTCGTTTTGGGACACTCTGTATATATAATATATATATATATATATATATATATATATATATTTATATATATATATATATATATATATATATATATATATATATATATATATATATATATACATATTATATTTATATGTGTATATATATATATACATATATGTATACATATATATATATATATATATATATATTATATATATGTATATATATATATATATATATATATATATATATATATATATATATGGCTATAAAAATACTATATACATATATATATGTTATACATATATATATATCTATATATATATATATATTATATATGTATATATATATATATAAATATATATATATATAATATATATATATATATATATAATATATATATATATATATATATATATATATATATATATATATATATTTATATTATATATACTAAATATATAATATTTTTATAATAATACAAAATATTGCCATCAAAAGTAAAGATATATTATATTATATATATATAAATATATATACTGATTTATATATATTGTATTATATATATTATATATATATATATATATATATATAGTATATATATATATATATATATAATATATATATATATATACCGCATGGCTATAAAAATACTGTTTTCTTCCCCCTTTTGTCATGTTATTTGGCAGAAAGGATCAAAAGTGCTGTTAATCTGGTTGATAATACTTTGTTAGTTAGAGTCTGGCATGAATTGGTTTATCGCATTGATGTCTACCTTGTGACTAGGTTCACATTTAGAACAAAAAAATTCATTTTTTGTTGTATGTTCTTTTATTGTTGTATTCAACTTGTTATTCATTTATTTACCATAGCTTTCTAAAACTCAGGAGAGAATACCGAATAGCCCTTAATATAAATTTTTAATATACGTCGGCTTTTTAAAACTCTATAAAAACATTATATCAATAGAACAAGATATTTAAGAAGTAATGGAAAACAAGATCATAAAATACTATAATTTTAATGCATATATATATATATATATATATATATATATAATTTTATAATTATCTATATAAATTTTCATTATTCCTCGGCGTTTTTAAAATCTATAAATGACATTGTATCAATAGCACAACAAACAATTTAACAAACAATACATAACAAGATGATTAATGCTTGAAAAAGGGAATATGGAATGCATTTATTTGATCTTATTTTTAACATTAATTCTTCCGATTAAACATTATATAAGTAATATAAATAATGAAATACCATTTTTGTTATATATGTAAGACAAAAAAAGAGTAATTCCCAATTATAACAATTTTAATATAATTAAATTTTAGGCATTTTTTGTAAAACTCTACAATATAACGCATTGCAGTCTAGTTATTTGAAATTATTGAAATTATATGACGTAACAATAGAATAAGATAAAACATTTATTTTTAACATATTAAATAATTTCTAAGATATATCTTTGAAAATAATCTAAACTTAAAATGTAAGTTATCTTAGAATGATATCATTTATCTACACTTATTAAAAATTTAATTTTAGGGTAAATTTTTACCCTACATTGAAAATACCTACCCAAAATCATTATCTTAAACACATCTCTTCCATAGTTTATTACTATAACATATATGCTGTAGATGCTTTAATTTTACTTTTAAGCACTAAATATTGTTCTTATTTACCGTATTTTGATGAAAAAGTAGCGACAGAAAATTATTTGATAAATAAGTTAGTATAAGTTAAAATATGCGCTTTTTCTGATATTATTTAATTTCTAAGTCTTATTGCTTCGAAAAATCCAAAAATAAGTATGCAATCTTGCCTTGAAAAATACCATTTAACAATAAACCTTTAAAAAGCAATATTTTGGGAATAATTTTTAGTCTATTGAAAAGAAATACACCCAAACAAACTTTAGCACAATTTTCTTTAGGTTAGTTTATTACTATTACTTTATCAACCCTTATGTGATTTAAAGTTTCTCATCCAAAAATAAAGTAACTGCAAAGAAAAAGATTACATTTTACTTTTAAGCAATAAATAGTGATATATACATTCATCGTGAATTCCGTTAAATGAGTAAAAATATTACCGGCAGCAAATTATTTGATATGTAAGTTGAGACAGAAAATTATTTTATAAATAAGTTAGTATAAGTTAAAATATGTGCTTTTTCTTATATTATTGAATTGCTAAGGCTTATTACTTCGAAAAACTCAAAAATAATTATGTAATCTAGCCTTGAAAAAATACCATTTAACAATAATCATTTAAAAAGCAATATTTTGGGAGTAATTTTTTGTCTACTGAAAAGAAACACACCTAAACAATTTTAGTACAATTTTCTTTATGTTACTCTATTACTATTACTTTTTAAGCCTTCATATGACTTAAATTTTCTCAGCCAAAAATAGAGTAACTGCAAAGAAAAACATTACATTTTACTTTTAAACACTAAATAGTGAAATATATATTTATCGTGTTTCCCTTTAAATACGTAAAAATATTACCGATAGCAAATTATTTGATATGTAAGTTGAGGCAGAAAATTATTTTATAAATAAGTTAGTATAAGTTAAAATACGTACTTTTTCTTATACTATTAAATACCTATGGCTTATTCTTCGAAAAACTCAAAAATAATTATGTATTCTAGCCTTGAAAAATACCATTTAACAATAAACCTTTAAAAAGCAATATTTTGGGAATAGTTTTTAGACTATTGAAAAGACTATACTGAAAAGAAATACACCCAAACAAACTTTAGCACAATTTTCTTTATGTTAGTCTATTACTATTACTTTATCAACCCTCATGTGATTTAAAGTTTCTCATCCAAAAATAAAGTAACTGCAAAGGAAAAGATTACATTTTACTTTTAAGCAATAAATAGTGATGTATACATTCATCGTGAATTCCGTTAAATGCTTAAAAATATTACCGGCTGCAAATTATTTTATATACCAATAAAATAATTTTAAAAATTTGTATTTTATAATATTACCCAATTTGTAACGGTTTTATTTGGAAGAATAAAAAATAATTATGTAAATGAGCCTAGAATGATTCTATTTAACTAAAAGCTATAAAAATAATTTTTAGGGATAAATATCTTA
>CM063503.1:50241198-50243698 GCA_032207245.1 Pardosa pseudoannulata | reverse complement strand
AGGACTCCATTCAGCAATTAAAATAGCCGTTATTTCTTTTTATTATTCCAAGTAAAGTGTTTTATGTCATCACTATTATAGATTCTAATTGCATTTTGCCATCTGTGAGGCAATATTGTCTGATGAGCCTTTTAGGCTTCAGAAGACCTTACAGCTGCCACAATTAATTAAACCATTCATCTACTAGGGTTTAAGGAAACAGCCGTAGCTGACATGATTTTCATCATTGACTCTTTTAATGTTAATATCACGGTCGCTCTTGAGCCGTTAGTAATTATTAGATTTAGGAGATAATCTATTGATAATAAAAAATTATTATTTGTTCAATATTATTCATAACCAGGTATCAATCAAAAGATATGCACTATACTGTAGATTATGTACTGTTAAAATTTACTATTTTTTCCATTAATCAATTGAATATTGCATATAGGCATATATCTGATAATGTAAAAATACAAAATACGTTTCGGAATTTACAATCTTTATTATAACAAGTTCCTTTCGATACATTATAAAATAAATAGTTCTTTTCATTTTAGAATGATTTTTTTAAAAACAATTTAATAGCGCTCAAATTACAAAAATTAATAAATACTTAATTAGTAAATGCTTTATAATAACAAAATACATGTACACATGATGAAATAGAATGAAAATCACTTACCTTCAAGCTCGGATTTAAAACTTATATAGTAGAATCTGAATTCTTGTATGAAATTGATTTAAATTATCTATTTTATTTTATAAACCAAAATTTTAAAAGGTATTTAATATTTGAAAACTAAAAATTAAAAGATACCACGTATCATGATATAAAACAAAATATACCATTTGTATCATTATAATTGAGGTTCACAAAATGAAAAAAACAATTAGATGGTATTTGATATTAAAAATTGCTTTTGAATTTAATAAGTGATTTTGTGGAAAAGTGGATCATTTCACTTTGTGCATATTTCATACGTTAAAACGGTTTTTGCTACATGCAAGAAATTAAAAAATATATACAGACATATATATATATATATATATATATATATATATATATATATATTTAAGTGCACAGTAGTGTCAAATTATATTTAAAAGTAAGGAAAATACAAAAGAGCTTTCAAAATGTTTTACATTTAAACTACTTATACATAAGTAAAACAAATATGTTACAAAGATTTTCAGTCTAGGTATATCATGAATTAAAGAGGTGCATAAAGCCCTATAAAATTACACTATATAAAGTAATCTCTACTTTTTAATGACATTTCGTAACTACATTAATGTTTGTAAAATTTTTCTTTTTTCAAAAATTTATTTTCAATCATACTATTATAATAATTGAATGGTTTCGGGGCTTTTCGCAGCTCAATTATTAGTGCAATAATATGACGTTTTTTTGCTTTAAAGTACAATTTTAAAGTAACGTGCATGAATGGCTCGTTTTTTTATGAAAATATCTTCTATTTTAACCATGTTTGTGTAGATTTTATGCCTTTTAATAATATCTTTAACACGAATATTTAAGCTTCAAATAAAAATGCTAAAAATGTGGATTTTTAACAATAAAGATAAATATAGATTGTATTCTTATGCAATCATATATCAAAGGTCTATAGAACACTGAAATATATTTTACCTTTGGGTATATTAATTTTTATTGCTGTTGAGTTTCTTACCCTTTATGCATCACATCTATTCATAAGATCCAGTTTGTCAGCATATTTTCCAAATAGCTTCGCGGTAAAAAAATGTCTTTATCTGTATTGCGCACAAACCGCTGGAAAATGGCATTGTACTAAGAGTATCACATTGGGTGTATCAAAAACTACAATTGTTAAGCGGACGAAAAATAGTTGGAGGGTTTGTAAGCGTAAATGATACCTATTTATTTCACACATGAGAAATAATCTTCCTACTATCTTCGAAATTTTCTGCCTAGGATCAACTATCAAGTGTTAAATCTATGCCTTAAGCCATACAGTCATGGTTCACTTTTTGTCAGCTATTCAAGCATTTGAAAATATCCGCTACTGTAACATTTAATTTTCCAAAGATCCTCCTCATAAAATAAAAAATACTTCTTCAAACTTCAGAATTATAATTTTACTCAAACACTTTCACACTCAAAGCTGCGTATTTTAAGATATTATCTTGCTTGTATTATTCTCTTAAACATGTGATATAATTAAATAACGTGGACACCAGAAATCCAGAACCGAATGAAAAAATGTAAATTAAGGACAATAAGTAAGTCTTAATTTCTCAAAGAAATTATTAATACTTCCTGGTACTTTCAAAATAGTGCTATTCAGGAAGAGTTAATAATTCTTCCTATTCCAAATTTATATATATATATATAGACTATCCACTAAATTTCATAAAAAAAATAAGTAATGGTTTAATTAATAATCTTGTCAATTACGACCCCGCTGATGCTGGCAATAGAAGAAGTCCTTCGGCCATTCTTGCCAAAGATCGTTAGTGTCTTTATAAAAAACTTAAA
>CM063503.1:50216198-50236198 GCA_032207245.1 Pardosa pseudoannulata | reverse complement strand
TATATATATATATTTATATATATATATGTATATGTATATATATATATATATATATATTATATATATATATATATATATATATATATATATCTATATATATATATATATATATATATATATATATATATATATATGTATATATATATATATATATATATATATATATATATACATATATATACATACATATATATATATATATATATATATATATGTATATATATGTATATATATATATATATATATATATATATATATATATATATATATATATTTATGTGTGTGTGTGTGTGTGTGTGTGTTTATGGTTGAAATGACAAAGAAAAACATATTTTTAGACTGTATAAGTTAATTACTGTTTAAAAAAGAGCATTATTAAAAGTGTTCCCTGTTATGCATAGTATATCAATTTTTATTCACATTATACCACGTAGGATTTGATATAAAACTTGTTTTTATAGCAAGTATTAAAAGTAAATATTAAAAGAAAGGAATATTAGTACTAAAAATATTTACTTTCTCCAGTCAAAATATCTATAAAAGTATAAAACATAGAGAGTTGGTAATTCCACAATATTTATAATGGCTAACTTTTGTATTATTAAGCTGTTAGATAAATGGTGGACAAATTTCGAAAGAAAATAACAGTTAGATATTCACCTGTAAAATAGAAAGATTTCTATTATTTTTAGCAAAATTTAGGATATTAAGTACCATATTTCTTTAAATGACTTCAATTCTAACCAAAAATATTCTACACTGACATTTATGGAAGATGTGAAAAAATTCTCTAAAATTCTCATTTGAATTGGCATCATCTTATAATTAGCTTATTTGCTTAAAGCACATTTCTGTAGATGCATCATTTGTAATTACCAGTTTTATATTAAAATCAAAGATAATCCTTTTCAGGATTTTGGAATGGTCTAGTTTGGTTTAGTTTGGAGAGCTAAGTTTTAATAGACGAGGGCTATTGAAACCGGCACTAACTCTTGAAAGTCGATTTCATATGGCTACGAACATTCATACTAGTATTGGGGTTCGAGCCAAAGAACTCTAATGCCGAAACTCAAGCCTATTCATTCACCCATAGTTCACCCATAGTTCACCTATAATTCTACTATTTATAAAATCATTTCCGTTGAATAAAGATAACTCAAAACATTAATATTCATCTCGAAACATTAAATCTGTAATATATCAAAATGCAAATCCATATTAAATAAACAATTTGCTATCTTTGTGTACTTTAGTAATGCATTCTACATTAGTAATAATATAGATTTTATATAGCAGTAAAATCATTAAATTGTTTCTATTGCATCATTTATCAAAATTTTGGAAAACACCGACTATTTTGTATATTCGGAAGCATGGTAATGTTCATCGCGGTCGACTAAATTTTAAACCGCATAGAATCCTCATAGTTTATGTTTTGAAACTTTAGCAGTAAATTTTGTATCAGAAAACATTTACTTAGTTTTATGCCTGTTTTACTATTGAGACTTGATTTGTAGTTGTACTTTACTTTTTCATACGGCAATAATATATTTTGCTTACATTCTTGTCCAGTTTACTAATTCAGTAAATTAGTTAACCTACAGTTTTATCATACTTATTTTTTACTGTATTTAGAATAGTTAAAGAAATAAAAAATAGAAAATAAATTGAGTTATTTCTAATGTCAACTATTAAAATATATTGGAATTTTATTCTACCATTTGGCAGCATTTGCTACAGGTGATAACACTATTTCTAATGTAAAGTTTTAACACTTGTTGTCGGAAACCGTCTAAGTAGATTGGAGAGAAGATGAGCACGACAAGATTGGAGTTTTCTGTATTATAGTTTAGAAATTCAACCTGGATAGTCATCAAGCCTTGATGACGTCCCCATTTCATTTAACGGATTTAACACAAGACGGAAGTTTGACTTGATATTAGCTTATTGACTTAATGTTATTGGCTTAAATAGGCTAAAGTTTCACAAACCAGATTATGTTCCTTTCTGATACCCATCAGGTACAATATCCTTTCTTTAAGTACTCTGAAATGTGCATCATGTATTTTTTAACAATTTAATCATAATGATTTTTTTCATTAATATTGAGGTCTAGGTAAATTTTGGTTTGTAAGTGGGTTCAAACAAAACTTTTAAAGTATTACGAAGAAATGTAACGTGGAATATGTTTACTTCTACATATCTCTTTGATAAGAGATTTAAAAAAATAGAGTTATAATATTAAACCTTAATATAAGAAATTGCCAGCATTAAGAAAATCTAAAAGAGCTTGGAGCTTTAAAGCTTACTGACGTAAAAGTCTACAAAATTGACCGTATATTAATCCATTATGGCTCGGAGTCAATTTTTAAGGACAGATAAAAAAATTGTAAAATATTTGGGTTATCTTAGAACGAGTTTTCCTATTAATGATCTACCTAATAAATACTATTTATTATTACTTTGTTATTTTAATCAACATTTTATCTTTTTATCAAACATCCATATACATTTATGTTTTCTATAATTTAATACAATTATTTATAAACAAATGTAAGTTTTACCAGATCTGAAACAATTATTAATATTTGTTAAAAATTCATTTTAAAAGACTCACATTAACCTGTGGGGAAAATCTATAACGATTTTCCGAAAATTAATAAATTTTCTGTTTAGGATTATTATAACATTTAGTTGCGTACCTCGAATTTTTATTACAATGCGCACTGTATATGACGAAAAATCTTAATATAATGAGCATTAATGTCACTGATCTGCAACAAAGTTATCGATGCTTCATATACGTATGTAGAAAGGCCTTTTAAATTGTTGAAACATTGTTTTTAAAGTCTATTTTTAGTAAAAAGTAAAAAATCTACCGATTGTAGAAAGTAATTTTGAATTCATATTTGTTATAACTTCCTGGTAAAAAATAATAGAAATATCGAAATTACATAAAATTTTGTATATAACGAGATATTTGTATAACGAAATGCATCAGTAAAACAAATATTAACACATTGTATGCGGGACACTTACTAGTACATTTTCTGACGATTGATATTTGAGAGAGGATCACGTACTAGTACGGGATAGTGTAGCAACATGGTCTGTTTGTGGGTACAAAAATAACGGTGTATACAGGAAAACGAAGCCGAATGTTCTTGTCTACTATATAGATTCTGGAAAAATTTCGAAAAATAAAAACTAGTTTTTACATCAGTTGGTGCGGAACCACAGAACGGGAAGGTTGATTAAAAAAAAACAATTTAGATTTAAAATTAACTTTTTATTTATCCTTGCGAAAATATACATTCAAATTATACATGTGTATGTATATATATATATATATATATATATATATATATATATATATATATATATATATATATATATATATATATATATATATATATATATATATATATATATATATATATATATATATATATATATATATATATATATTATATATATATATATATATATATATATATATATATATATATATATATATATATATATATATATATATATATATATATATATATATATATATATATATATATATATATATATATATATATATATATATATATATATATATATATATATATATATATATATATATATATATATATATATATATATATATATATATATATATTATATAATATATATTTGGTTAAAAAATTAAATAATTTTATATTTGTTTATGTATTTCAATACAAAATACGAAAAGTTGGTTAAAAAATTAAATAATTTTCGATATATTGTCATTTAACTGAATAACTAAATTTACGCGCAAAACTCCCGCTTCCGGTACAATTCCACTGCAAAATGTACCCCCACACAATGTGTTAATACACTTGGTCAAATGAGATAATTGAGATCTACTGACAGAACAGGTTTATCTTCAGATAGGAAACTTTCTTTGTTGAAGAATTTTTTTTTTTTAATTTTGAAGGGACATTTCGCTATGAAGCATTCTTCTATAAAGTGCCACGGCATTTGGTCTCCTATTTATTATAAGAGCACCATATGAGCGGATAAAAATACTTTTTAAGATAACACAAAACATACCAATTGTGTACTTGTAATATAGAAGCATGTATCACGCTGAAATCTCCCTGTCTTGGCCTGCAACCTCGAGAGGTTTAATTTGAAACTTAGAAGACATTGTGACCAGAAGCCTATTTTATGTTCCCCAGCCTCCATTAATGAAAACAGTGGAGCTTCGGTGGACTCGAGCCTTTGCCCTCCTGATAAGAGATTTATGTATTTGCCTATTACGGATCGTTGAAGAAAAAGTACAAAGGACAAAGGCTAATTATTATGATTTAAATTACAAATTAAAAAAAATATATTATAATACATCACATGGATTATATAGGGGTTAGTGTAATTAAGAGTGGTTAATATAGTAGAATCGAACCTATTCATGTCAGAAAAAGTGTAATATGCGATAAATGATTAAATAAATGCTTTATCAGTTGACTCAAAAAAAATATTGAAATTTAAGATTTTAAAAACAATATATTTTAATATAGAAAATTATAATGCAACATAATCAAAGATGATATTAAACGTTAATTGCTATTTCTTCTTTATACTGAGAAAAGTTAAAAACATTGATAATAAGATTGATTTTATCAACTTTTACAACATTTAAAAGTTACTAGTCAACTTGATATTTATGAAACTTCATCTACAGCTATATTTATACTTAAAGCAATGAATTTTACCCAAATTCTTCCTATGCTACGTTTCCGTTGCAGTTAATCAGGAGAGAATTGAGCTCAATTTTGATTGCTGGAAATATTTAAATCGAAACTAATAAATGTATAAATATAGTAGAACCTTGATTATCCGAAGTAATTGGTATGGAACCTACTTCGGATAATAGAATTTTTCGGATAATCAAGAATTCATCAATAATCATCTAGTTTAATATGTAGTATCATCATTGGTGCAATAACATTCGATTGTCCTGGGTCTCGACAGTATGACCTTCCAAATTTCGAAATGGGGTGTGTTTTTGTTCAGAAGAGATATGTTTGAAAGTGGAAAATGTACACTCATATTGAGAATTGTGCTTGCGAGAAGGAACTCTAAAAAAGCAATTCTAAAATATTAATCTGCATTTGTATTTTGAAAAGGACGACTTCCATACAAACGGAACGCGGGGAAGAAGAAAACTTTAAAAATACAGGCTTGTAAAGAGAAAATTTTGGTTGACAGTAGAAAGTGAAAACAAAGTAAAGGAGAAACTGACTTCGGTTAACGGATAGTTTCGGTTAATCGAGGTTCGAATAATCGAAGTTCTACTGTAATAAAAAAGGCCTTATCATGAAAATAAACGGTCCTATGTAAATATATTGCAATAACATTTAAACAAGAACTGCAAATATTTTATACAAGTTATAAAATTAGTGAAAAAAAGTGAAAATATCATTATTATTTCTTTTAGATTAACTTTGTTAATATTTGTAAAGATTTGAAATAATCTCTACTAAGAACAAATAATAAAAACTAGCGTTGGAGAACAACAAATGTTTTAGAAAACCACAAACCCAACTATATTTTATGCATGCGTTTAGAATTTATCCTGATAAAATATCCAGCGTCATACTTTCTGCATAAAATAGATTTTTCTTTATTTGAAAAAAAAAGACAAGCAATGAAAGTGCTTATTTGCTTGGTGTTCGAGAAAATTGTAAATAAAACAACTAACGGAATCATCGAGAATCCCCACAGTATAATTTTCACTGGTAATGTAAGTGAATATTATGTATTCACGCAACACGACGTGGCAAAAAAACGTTATAGTTTCCTCGTGTGCATGAATAATGTACGAAAACGCAGCTGGGTCGAAATTCCTAATAAAAATTCATCTACATATCTCATGCTCATCGATTCTGAAAAGAAAAATCACAATGACATAATGCATTATGAATATTTTAAGGCCAGTTTGACACTTGCACGTTCGTCGTATTTGAATATTGCAGCTTGTTATCCAGAAAACCATTTTGGATTTATCTCTCGGAAACCGTGTAACACCTATTGCTCTGAAAAACGATGTCTTTATTCGGGAAAATAGAATTTCGCTATCAAAATGAATAACAGAAAATAATATCGGAGAAAATGTTTATTTTATTTCTAAACTGTTTGTTCCAATGCCATTAAGAAAATACTCTTACCTTTCAGAAGACAACTTCATAACCAGTAAACTTTAAAGTGGTAAAATAAGAAATATATGTCTTTTCCTAAGAGTTCTTGTCATTAAAATGTTTACCTTAGCCAAAGGGAATATATATATATATATATATATATATATATATATATATATATATATATATATATATATATATATATATATATATATATATATATATATATATATACATATATACATATATACATATATATACATATATATATATATATATATATATATATATATACATATATATATATATATATATATATATATATATATATATATATACATATATACATATATACATATATACATATATATACATATATATATACATATATATATATATATATATATATATATATATATATATATATATATATATATATATATATATATATATATATATATATATATATATATATATATATATATATATATATATATATATATATAGATATATATACATATATATATATATATATATATATATATATATATACATATATATATATATATATATATATATATATATATATATATATATATATATATATATACATATATATACATATATATATATATATATATATATATATATATATATATATATATATATATATATATATATATATATATATATGCATATATATATATATATATATATATATATATATATATATATATATATATATATATATGTGTGTGTGTGTGTGTGTGTGTGTGTGTGTATAGAACAACATTATAAATTTATATTTTATATAACATAAATTCTATAATAGTTTTATGAGTAAACTTAAACTACATAAATATATTTCTATACCTTAAAAAATTATTCTGACATTTTAAACAAAATTTTTTAAACAAATTTTTTTTTACAAAATACCAGTTTTGTGACACATGTCATATAGTGAAGCATTAATACTCATATACGTTCTAGAGGGTATGAAAATGCAATACATTTTCACAAATAAAAAATTAATCTAATTATAAACAAAGTGAATACATTTACTTACAAATACTTTGATGCTTAAAATATGTCAAAGATTTGGTTTACATTAATACTGGTTTAAGTGACATACACGTTGTAAAGTGAAATATATGCCTAGTACAATCTCACAAGAACTCTAACTCACTGTATATAATTGGGACCAGTCTTTTAGTGGTACTTATTTTAAAATCAAAAATGTATAAAGTAATTAAGCAACACTTTATGAAAGCCATTTGAAAGAAGCTGTAAATTTGATTTAATGAGTAAAAAGTATTTTGAAATTTAAATATTTGGACCAGAAAGTGTTATTGGTCCCAAGATAGTTCTTGTACACAGCCCAGTCTTATTAATTTAAAGACCACCTACTTTTGACGTCAACGTTAAGTAGCTAATCTAATAAGCTATTATTCAGTAAATTTCGTATATAAATAAAGTGTGTTGTAGGCATTCGAAAATCATTTCAGTTCTTGTCGCCATGCTGAAAATGGGTGATTAGCCAACGTTCAAAAAGTTATGAATATTGAGTTTCGGGCCAAGGGTGGAAGCATTTCCGAAATGGTTAATTTTGTAAACTGTTCGCAGGCCGCCGATGTAAAAATATATCGTGCATGGCAAAATGACACTATTCAAAATCAGTAGCATGACAAATGCGGTGCAATATGGGCCATAGATGGCAGAGGTTAACGAGGGCTGCGGAGATGCGTTTGGGCGAACAGATATGCAACTGTTGAGCAAATGGCCGCCCAGATGAACCAAGGTGCTACCAACAGTGTCTTCACATCACGGTTCAGCAAATGTTGCTGCATATGGGCCACCACCTTAAATGCTTAATTAATGCACCTATGCATACTGTTGTTCATTTGAGACAAAGGCTGGAATTTGAACGCCAGTACCGCAATTGGACTCCCACTGAGTGGAGATGAGTGACTTCACCTCTTTTGCTCTATCGGATAGATGGATGTTGGCGTATATGGCTTGAAACGTTTTAAAGCCAACACCCTGAAACAATTGCCGGAAGGGTGAAATATGGAGAAAGGAGCTTTATGATCTGGGAAATATTTTCGTAATATTCACTGGGTTTACTCATCATTGTGAAAGGCAAGATGAAGTAACACATCAAAGTATGCACTTATACTTCCGGACTATGGTTATCCCTACATGCGAATTGTTTTTCCTCAAAATTATGGTATCTACCTGCAATAAAAATGCAACGAGTCATAAAGTTAGCATGGTATGTCCGTGGAACCAGGATGAGTTTACCATACTCAATTGGTCATCAAATTTCCCGGACTTCAACCCAGTCAAGAATCTATGGGACCATCTCGATCGGGTTGTTCACATAGTGAATGCTTACCAGCAAAACCTTGCGTAGTTGGCATCGTCACTAATGTCAGCAAGGCTCATTATCCCATTGAACCCCTCCAGGAACCTAATTGACTCCCTTTCTGCTAGGGTCGGTGGTTATTGTAGATTTTGACAATTGGTTACATTAATGTGACTGGACTTTGCATGTCCAAATATACAACCACACAAAAAGAATAGGTGTATGTATGTGTGCGGGAGTATACATAAATGTGTGCCATAAGTTTGGAAATTTTAGCAACAATCCGATGGAAAACATATGACGACATGCTCTGGTGTCGATACATATTTTAGCTAAGGACATTATGATGGTCTTCTGGGTTCGGAAATTAATGCTTCTTGCTAAATAACTTCAGAACGCTTGTGCTATCATTTATCACAACTTTATTACAGACAAACCACGATTTTTAATAAATATATAGTGTATATGATTAGAAACAATAACACTTATTAGAATACGACGATTATCTTTCTAACGTCCTTGATGAACTAAACAGAGTGTACCGAATAATCTCATTTTTTTTCCTGTGAAAATATCTCTTACAATTTTAGAAATTTTGATACATTTCAAGTAAGCACTTTAGAAAGAAAAACGAGCGGTAAATGTTGCTTCCTTCACAGATAACATTAAAAAATTGACTGTTATTTACCTTTCTTTAAAACTTCTTTTAAATATTTTTCACATTTTGTAAAATTTCTTACCATACTGGGATTACAGAGTTATCTCTACATGAAATTTTTAGATGTATATTTAGAAAGGTATTTTAGTATATGTAACGATGTTGTTTTGATTAAATTTAACAATATAGTTTTTAAATATTACATTTCTTAAAAAATGACACTTCATGATTTTAATTATTTTGCACTTTTCGGACCAATTCGAGTAAGAAAATACTAAGTATGAAATTATGTCTGTTTAGAAAAGAGAATTAAATTTGGAATAAGTACTTCATGGCAAGATTACATCATGCTAAGAGATTTAGTTTAATTTTGGTAACTGGGGTATATTCCGGTAAAACCAGATGCAGCACGTATTTTATAACTCACTATTATGCCTATATTTAACTTTACTTAATAATTAAGCATGTTAAAGTCAATCTAATTAAATGAATTACTTAATATTAATTTGTTTATTACCAAAAGTAAGTTAGGATTGTTTTACTCATTCACATATGTGTATATATATTTGCATAGCTGACAACATTCCAATTTTATTTCCTAAAGCACCGATTCTTTGTACCAATATGCTTACCGTAAGGCTATGTTCTAATTTTTTGCAACTTTTTTCCTTAACATTTTGTACTTTTTTAAGTCATCTATACAAAGTGCACTCATCTCAAACTTCATATATTAATCGATAGAAATCGTACAATTACGTATCTCAAAATGAGTGTGTTATATTCTGAAAAATATATACTTAAATATGTAATTTGAAATTTATGCCACGTTTCTAAAATTTTCAGCAACAAACGACTGAATGGCATATTAAGATTCACTTTTGTGTCTAAACACATATAACCTAAAGACACCACAAAACTCGTCCAGATTCGGAAATTAATGTTTCCTCCTAAAATGATTTCGGAAGTCTAGTACTAGCATTTATCACCACTTTGTTATCGCGACTTTGGCGGTAAATTGCTATCGTTTATGCTCCGAAACAGTCAAAATTATTAAGCTACGGTGATTACCTTTTTAACGACCTTGATGGAGGAAACACAGTTCACCCATCATCCTGATTTTCTCTGTGGAAATGGGACCTGCATTTTATAAATTAGGATTGCTTTAAAAATAAGCATTCAAAGGAGTAGGCAATCTTAAAAATCAAATGGGAAATGCGATTTATCTCATAAGATAACGTTTTAAAAATTATTTTACTTGTTATTGACTTTGCGTCTTATCAGTTTAGTTGTAATATATTCTGAATACTGAGAGTTAATACTTCTTAGAAACATTTAATATACCTCTTTTTACTGAGTTAGTTAAGCAGCAAATTTATAATTGAATATCCGGTACGATACTTAAAATAAAAGTAAAAGCGTTACTATTGGTTTTATCAGATTCTTTATTTTATCATGGTGTACTATACATACATACATATATATATATATATATATATATATATATATATATATATATATATATATATATATATATATATATATATATATATATATATATATAATATATATATATATATATATATATATATATATATATATATATATATATATATATATATATATATATATATATATATATATATATATATATATATATATATATATATATATATATATATATATATATATATATATATATATATATATATATATATATATATATATATATATATATATGATAACAATGTTAATAAGCGTGGAATTCTAGATTTTTAAAACAAAAACTTTTTCTGTCTGATCAAATTGTGAATCTAAACCATTCTGAAATCATCTTAATTACATACAAAAAATTTCATTAAAGTTCATTAATTTTCAGTCCAGCCCTTTAGGAGTAGCTGTAATGTACACACACGGACTGAAGAATTATATATATATATATATATATATATATATATATATATATATATATATATATATATATTATATATATATATATATATATATATATATATATATATATATATATATATATATATATATATATATATATATATATATATATATATATATATATATATGTATATATATATATATATATATATATATATATATATATATATATATATATATATATATATATATATATATATATATAACGCAATTGCGTTCCTACTGCTACACAAGTGAAAGAAAAGTTTAACAGTGTCATAGAGAACTTATATAAATGCAAATACACAACTAATAGTTTTATCAAAACTTATGAATGCTGAATAGGATTCCATATTATTTAATGCTAAGTTTTTAAAGGAAAAATTATTTATTTTATTCAATAAATAGTTTAACGTAATACTGACAATGTATCTTAATTATTAGAGGATAACAGAAGAACTCTGGTAAGGCATCTCTTCTAAGCCTAATTTGAATCTAATTTTGAAAATTTCGCTATTAGTCAATTTTAACATATATTGGACAGATGTCCTATAAACAGGACATCAAATAAAATTCCATTTAATAATAAAATTATAAATATTTTCTGAGTGGAATTTATTTCAACACCTTTATAATAGACAAAGTTTAGTCAAAGTTAACAAAAAACATTGAGAAATCAAATTATATTGAGTTGTAAAATCTATTTTCCGCAACGCCTTAAAAATTGTCATCTTTTAATATTTAATTATATATATATTATTATTTTTTTTCAAACATTGTGGAGATTAGTAGTAGTTTAAAAACGGAGCTAATAATGTAGCTGGAAGTTTTCGTTCAAAAATATATTTTGCAAATTATTTTGGAAGGTACAGTTGCAAGATGTTCATGAAAAAAAAACCTGTAAAATTTGTATATAAATTATAGATGTTAGCATCCTACAACTGATATCCTTTGTCTATTATCTCATACTAAAAATGCCAGTTCAAGAACTGCAAGAGAAAACCAACAAAAGCATGCTTAAAATGTAGTGTTGGACTTTGCTTTGACTCTTTTCACAAATTTCCGATATGAATCAGCCTAATGCAATGTAAGTGATAATTGTTAAATTTTAGTAGTATATTCGACCGTTGTCCTATTTATAGGACAATTACTTAAAAATTAATTGCTAATTACTTAAAAAATTAAAAATATTTTTTCAAAATTTTGGTTTTATATGCTTAGCCATACCATATTAATGATATAGATAAAGTTTTAATAACTTACAGAAATATTTAGTTGGTGTGGGGAAATATGGCTTAAATATGACAACAGAAAAAGATTGTTTACAGTTTACAATCACATATCTGCGGTAAAACTTTCGTTCATTTTCAAAAGGGTTCATCTTCAACAGTATTATGCGTATAAATATGAGTGATATGTAAAAATGACTTCCTCGATACTTCAAGGATGAACTTCTTCATCTCTGGATTATGGTTGTTGACAGTGATGACCTCGAGTTTTTTCGTTGTCTCTTCAGGGCATCTAATTCAACACTTCAGGATTTTTTCTTTTAGGGAACATTAACAACCTTGTTTAGGAACTCCTACTACCAAAACTATCGCAAATATTCAAAGAAGTAATCAATGCTAGATAAATCATTGACAGGATGACGCTACTAAATCTCTGGAATACGTTTAACTACCAATTGGAATCATGGTCTCGGGTCAAGGTAAAGCACAAAAAACATTTGAAAAGAATATTGAAAATGTGGTGGATTTGCGGTAATATTCATATAATATTTCATCTTCCTACGTCTATTAAGTTTGAAAATATAGCTTTTTGAAATTAATAAATGTTTTTTATAATAATCCTGTTTTATGCACGATTATATAAGTAGAGAGGTTCTCAAACTTTTTTTACGCAGCAACACCCCAGAGTGATACTTAGCTTAAGAACCACGAATGTAAGAAATCTGTTGCACTTCGAGAAAAATACAATGAAAAATTTCAGCACTTTTCTATAGTAGAGCAGAGATATTTTATCTTTAAATTACCTTCACCCTTTGTTTAATAGTTTAAGAATTATTATTATTATTATTACCGGAGCACCCCAGAGAACCGTGTCACACAGTCTGAGAACCACGGCTCTATCATACTTTGACTATCTATTCTTATGTACTCTAAAATGAGTCGTGTACACAGGATACTGTGGGATGTTAAGGTTAAAACCCGCATTGGTGAAATATATTCTCAAAAATGTCCATAAATATTTTTTTATTTATTAACATAAATTATTAATTTTATTTATTAACATAATTTTTTAACATAAGTTTTCGGCATTTTATGATAATTTGACTGTTACAATGTTTGTTAAATTATAATAGAATACGTACTTGTATTATATTATATTTTAATTAAATGGTATGAACGTCATAAACAAGAATTTAGCAGTCTGACAGGCTTTTTGCGTGGTATCTCCCATTAAAAAAGTCTGTGTATGTCACTGCCTGTATTTATTCTGGTAAATATTGTCACTCGATGATTATAATTAGATTTTAAACAACTTTAAACTGAAAGCCTATATCTGAACAATAATGATATTTACTCTAAAAAATTTAGAAATTTTTCTCCGGGTTTTAATATATTTCTGTCAGGATGGAAAAAAAATTACATTGCAGGTTCTTCTTATTTTGTATGTAACAATAGATTAAGGGAATGATTAACATTCCGCTTATATTACATATGTTGTAAGTTTTTATATTAGTTAGTCTTAAGTTAGTATTGCTTTATACACAAACACACACATGTGTATCCATATTTAACACAACATGTATTACTTAGCGCACCGTATAAAAACTTATAGCACCGAACCTAATGAGATTTGAGCTGTCAACATTTATTAAATGAAAAAGATTTAACCTGTCACTATTTTCAACATTTATCTTGCTATCTTATTAAAAGAGCTTATTACCGCTATTAAAATTTACATGCTTTCAGAAAACAACACGACTTGATAGCAACAAAATTTAAGCTTTTTTTCGTGGGGCTTTAAAGATATTAATGGGAAACTTGTTTAGCTTGTACTTTCTTAATATCTTAGAAAATGTCAAAAGTACAGGATAAAGCATTTTTTAACGGAAGACAAGACTTGAAAGAATTGGGCTGAAGAACATCTCTTTTGTAAATTTTATACGTCAGTAAAAAATGAAAAACTGGTCATTGGAATATTATATCCCCTAAAAGAGAAATTGTGTTCAACAAAATTTTGTTATTTTGTAGCATTTAGCGTAAATTGTCTAACTTTTGACATGTACATTTTAATAAAAAACATTATTGTTTTCCCGATGTCTTTACAGAGTTTGCTTTGTATTAATAATCACAGGGAAATTTCTTTGAAATGGGTTTGTTTAAAATACAGTTATTTGTATAAAACTTCACATGAAATAGATGTATTTTTTTAAAGAATGAAAATAATATATAGATCTTTTTAAAAAACCCAGGAAGTTAGTTTTCAACTATTCATTAAATTTTATTTAAATATGAATACAAATCTTTTAGTTTTCTTAACCCTCTAAGCAGTTCGCACGTACAATTCCGCCAAACTGATGATGTCTTCAAAGCTGTTGTCAGTACAACTTTCGACCTCCAAAAACGCTCCGAAAATGGATGTAATGTACATTTCTGCCAGTGCTTTCCCCCATGGAATTTTGAGTTAGGAGGATCAGGTCGATTGTTTAGGAACTGCACCTCTCTTTGACTAACATTTATTGAGGGATGCACCCCTACCTCCTGACAAAGACGGTGATAACTTTTCATGGCTCTGTAAATCTCTATTTCGAAGTATTTCGTTTGCGGTACCAGATGTATCTCTAACTGCACCACTTAAATAAAGTCTCTCAAAGAATAATTTTATTTGTACTTTTAGAATCTATTATTTCTTATGGGATGATCTTCAAGACCTGATGAACTGTATGTGTATTAAAAATTAACAATCTATAATATCTATTTATAACCTGAAGTAAAGGGACAATAACGAGGGTGGATTTCCCGTATTCCATTCTAGTCGACTAAAGGTGAAGTAAAAAATCATAGAACGCTTTGGACACTGACACAGTAAAACTTTAGCGTATTTTTTGGCGATTATTTTTCTCAATACGTTCCACTCGGAGGGTTAAGATGGAAACACATTAATTTATATATACATAGACCGAAATGATACTTGGTGGCCATAATTAAAATGACAGTGCTCACAATGTTCTGTAGTGCGATCTGTTTGCGAGAATGACGCCACATTTTGTAGGAAGATTAAACAAGACGGGAGACGAAGGATTCCGCGAAAAATCAAATTAGTTCAAAAAGTCACCGCTAGGGGGATATTTGGAGCTGTGTAATAGAAAATAGAGTGTTAACTAATGCAAATCAATACGGAAATCAATTTCTTACGAGTGCCAATGGATGTAACGGGAAATTTGAATAAAGAACTTCTTCTGCTCATCATACGTGATATTGCAGATCACGAGACTTTATCGGTGTTTATGTAGATTTTAAGCTATTTTAAAAGTGTTGCCACTTCAATTAAATCAGAAAATATGCATAATAAAAGATAATTTTATTCCGTATTAATTTGCATTTGTTAACACTCTATTTTCTATAAAACATAGCCAAATATTCTCCTAGTGGTGACTTTTGGAACTAATTTGTTTTTTTCGCGGAATCCTTCTACCCCCGTCTTCTTTAATCTTCCTTTAATGTGGCGTCATTCTCGCAAATAGATCGAGCTACAGAACACTGTGAGCACTGTCAGTTTAATTATTGCCACCCGGTATTTATTTAGTTAATGAATAAATTTTTTTAAGTCATAGATTATTGGAAAATTCGAGAATGTAATTTCACTTGTTTCAATCATCTATCATATATGTACATTAACTCAAAGTATTGGTCAAATACTTTCTTTTTAAATGAATTGCTATAAAATTGAAATACACTCATGTCCATAAATTAAGGATAATTCAGAATCACACAGAAATTGAGCTTTAAAATAAAAATTACATTCTGATTCTCGCCGGAATTTCATATGGAGAGCGCCAGGTACCCGTTACCACCAAGAGAACACCATTGAACGACACCGTTATGGTGGTGCAGGATGGCTCGTTTGGGGAGGAATTATTCTTGGTTCCAGAACTGACCTGCATGTTCAGAGTGTTACGATGACAGGCCACATCTATCGGGATGTCATTCTGGAACAACATGTACGTTTGTTTCGGGGCGCCATGGGTCCTGAATTTCTGTATATGGATGACAACGACCGAGCTCACCGAGGAAACATTGTAGACGAATGCTTTCAATCGGAGGATATCACCCTTATGGATTGGCCAGCATACTCACCTGACTTGAATCCAATAGAGCATGTGTGGGACATGCTTGGCCGACGAATTGCAGCCCGTCAACCCCCTCTCAACTGTCTATCGGAACTTCGGAGGGCATTGCTTGATGAGTGGTGTAATTTTCCCCAAGATCAGATTGATAATCTGATACTCAGCATGCGTAGGCGTTGTAACGCTTGTATTGCATCGTCCGGGAGACATACTCCGTATTAACCATCATACTAACCATGTTATACTGTTTTCTGTAAATAGGTTCTTTTTTGAAATTTGCTCCAGGGAGTAAAAATCGCAATTTTTATTTACCTTTTGTTTAATAAATAGACTTTACAAATAAGTCAAATTTGTTTTGCTTTTGTCTCTTTCATTGCCTGAACTTCATTATCCTTAATTTATGGACATGAGTGTAGTATGTTCCATAGTTGTTGCTTTACAAATTACCTTTTTTTAAGTTTTCTATATATATTGTATATTTATATCAACTCTTTTCCATAGTGACCCATAAAGAAGAAGTAAACATAAATAAGGAATCGTAGGTAAAATGAGCCATGGAATAAATATATTTTATCGAGTAAACAACATGAGCATTAAAAGTAGTAAAGTAAGTCATAAAATAATATATGTTGCTTCAATGATCGGGAACTGTATTACCGCAATTTAAGCGAAAGCTGAAACATTGTTCTAGCATAGGAATATACCGTGTGTTAAAGAACTTAATTTCTTTCATATGTAACTTATATTCAAAACAATGATTGCTATAAAGAAATAATAAGTATCAGCATAAAATTTCGTGTTGTACAAATTCAACTGACTATATATTATACTGAATAAATATTCTATGTTTATGTGAACGCTTTTAAACAGTAACTCATAAGAAAAAATAATCATAGGTTTGATTTGGAGTGATACGGTCTACTTTTTGCAACACAAGGGATGACGACACCGGGACCTACAGCTTAACCTTTAAGCTTCGGCTGACCACTGGCTTGCGTTTGGACTACAAATCGGCAGCCTTTCGAAAATTCCTCCCCCCTCCTTCCACTTTCTCAAGAGGGAAAAATGTTTTGTCCTATTGTCACTCTCTGGGAGTGGAGGACGTTACAATGCAGGGTTGTTCTAAAACCAGTCTGAAAGTTGTTATTTGACATCTCACTTTGAGAAAGACCGTTAAATTTTGGAGCCATGATCAGATTAAATAAAAAAATAAACGACGAAGGAAAGAAACTTTGACTCGCTTCCAAACGGATTTGGTTCACAAGATAGAATGAATAGTTTACAAACAACTGCTGGACATGGACAAAAAAGCGCCAGTTGTTCCACATGTCGCCAAACAAAATCACATTCTTCCTTCCCGGTACTGATGCACTCAGCAAAACTTCAACAATAGGGAGGGACTGGCCAAATGACAAGTGAGTAATGACCCCGTCACTGCAAAAGGGGAGAAATATCTACGGTACAACTGTTGTACCCTAGCCGACTTTTGTTTTTCTCAATATTTATGATACAACTGCTGTACCAGCAGAAACCTAAAAGTTAAGCAGGATCCGAACGACTACGAACAGCCATGACACTGCGGGTTTCGAACCGACGAACTCAGGTACAGAAGGCCAGCACCCTAACCAATAAGCCATCGTTCGGTGAAGTAGTAATATGAAAACGATAATAAATAAAACTATTTAAGGAATAAATAGATTTTCATAAATAACAACTGAAATTCATAAATAAATACTGAAAGTAGTAAAGTGGCAAGATAAGTTGTTTCAAAGATCCAAAATTGTTGTATCATAATTAAAGCGAAAGCTAAATATTTTTTATGCTTATGAACATATACAGTGTTATTAAGAAATTATATTTTCTTACCAAAGGCAAATTAGGTTTACAATAACTGTGGGTGTAAATATACAATAGTAAATATCACTATAAAAATTTGCACTGTACAAATATTTTAAACTTAAAATAAATATTTTGTTTCTGACAATGGTTTTTCACATTGATCCGTAATCAGTAGCAAAATGTTAATTATTGATAATGTATAAAGCTACTCTTGTAAGAAACTAATTTTCCTAAGCAACAAAATGCATAACAAATGATGTAAATTAGTAAGTCTGAAAACAAAATGTTGTTTGTGTTGTTTTACTGAACTGCGATTATGTTGGTATGATTTATGAGAAAACAAAATTCAAGCATTCGTTTAACTTGACAAATTGTTAAATCTTTTATTTCATTATCAAATATATAATTAAATGATAATGCTTATAAATGTATATCGCTAAATTCGTATAAAAATGAAAAAGCTAATCTAATAGGTTTTTTAATCAGTATTAGAGTTTATTGGTAATAATCAATAAGCTTTAAGGAATTATCAATAATATTAAATGAATACATTAGAAATTTTTTTTCAAAATTTATTAATACTCAAACTTGTGCATTATGTATTATTTTCGCTCTTCTTTCAAATTTAAAAGTGCATTGATTATAGTCAAAATATTTAATCTTTATGAACTTATTCTAAACAAAATAAAACCATATTTATAAATGAAAAAAATATTTTACTATATTACATGAGTTGTAGATAAATTTGTTTTACTTTACATTTTAAATAGTTAATATAATACGTGCATGCTCTGTGACATAAATCTAAACTTACTTGCATGATGTTAAGTATTTTGACTTCTAATATAAAAAAAATATTTTTTATAAAAATCAGAATACTGGATTAAAAAACATTCTGTACTCGAAATATATTAGTAAATAAAAAAAAATCAGAATTTTATTTTCCACTGTGAAAGTTTTGAAATGTTTTGTACTTCAAGGTTTTTCAAGGTAAAAACATATTCCTACTATGAAATACAGACTATTGTACACGATCTAAAAAATTATCTTTCAGTTATATTCAGTTAACAGTATTCAGTTAAAATACTGTCTAAGTAATTTTTGTTAAATTGTTGATGAAATATACTCATATAAAAATAAGGAAATAAAATATAGAAAGTAAAGGAGAAAATCCCTTTCGAAGTTTAACAAAGCGAGAAAGCAAATTTCTTACTTTCTCCCACTGAGGAAGCTTGTTAAGCTTCGAAACAGCTATTTGCTTTCCTTCCTTCATTTGCGCACTTTGTACGGTAGTCTTTTTCATTTACTATTTTTACACATTGTTTACTGGTTTATTTTAGACTACTTAATTGGCTGGTCACTTAGTCTGAAGCACTAAGCTTGTTGTTACATCGAATGGTATTTAGACCGTGACCTAAGACTTCATGGAGATTCCGAAGGAGAACAATTACAGAAGACAAAAGTATGATCCAAATAGAAACTCTCTTTGAACTGTAGCTATATATTTAACTTTTCTTGTTGACTACTATTTTAGATTCAGTTCTCTCCTTTATGTAAATTTTTTGTAAAATATTTTTAGAATTCATAAGTAAATACTCAAATAAATCAAGTAAAAACATCATAGATCAATTTTGTCATCTCTTAATATAACTTCAAAATAAAAGGAAGATGGAGTAGTTTTCCTTA
>CM063503.1:50176198-50211198 GCA_032207245.1 Pardosa pseudoannulata | reverse complement strand
AGTCGCCTTTGTCATTGACCTAAAACTCGAAACAGAGAATAGGGTTCAAGATACGTGTAAGGCGTTTTAGGGAAGGTGTGGTAAGCATGTCTGAAATTTCCTCCTCATGTTTGGATTGAAAGCATTTTATTATTGTCACCGAGTTTGACCCGAAGGAAATAAGGTAACCCGTGGAAATAACTATGATGTAGACGGATTTCATAGTGTACTCAATTTGCACTCATAATATTAAGAAATATACGAAATGAAATTTTTAAATAAGGAATGCATTTTATATTATGTGAAATTTTATGAAATTTACCTAAATATCAATATTTATACCACTGAATTGAGAGTTATAACTGAAAATAAAAACCTAAGAGGGTGTTTTAATAATTTGTATAATTATTATCACAAATGTCAGCTATGTTATCAGTGGTAACTAATTTAAATAGTTTTAACATAATAATTTTCTACCATTATAAACTATTTAAAATTACAAACATTTAAAACCCTATTTGCATTTTTAAAGGTCATATAACTCCCAAAACTATTGATAGTTTATACTGTAGATTATAAAATAAAATTTATTTAAAATTAATGCAATTAAAACTATAAAAATCTATTCTTTTAGAAATTACAATAATATACGTATTTTGTCCAGGAAAAAAAATAATATTTAACTATTATTTTTGCTGCATATATTCACAGCAAGAGCTTTATTCATAAAATAATTTTATGTTTTACTATAAAAAATACAAACTAATTTTTATTTTAAGAACTAACAAATATTCTATGAATAAACATAACTCTGTTAAATGTAAAATTGATGCACATAGGTCACTTTTAATAATTCTTCCCTTCAAACAAATAATTATTAATAAATTTTAAAGTGAGTTAAATTTGATTTTGAAATTTTAAATGCCTTGACATAAATATATTCCTAAAACATAACAAATTTTCAAGCAGATTAGTCGAGCACAAAAATAATTAATTCTGAAAGCGCACTGACCACTTAATAAAAAATATTTTTTTTATCTCTTCAAACAAAGATTCAGATAAACTACTGGTGAATTGTATAAAAATATATTAGAAATTTTTTTACTAGGTGCTACACATTTTTCTTACTTTATTTATATTGTGAACTCCTCGGAATAAAAAAAAATCAACAATATTTTAAGCCGTCTGGTATTTAGACACTTAGGAAATAGGAATTTGAAAAAAGAATATAATTTTCCTTAAAATTAAGTGAATATATTGCTTACATATATATATATATATATATATATATATATATATATATATATATATATATAACATATTATATATATAAACCGTTATATTAATCTTTACAAAATTAATTAATTCGAAATACTTTTATAATTAAACAATTAAAAAAAATTTAATAATTACACAGGAAACTAAACCTAAAATAAAATACATCCCCAAATTTTGACTTTACTATAAAATCTTTTGCAATATATTACGTATGTTTGTCCTTTTTTCCTTAGAATGTAAAACTAGTCAATGGAATAATTATATCTGCATTTTTCTATAAGAAGAAAAAAGAAGTTTAGTTTTTAACTATTTTTACTGATAGATTCTGTAGCTGTTTTAGGGTAAAACTGCAAAATATTAAATAATCAATCTTAATGAACAAAGGAAAATTATGTACTAGGTAATAAATATGAAGTTTACTTCTTTATAGTTTTATATAATACATAATACTAACTACCCTATGAAATAATTTAAATGTTAATTTTTCTATAAAAAGAAAAATAAAATTTAGTTTTATTCGTTTTTACTGATAGATTTTGTAGACGTTTTAGAGTAAAACTGCAATATAAGTAATAAATATGAAATTCATTTCTTTATAGATTTCTATAATCCATAATTCTAAAAAAAAAACATGTTAGACAGTTAATTTAGGAAGCATTGATAAAATAATAAATGAATAATTACTTCAGTCAGTTTAAAATACTATACAAATTAGTTACACACAATTCGCTAGTTTGCGAAACAGATTAAATCATTTATGAATCGAATTTTCACAATTTAATACCTCTAACAATCAAAGAAAAGTTGTGTTAGTAAAGAAGATGGTAAACAGAAAGGAAAATTCTAAACAATAAGAAGGAAATGAACTTATAATTTAAATGATCTTTCACGCTCAATTAGCAAAAATCTATCAAGCGCAATCTTTATTTAGAGGATTAGACAAATCCCAAAAATAATTTAACCTAAATGAAATCCTTAACACTTTCAGATAAGTTCCAAGCAGCATAAGGTGTTAAAAATGAGATATAATTGCGCAAAGCGACACTAGATCCGCGAAATTACTTCTGCTCACTTAAGCTTGAAAATTAATGAGACGATTCATTACGGCCTTGGCTACAGTTCAAAAGAAACTCCAGCACGTTCTAGGATTTGAAGATCATAAAGAATGTTCCTTCTCCAATTTCATTACTCGCACAGTATTGAGGCTCTTATTTTTCTAGCAAAAAAAATAAACTGTAGAATGATAGTTAAATGAAGAAATAAATAATGTTTAATGCACGAAATATTGTCCGATTTGGTTTCACAAAGAACAAAGTAACTCTCGTCTGATGTTTTTCTAGAAATAAATTACTCCGGCCTAAAGAGTGGACTATCTAAAGGGAAAAACTTTTGTAAATTCACTAAGATTAACTTTTTATGTAAATTGAGGAAATTTAATAAATTTATCCTCTTACGTAAAAGCAAAAATTATTACCTATTGAAATTTATAATTTACATCTTCTTGAGTTTAAGTTAAAGAAGAATTAGCGGAATTTGTTTTAGATATAAACAAAGTATGTGTATATATATATATATATATATATATTATATATATATATATATTTTTAATATATATATATATATATATATATTTATATATAAATATATATATATATATTATATATGTATGTATATATATATATATATATATATATATATATATATATATATATATATATATATTGTAGCGTACTGGGGCTCTAAGTGTGCCCGAAAAAAGGATAGCGGAGGCCTACGTGCAGATTATGATATTTATTAAGAAACACAATATTGAAGTTATGATTAAAATACAGATGAAACGATGAATATCTACAATGAAAAAAATGATCGATGCAGGAATCAGCTTCCTAAGAGAAAAAAAAAGGGGGAGTACTCTCTCAGTCGCTCCCTCGAAGTTTTGGGCCGATGAGTTCACAGCAGACTCGATCGGTCAAAAATCCTCTTTGGGCCTTAAACTCTGCTCTTCTTATATCGTCGTCTGACCGCCAGAATGTCCATCTCAGCTGATCGGACAGCTGGTTGATGACGTCGTGGGAAAAGCGCTTGTAGACTCTCTCGCAGGTGCCAGGGAAGTTGCAGTAATCGCGAGCAATCTCGCCCGATCATTAGTCGCTGTCTGTGGACAATCAATTTGAGAACAAGATAGGAAAGTATTGTTACTTTCCTTACAATGTAGAGGACTTCTGACGTGTGAAACTCTTTTTTCGGGATGCCATTGAAACGAACACTGGAAACACATCCCAACGAATTTCTCAGACAGAATGATTTAGATGGTCCTTGGTGTTCACAATCCTCTATTCAGCATCCCATTCTGGGCGAAACAACGTCCTTTCACTAGGTAAAGAAGAGCTCAGTTCAAATGCCCACAATAGGCACGTTTGCTATTCTTCTACGTTAGGCTGGTTTTTCTCACGGTTTTAGTTAAGTCTGTATCAGGAATTCAATGTAACGAGAATTCGTTACAATATATATATATATATATATATATATATATATATATATATATATATATATATATATATATATATATATATATATATATATATGTAACAAGTTATTTTCTCAAGTAACAATAATTATGCAGCCCCCATTGTTTTAACTTGACCGGGCTACTGGGAAAGGAAAAGTCTATAACTTCAAGCAGTAATAAAAATACAGTCGGTCGACATTGAAGAGAACGGGACGTCTAATTAAAACTTTATTTCAGAGCTGCTAAAACGGACATCTTTACAAGTCAACAACAGACAAAGGAAAGACACAAAAATCACTCTGCTCGAACAGAGGTGCACACAAAAGCGAAAACAGAAATAATTTTCCCACTTACTCAGCGAATTTAAGTGCAAGATCAGGAAAAACGTGGATCTATTTGGCGGCCATAGCTGGGAAACGTGTTGAATAGACAGAAAATTTGCATCTATAGTATAGAAAGCTTTGGAAAATGGATCGAAAGAATTTTAAGTCGAGAACGCTTCTTTGATTAAGAGAGTGGAAAAAGATTTTAAGGAATTAGAATGGGAGAGAGGAGGTTTTTAAAGAAATAATAAGTTATATAGTTTTGATATATTTATATATATACATATACGTTTATCATTAGTTATCCTAATTTTTTTAAATCAATGTTAATTTACTAAACTAAATAAAAATTGGAGCAAATCGTCTTTCCCCTATAGCTTCTCCAAAGATATATTAAAATAGTATATGGTAAAATTATTAGATATGAGACTATATTAAGAGTTTAGTCGAAAAATGTCTTATTTTTTGCAGCATTTATAGTATATACCGAACTAGTAAAATATTAGTTTTAAAATTAGCCTCATTTCTCTAGTATAAACTATAAGTTATTGCGATTATAGGTTGTAAAATCAACATACTCTATTTTCTTTATTTCAAAACTATCACTTTAGATGATATTCCCCGATTTTATGAAAATAAAAGATGAAAAAACCCAAAAATAAATAAGTACATAAAATAGTGAATAAAATGATTTAATGCTACGTATGTCCTATGCATTTCTACTTTTGTAGGAAAGAAAACAGAAATCATTTCATTTATCAAATAGCTTATCTTGTTCGATAGTTTTTCTGTAAATCTAGGTTGCTGCTGGAACCCAATTCTGTCAAATGTCATCACTAATAACAGATCTTTTACTCCATTTCTCGTGTTCATCTTTGATGCATCTGGGTGTTCAGGTTAAAACTTATTCTATTTTTTAATCCATTACTAAAAGTCTTACAAGAAAAACGTCAATTAAAATGATTTTTGTGAACACTTTAAGTGTTCCATTTATGCTATTATTCACATCTAAAACATGCTGATCTGCAGTTAAATATATATTTAATTTTCAATTTTTCGAATTTTTAATTCTTCTTATATATATATATATATATATTATATATATATATATATATATATATATATATATATATATATATATATATATATATATATATATATATATATATATATATATATATATATATATATATATTATATATATATATATATATATATATATATATATATATATATAATATATATATATATACATATATATATATATATATACATATATATATATATATATATATATATATATATTTATATATATATATATATATATATATATATATATATATATATATATATATATATATATATATATATATATATATATATATATATATATATATATATATATATATATATATATATATATATATATATATATATATATATATATATATATATATATATATATATATATATATATATATATATATATATATATATATATATACACAACTTTTAATCTATACAATATGAAAAAAATAGCTGATAGTTATGGAATATGAAATATAATAGATTCTAGATTTACCCAAAAGTTCTCAATTTTTAATATTTATTTAATGTTATTTCATTGCATAAAGATTATCTCATTTTTTTATTTCCATACATTAATTTAGATCTATGAAAATTAATATATCATGTCTTTAAAGTAACAATGAGTATTAAATCGTCATAATTTGAAAAAGGCATGATTTATTTTCTTCAAAATATCAAGCTAAGCATAATGAAATCAAAATATTTCAATAACTTTTATCTAAATTTTAAAAATTTCCCTGTTAGTCATACATTTGTAATTCAAAACCTAAATTTCATATTTTCCACTTTGGTAATTCTGGCATAGTATTAAAAATTTCAAATTTTCTCTTGCATTACTTTTTCGTTTGGTATCATTCATATTTTAGAAAATTTTATTCGTCATAAAACCGGGAGGGTTTTTTTTGTACTGGATATATTTTCTGAGTACATTGTCCACTTGTCCATGACTACCACATTTTCTGTTCATTACCCTTTCGTATTTTATTGTTCAAATTCTCTGGAAAGTCCGGAGAATTTGAACAAATAAGAATTTTGATATACACATCTAAATTAGCAGGAAAAATAAAATCTAGGTAGTTAAAAACCTATTCATTCGGCAAAAGTATTTTTCAGCATTTTACACTGTCTACTAATAAATATTTGCGCAGTTCAGAGCGCTCTGATTTCGAGAAAGGTATAATTATCGGCTATCGCAAATGTAGCCGGTCCTTAAGGGACATATCTAGCGATCTAATGTACCCAAAATCGACAATGGTCTATGTGTTTAAGACGTGGAAGGTGAGCGGTGATTGTTGGAATGTTCCCCGAGTCGGCAAACGAAACTGGTAGATAGAGACCGACGAGTACTGTCCAGAGAAATTCGGAAGAACCGCACCCAACCAATGACCCTCATCCTCGTGGAGTTTCAATATGCATCCGGGAGTATTGTTTCAATGAATACCAACCGTAAGGAAGCACATATTCTTGGTTTTCGTGGTCGTGCTGCTGACCATAAGCCTTTGATCAAAAATTCCAATCACGCTGCTCGTTTAATGTGGTGCAAAGCACATCGAAATTGGACCCTAGATCAGTGGAAACGGGTTCTTTGGAGCGACGAATCAAGGTTCACCCTTTACATTTCGGATGGCAGGGTCTAGGTCTGGCATCTACATGGAGAACGTCTCCTCCCTGAATGTACTCTGCCAACAGTCAAGTTCGCGGCGGAGGTAGGATTATGGTCTGGGGATGTTTTTCCTGGTATGGACTGAGACCCTTGGTCCCCATTCATGGTAAGCTCAACGCCGATGCTTACTTCACTTTTTTATGACAATGTGCTTCCTACGTTGTGGCAGATTTAAAAGTTGGACCCCTGTTATTTCCAGGACGACAATGTAAGTTATTATGTTTCTAGGTTAACCAAGGATTGCTATGGTGCCAATGGAGTTCATCGAATGGACTGGCCTGCCCAAAGCCCAGACCTGATCCGTATCGAGAATCTCTGGGAAGTGTTGGATCGCAGAATAGAATGGTGCACTACACGTACAAAATAGGTGAAGGAACTTGTATGTCTACTGCAAGCCGAGTGAAGATAATACTACTAGCTGTAATACAAAGACTTGTTGAAAGTATGCCCCGGAGGGTTCACGCTGTAATTGCCTCTCGTGGAGTTTCTACCAATATTGATTTTGAATAAAGTTAGTTTTTCTATCACAGGTGTCCAAATACTTATTGGTAGACAGTATACATATATATACATACATATATATATACACATATATATATATATATATATATATATATATATATATGTTTATATGTATATATATATATATATATATATATATATATATATACATTATTTACATACCAGAAAAAGTTAGATTTAAAAATGGCACTTTGCTCATTTTGAAATACTTTTAATTATTGAATCTTCCTAAGTGCACATAGTTCCAATATGCAAGCTTGATGTCCAAGGAATACGTACTGTGTAATGTGTTTGTAACAGTATATTGTTAATATTGAATGGATTCATATATAAACCTAGATTTTTGTGATATTGTGCTATTGAGAAAGGTGATAAATGAACAGTGATCTTCTTTTAATTAATATCTTTAAAAGTTCCTGGATTCTGCTAATGAGGGTTCAGGTCTTTCTTTGGAACATTATTACATATGATAATTTTTTGAATTAATATTAGTAAAATTATTTCTTTTTATATGAATTAATTGTAACCTTCCAAGTAGCTATGCCTCAAATACTGATTAGTTAACATTGTGGTTATTAGTGGTTGGCAGGTTAAGATATATTTTCTAAATGAAAACAATTATATTTATAATTTTAAAACTTTTGGTTACTATTTATATATCATTTTGTAAGCCAATATTTCAGTACACTAAGCAAAACAAAAAATATTTTGAAATACAAAAAGAAAATTTTTAAAAATATCATTCATTTTGAAAGTTTTTTTTTTAAATTTCAAGTATTTTCTGACCATTACTTATAAAAATATTTTTACCATTTCCATGTCATTTGAAGGTTAAAAAGCTTAATATTCGTTTTTGAAAATAAAAAATATGGGACATTCATGAAAAAAATTGTGCATATTAAGACCTTTTCGGAATTATCTTTTGTGTTTCGGCGCGTCAAAAGGAAACTTTAGGAATGATTGAGAATCAAGTTAACTCTTTTACCGTTTAGCTCCATAAAATTCGTTTTAAAGATCAATTCCGTACTGATAAAAAAACTAGTTTCGCAAAAGTGAAAAATAAAAGGTCGACGCATTTACATAAAATTGGATATAGAACTGAAGCTGAAAGTAGGCTAAAAAAGTTTCTAGCATATAAAGAAATAATGCCATTTTTTTAGAATGAAAATAGGTTTTTCAGCACTCACAGAATGCATAAAAAATAGATTTCCTTTTTCGAACTTTTTGCATATTACAGAAAAAAGTTTCTTATTTATAAATATCGTAAAATATATTCTAAGTTTTAAAATATTATTCTAGAAAAAGATTTTAAATGTAACATGCTAACATTTTAAGCTCTTGTCAATTTTTTAAAAATATAAATTATAAAAAGAGCATCAATAAATATAGATAAATAAAAATAATATTTAGTAAAATTTATTTAAAAATAGGCATATTAGCTTTATTTTATTTTATTTTGTTCAGAATTCGAAAGGGTTTATAACATTTTGAAGTAAATTGTATCCTAATTATATAAATTGCTGATTAGAAGCTTTCATAAATCTATAGAACATACGTGTTTTTATTTTATTTTACAGCGCACTTAAGATTGTACATCATAGTTTATCTTAAAAAATAAATTTTGCTTCATTTTTTTAGAGTTTAGAAATACTCGTATTAAGTTTTGGTTAAATGAAGTTTATCATTATAAAATCTTTATTAATATTTTGTGTGAAATTCGTTAACTGCACGTTTCAATAGAAAATCTAGAAATTGAGTGTGTGTGTGTGTATGTACTTAAGTTAGATCCATCAACGGTTATTTGTGGTTATTGTGATGAGAAATTTTCTTCATATCTAGAAAATTACATGAGGAATTATACTCAAACTTTAGAAGTATAAAAGAAAATTGTAAAAGTCCTATATTTCCACAATTCTCTAGTTGGCCGTAAAAAACTGAAGAAAGACGAATATGTTATAATAACTGTAAAAACAAGGACAAATATGTTATTATAATAACTGTAAAAACGAATGCATGAAAATATTTGAATATATAGCCCAGGATTAGAAGAATTCTTGTAATAATTGGTTTTGAGTTTTACAGGAATACCATGTATACTCTTGGAATCTTCAAGTTTATTATACAAACAATTTTAATTACCACCAAGTGATTTATATGCAATATAGTTTAGTGATCTCCATATAAAAGAGCGATATTTTGGGAAGCATGACAAAAAATATTGTACACCATATCCTGCAATCAGAATTGAAAAATTACAAATGTTGAATGAAAGTTGAGCATAATAACTAAATTAATGTTCAATGCGCATATGGAAAAGCAATTAAAACAGAAAGTTCATAATGTTTCAGCTAAATGTATAAAGCAAACCATCGCGAAATTCCGAAAACTAATTCAAAATTCCGAAAGTAACCATAGATAGTATAAGATCGAAATCATTTGTTCAGAAAATGAACTTTAAACACGAGAGGGCGTATTTAAATACAGAATAATATTTTGCATAAAGACAAAATATGCATAGAGCATATTGAAGGCAATACTTTCAATGTTTATTTTAATTGTATTAGGGGTAGACTAGGCAATTCTTTGTAGTTCCAGTTCTTCATTGAATTAAAGCATAAATCTCAATGATTATTTAATTCAACGAAACTCTGAATTTAGACGGCATTTGCCGTACTTCAAAACAACACTAAATATAATACCCCAATATCGTAACTGTGTCATCCTAAATCAAGAGCCATGTCAATTCTCAGGATATGTACCTTATTTCAGCCTTTTCTGGTTACTAACCAAATGACACATTTCCACTAAAATTAATCCTGGCAGTGTGAAAATACAAATTAATCACCAAGATCTCACCAAGTTTAAACATGAAATAATTTATAATTATAATTTTAATCTTGAAAATTGGAAATCATGGAAATAACTATCCTTAAGTTCAAAGATTGAGTCTAATTTTAAATCTGCATTTGAAATTAATTTTGAGATTGATTGGTCTCAAGAGTTACGGTCTGTTTTTTTTTCTGTGCTACACGAAAGCTAATGAAAACAGGACCTACTCCTTAAAGTCCAATATGAACGGCTCCAGTCTTCCATACAACCTGGGAGACTCGAACCCAATAACTCATACCGTTGTTTAGTTAAATTTTGATTTTATTTTTTAGTTAAGAACGTACATTTTTTGAGACCCCTCTTTCAATATTTCTTAAACTGGAATACTGGGGAAGATTTTTGTTAGAAGAAAAAAATATATCTTTAGCTTTTGAGTGTGGCAGTTCTAAATATAATAGATCGCATAATTTCTAAAATTTTTACTTTTGTCATTTTGTCTGAGCTCAGTGGGAAGTAAACCTTTAACCCCCCCCCTTTGCGTACATCCCTGTATATATATATATATATATATATATATATATATATATATATATATATATATATATATATATATATATATATATATATATATATATATATATATATATATATATATATATATATATATATATATATATATATATATATATATATATATATATATACATATATATATACATATATATATATATATATATATATATATATATATATATATATATATATATATATATATATATATATATATATTATATATATATATATATATATATATATATAATATATATATATATATATATATATATATATATATATATATATATATATATATATATATATATATATATATATATATATATATATATATATATATATATATATATATATATATATTATATATATATATATATATATATATATAATATATATATATATATATATACATATATATATATTATATATACATATATATATATATATATATATATATATATATATATATATATATATATATATATATATATATATATATATATTTATATATATTATATATATATATATATATATATATATATATATATATATATATATATATATATTTATATATATATACGCAGCTCCTTATTTAATCGGCCTTCGATCAACATGTAAATATGAGGAAAATAATTTAGTTATGTAGAATATTTTATATATTACATATATAAAACATAGACGTTAAAGCTAATATTTCATCTAACATAATATTTTCTAGAAAACAATAGATAAATTAGTGTGGTGTACTTTTAAGTAACAGAGTTTCAAAGTTATTCAGCATTTTCATAACTTAATAAAAGAACATTTCTGAAACAAAACTAAAACTGCTACTCCATGATTTTAAACTATTTTGTTGATTTAGTATCAATACTATCATTTAATCTCTCAATTGTTTTCAATTCTATTTCTGTTCTGTTTTCCATCTGTTCTAAGTATAAAATGTACAGAAATTTTTAGCAATTGCCATGTTAGCTCTCAAAAATAAATACCTTATTCGCTGAGTAAGAACCTACATACTCAATGTACCGTAACGTAGTTCAGTTTCTCTTGGGAAGAGCAAATAGCCCACGCGCTAATGTTTTTTATACATAACGTTATCAGGTTAAAATTGTTTCTGACTGCTAAATTCAGAGTCTGATTATGTTCTCATTCTCGAACAATAACATTAATAAATTATATTTGAATAATAAGTATTGATTAGTTGTAAAATTTATACGTCAATGATGGGTTAGGGTATAAAGTACTGTCGATTTACGGTAGCTTATGGTTATGAAAAAAAAGAATAGAATTATTTTTCCCGTGAACTTTTATTATAGTCCATTACTTTCCTAAAGATGTTTCTCAGTATGTGATTGATATCAACTATTACCCTAATTTACTGCAATTTCTAGCCTGCGTCATTTTGCAATTTATAGATCAATATAGAGGCTGTAGAAACAAAGACTCGAAAGGAAACCATCATTTGATATATATATATATATATATATATATATATATATATATATATATATATATATATATACAGACTATACTAAGTGATGATATGAAAAAAAGGAAAAATATATATCATCAGTTTTGTGTAATTATGTATGCATGTATAGAGTGGAGGTGTATTTGTGTGTAGGTGTAAATAAATAAATATTAATTGATTAATTTATTTACACACAAAAAAAAACAAAACACATACATCTATATATATATATATATATATATATATATATATATATATATATATATATATATATATATATATAGTGGAGTACGCAGCATTTTTGCACGGGGGGTTCATAATTTTTTGACACTACTAAAAGAAATTCGAGTATGTAAAAAAGCCCTATTATTTTCCTAATTTAGTCAGATAGACTGTTTTGACTTTTTATTTAGACAACGTTGTTTAGTTAAATTTTGATTTTATTTTTTAGTTTAAGAACATACATTTTTTGAGACCCCCCCTTTCATTATTCCTTAAACTGGAATACTCGAGAAGATTTTTGTTAGAAACAAAAAACATATCTTTAGCTTTTGAGTGTGACAATTCTAAAAAATAATAGCTCGCATAATTTCTACTAAAATTTTTATTTTTGTCATTTTGTCTGAGCTCAATGGGGGGGGGGGTAAACATTTAACCCCCTTTTGCGTAAATCCCTGTATATATATATATATATATATATATATATATATATATATATATATATATGCACTCGTAAATCAAAACAGTTTTATCACTCACATTAAAAAATTTCTTTGCTATTTATTCAGTAAATTTGCTCATTTAAAGAACATAATTAAGGCCTTATATATCATATCTACCTGTACACTTTGAAAAAAACGAATCATATAGTTTCGATTCCTTTTACTTACGAAAAATATACTAGTTTCTATACAGATAGCTCAGTGTTTTTCAATAAATAAAAACCTAATTCCACGTCATTACAAACCAAAAAAAAAAAAAAAAAATACGGTTCAGAACTTTTTGCTATTGCATTGCTAATCAGATTTTGAATTAAACTGAATCTGTTACTTTTTTCAAGTGAAGTTTGGTGATTTGGGCATTAAGGGTACTACTATCTACGTATGGAAAAATATTTTTAATCACCCTCTATCATAAATAGCTGTGAATGATTCGTACATTTTACAGAACCGTTATATAAATATATAGAAGAGTTTTATGTCTCTGGAATTACAGATCATTAAAATATTAAATTCCTTAAATTAGCTTTCTTAAAATGATGGAAATGTTTTGTGACATGCAACAGTTTTTCGTATAAATCCCACAGTTTTAACATCTTACGAAACTTAAAAAATATGTAGTTTTGAAAGAGGAACGTAATGGTGTAAACTAATTTTTAAAAATTCCAACGTCGAGAAAAGGATTAATGGAAATATATAATATTCTAGAAAAAAGCCAATATCGCTGTCTAGATGATTTTTACTCCTCAGTATATAAGATTTAAATAAGTTCAAAAATATCATTTAGGAAACGTTTTAAAACATCTTACATTGATTCCCTACACTTCTCGGTTCACTTTTAACTGATCTAAGTTCCTTTTTAAAGTTGTGGCCGCAGACTAGGCTACTTTCTCTGGGAAAGATTTCTTCTCCGCATCTCTGTCTGAATCTAACCCTTTAATCCACATATGTTTTCATGATCCTTCTGCTTCTGCCTTTGAAAGAGTAACATGTCGTTCTCATAACTCAATAAAAGTTTAAATTCCTCTACGGGCACTGCGTGTTCTTCCTTTGGAATTTTCCGACTGCATGTTGTTCAATAAGCTAAATGTTTAGGCTTCTTTTTTCGCAGTTACTCAGGCAAGTAATAACAACTGAGGCTAGAAATTCATGTAACCGGTGGAGTAAATTGTGTTGGGCTATGTATATATATATATATATATATATATATATATATATATATATATACATATACATATATATATGTATATATATATATATGTGTGTGTGTGTGTGTGTGTGTAACGAAAATTCTCAGGGGTTTAAAAAACTTAAGTCAAGAGCTAAAAATTCTCGCGTCATTTTGCATTCCCCTTTTTAACCCCTAAGTAAATTTAGAGTAAACAAATAAAAAATAAAAAAAACATTTTTTGCTCGATTATCCGCCTGGAATGTAAAAAAGATCTTTCCCTAATATGGGGCAAACATATGCATAAGTATGTTATATCACCTCATACTACTGTTATTCAGAAGTTATTCAGTGTATTATTTAGTCACACTAACCTTTAAAATTTTAAATTATATTTGAAAACCTGACACAGATATACATTGTAATTATATAGTTTCTGTTTTTCCAAAAGTATAGCAGCGTAATGAAAACGTAGAATGTAAACAAAATTGAAAAAAAAAATATTAGTACAATGAAAAGATTACATTTTTAAAGGAAAATTCACATTTCAATTCAAGTGATTGACACATATTTTGAATGTCATTTTGAAGAACACCATTCTGTACTATTTGAGTCAATTTGCATATTTTATCTGTTTAAGCTGTAGAACGCTATCACAACTATTTTTTAATACCATTATATACTGTTGACATTAAAATATCATTGTGATCTGTTAATTTTTACGTAAAAGATAAATATGTACTTTAGAAGCAAAGATTTATATTTTATTTGAAAATTAAATAATTGGATTTTATTTTCTATTATACTGAAACTATTTTAAAATCTTTAGGTGGGAAATTTACTTAATTCATTCATGCGTGGTTAAGGAATCCCGTTCTCGAAATGACATTAAATTTTTCCCATTTAATATTTTGTAATTAAATCATTAGTTTATGATGCTTAGAAGTTTGATAAAAACATGTATTTAATTAAACAAGTAATATTATTAGGATTAACTCATTTGGAAACTTAAATAATTGCCATTGTTCTGATAAATAACGCATATTATAAAGTAAGGAAATGCGTATAGCTAAATGTATAGAATAGAGTTAAGACACGTTTAAGATAATTGAGCTTCGCAATGAATGAGTTACGTAACTTGCTGATTTAGTTATACAAAGCATCCTGTAATGTTATTACGGTTTTTGGGACTGATTGAATCGAGTTACACAAATAAGCTCTGGTTGTATGAAATCAACGAGCATGATTTTCTATTCTAATTACATCACTTTTACATATTCTGATTAACACTTCTACTGCTAAAATTTGCACAAACTGTATTCAACAACAGCGTTTGAATGCTTAAAATTTTATTAATATAGTTTGAAAACCCATAAATTTGAAATGTTTGCTTTAAAAATAAATGTTTTCTTTTGAATAACAAATTTTTTTTTGCCAAATTTCTCTCAGTTTTTTATAGAAATTATAAAAAATATACTTTATTATACTTATAAATCATACAAATAATTATTAATAACTGAAATATATGACAATCATTCTTGAAAGTCAATAAATGTCAGAATCCAGCTCAAATACTTTCGTATGTTATATGTAGCCAGATAAAAATACCAAATATTCTATATTCCTCTTTCGATTGACTAGTTTTGTTAAACACTTGACACAAATCTACACTTATGGCTGATCATAATTATATCATATTTTATCTATCGAGATCAATATTTTATTAAATCTTCTGTTCACCCATAGACGCATAAATAATTTATTGAATATTTTATTGTATTTTTGTCTTGTGGACGTCTAAGAGAGCTGAAATACTTTCGTATGTTATATGTAGCCAGATAAAAATACCAAATATTCTATATTCCTCTTTCGATTGACTAGTTTTGTTAAACACTTGACACAAATCTACACTTATGGCTGATCATAATTATATCATATTTTATCTATCGAGATCAATATTTTATTAAATCTTCTGTTCACCCATAGACGCATAAATAACTAATTGAATATTTTATTGTATTTTTGTCTTGTGGACGTCTAAGAGAGCTGAAATACTTTCGTATATTATATGTAACCAGATAAAAATACCAAATATTCTACAGTCCTCTTTCGATAGACTAGTTTTGTTAAACACTTGACACAAATCTACACTTATGGCTGATCATAATTATATCATATTAAATCTATCCAGATCAATATTTTATTAGTTCTTCTGTTCACCCATAGACACATAAATAACTAATTACATATTTTATTTTCGTCTTATGGATGTCTAAAACCTTTATAAGCAAAACTTTAAGATTGAAATTATTAACCTCGAGATTTTGGTTCACACAGATTATTTAAAGGCTACATTAATTAAATTCCGGTGATGTAAATTCCGGTATTATTAATTCTCGTGTTAAAAGAATTCATTGTAAAGGTTACAACTAAACTACGACATTTTATAGTATAAAGTAAAACGTGTAGAAGTTAATTTAGATTTAGCGTGATTTTATTGCTACAAAACAAGCATGTATTCAGCCATCTATAACTTGCATTATGTTCTTAAAAATTTGCATATTGATAAATGAAACACTTTCCTTAAATTATATGGGATGAATAATGTTTAGGAAATCTAAAGTCAAGTCAGAATTTGCACCATCGACTTGCACATACATCAAGTTTCTCTTTTATTTTGACATTCAATGTTGTTAATTAAGATTAAATCATCAAATATCTCATAAAATTAAAAAACTACCATTCTGTATCAGTGACAAATATTTTAATCACAACAAAATATATATTTTTTAGTTTCTTACATTATTACCGTACATAAATGCACGTATTTTGATGAAATATTTCTTTTATGACAAACAAACAGATTTTAAATGTATGGTATATTTTAATCAACATATTAAATACTTTTTTAAACTGGAGATAATTATATATATATATATATATATATATATATATATATATATATATATATATCTATATATATATTTATATATATATATATATATATATATATATATATATATGTATCTCTCTCTCTCTCTCTCTCTATATATATATATATATATATATATATATATATATATATATATATATATATTGTTCGTTTTAAAAAATAAAGAATTGGAAAGTTCTTTTAATACCTCTATTTATTGATTCTAAATCTTAAAATTTACATTTCAAAAGAATTGACCACACGATCTAAAAGTTCGTATTTTCCCTTTAAATGTATGCTCCGAGACTTATATTTTTAAACTAAGAATATATTTTGCAATATTCATAAATAAGGAGCTACTCTTCCTGTAATATGCAAAAATTTCTAAAAGGAAATCAATTTTTTATGCATTCAAGTACAGAAAAACCTATTTTCATTTTTAAAAAAATAGCGTTATTGCTCTATATGCTGGAAACTTTTCCAGTCTAGTTTCGGCTTCAGTTTTCCACTTCTATATCCAATTTTATGTAAATGCATCAACCTTTTATTTTTCACTTTTGCGAAACTAGTTCTTTATCGGCAAGGAATTGATTTTTAAAACGAATTTTATAGATCTAAACAGTAAAAGAGTTAACTTTATTCAGAATCTTTTCTGAAGTTTTCTTTGAATTCACATAACCACAAAAGATAATGCCGAAGAAAAAATTCATGAATGGCACAAAAATTTTGCCGGTGCCCCTCTTTTTTCATTTCGAATAACTGACATTAAGCATCTTTGTGACCCTCAATAGATTCTGGATTCGTAAAAATATTTTTATAAAAACAAATATTATGAAATTGTCATATTATGTTTAAGCATAGATTTGTAATGAAGAATAGTCTATAAGATTATCTTTACGTGCATTAAAATATTTTATTCAGTTCATTAGAATTTTATTTTATATTCAGAGATATAAACCTATAGATAAAGTTATAAAATAATTCGTATGATTTTTCACATTACATTAGGAAAATATATCTCAAAATATTATATTTTAATAAGAACTATGTTAAATAAATGACTATAGATTCGAAACTGTTAAGAGCTTTACCTGCTTAGGTTCCGAACTAAGTGTTAACAATGATAATGAGCCGAAAGTTCGCAACCGAGTTTCTGCCTCTACCAGATGCTTTTTTCGTATCCACAAATATCTCATAAACCAGTGGTCGGCAAACTTATTAGCCAAAGAGCAAAATATTAACATTACAACAATTTTATAACACATTGGGAGCCAAATCTGCTTGTTTAGTAAACTTTTATTACAATAAATAAGTAGTACACTAAATAAAACTAAATTTCATACTTAATGAATATTTATTAATGCGAATGTTGTGCTTGCATCTCCTTGGAAAGTTTGAGTAAGTCAGGTTTATATGTTGTTGTTTTTAATTTTAGGCATGATTCCAAGTTCTGATCAATAAGACGACTTCTCAATTTACTCTTGATAATGTTCATGCTTGAAATAGATTGTTCGCTGTAAAACCAAAAAGGGAAAGAACCGCAAACGAGAGCTTTTTCAGCTGATCGTAAGAGTCAGGAGTACTATTCCAAACGTTGAAAATGATCATGTCCTCCTTCTCCAGGTCATTCAGAGCAGACCACTTGTGTTGCGAACTAAGACAACATTTTATCTTCTCCAATATAACCAATTCAACTAAAAAATTTTCCAACATTTGGACAAATAGAAGTTCTCGAAAAAATCGATTACAAATTTTGCACTGGAACCACAAACATATATATTTTACGCATTGAATGATGTTTTACATGTAAGGATTTGTAATTTTAGACACTGAGTTGATTCGCAGTTCTCCAAACTACGTTTCTAGAAGTCAAATTACAGTATAGAACTGGAAGAATCTTCAAATAATATATAAACCTAACTTTGAATTACGTTTTTGCGTTTTAACATAAAAAAAACCCTCAAAATTCACATTTATTATAACATAACTTGCTGTAGAGACCCGAATTTGACTCTGCTTAAAAAACATTGTTTTTCTTCCTGGCAAGTAGATTTTTTTCCCATTCTAACATGACCTAATCAATTTTCCTAAGCTTTGAATTCTTTTGAATTAACAACCTACACGAAAATTTTGCTTTGTATATTTTACGCATTGAATGATGTTTTACATGTAAGGATTTGTAATTTTAGACACTGAGTTGATTCGCAGTTCTCCAAACTACGTTTCTAGAAGTCAAATTACAGTATAGAACTGGAAGAATCTTCAAATAATATATAAACCTAACTTTGAATTACGTTTTTGCGTTTTAACATAAAAAAAACCCTCAAAATTCACATTTATTATAACATAACTTGCTGTAGAGACCCGAATTTGACTCTGCTTAAAAAACATTGTTTTTCTTCCTGGCAAGTAGATTTTTTTCCCATTCTAACATGACCTAATCAATTTTCCTAAGCTTTGAATTCTTTTGAATTATCTTTTGTCTACCTTTCTCAAATTGTTTTAAGATTTACATTTTCTTCTCGGATAAAATTCTTTTTCCGCGAGCGTCAGGATTGAAGTTTAGGGTTTTATAAAATTTTAAGAATACGGTCACGGCCGAATAGAACTTACGTGAAACTTTTAAGAAAAGGAGAAAAACAGAAATCATTATTTGTCATATTTTTCAGGTATGAGAAAAATGGATTTTTCTCGTTTTATTTTCGCATAGGTTTTTCTTTAAGTCGTTCTATTTCACTTTGTATATATCTTCCTGTATATAATATGTTATTTGTTTGAGAATTCTGTATAAATATTGTTTTAAATACCTATTTTAAAATCCCTCCCAAGCTATATTTTTAATTAAGCGTCTTTTGTGTATGGATATTATTGAAGCGGAAACACTAGCAATTTTTGTTTAATACCTTTGTAGAGTACTGGTTTATTACAGCTACAGTAGGCTTCGCTTAAACCTCTGACTGCTCAATTTGTAAACCGAGGTCTCTTTTAAAATTGCGTAATTTTTTGTTGCATAGTTCAAGATATATATATATATATATATATATATATATATATATATATATATATATATATATATATATATATATATATATATATATATATATATAACAAAATTGGGCCCTAATCTTTTTAATTGTCCTGACTTCCTGGTATTGAAAAGAAGTTTGTATATATATATATATATATATATATATATATATATATATATAATATATATATATATATATATATATATATATATATAATATATATATATATATATATATATATATATATATATATATATATATATATATATAAATATATATATATATATATATATATATATATATATATATATATATATATATATATATATATATATATATATATATATATATATATATATATATATATATATATATATATATATATATATATATATATATATATATATATATATATATATATATATATATATATATATATATATATATATATATATATATATATATATATATATATATATATATATATATATATATATATATATATATATATATAATATATATATATATATATATATATATATATATATATATATATATATATATATATATATATATATAATATATATATATATATATATATATATATATATATATATATATATATATATATATATATATATATATATATATATATATATATATATATATATATATATATATATATATATATATATATATATATATATATTATATATATATATATATATATATATATATATATATATATATATATATATATATATATATATATATATATATATATATATATATATATAGAGGGTTAATATATATTATATATATATATATATATATATAATACGATATACAAAATATATATATATATATATATCTATATATATATATATATATATATATATATATATATATATATTATACTATATACATTTAAAAAAATGAAAACCCTTATATTTATGTACTGTATATTATCCTATTGGAATAAGAATTCTTTACATAATAAAAATAATTCATCAATTGTTGACTACCTACAATTCTTTCTAAGAAGCTCAATGATAAACAGTTCGTAATCATAATGTTTTTAAAGTCATCGGAGCGGTGTTGTACTCCACGTTTCAACACTTTCAATACAATTCAAAAGCTGAGAACTGCTCTACCGCATTGGGATGACTCATATTTGTAACCCGTCATAACGATTTAAAATTTCGATGTTTAGTTAATGCTAAATCATTTCGCTTTCTGGTTTCCATATCGACAAATTGCTCGTAAGCGAGCAAGGCATAAAATGTGAATACACTCCTTCAAAGTTCCAAATAGAATTTGTTTCCTTCTGATTATCTGCCAACTCATGACCACCAGCAGGTTGTGCTTATTTCTTTAAAATTCCAGGAAAGTGTAGTACCTTACTCCTTTGTTTTTTCTCCTTTTCTTTACGTGGAAGAGGGAGAATTCTCAGAAATTAAAACAAGAGCGAAGGGAAAGAAAAGAAGGGGTTCTTTCTGAATACATTGTGAATATTCCTATGCCAGTTAAAAGAAGGTTCGAAAACTGATAATTATAACCGATGTAAAGATCACATAAAGCGATAATTTTAAAATCGGGAGTATCAAGTTAAAAATCGGGACCAAGTGTTTTCGATAACAATAAACGATTGATAACATTAGCCACAATCACATTAAGAAGTCCACTGTATATGTTTTGGGTTTTATTGAGCACGTTTTTAAACATCAATATGTTTTTGCATTAAGTTTAATATTGTATATGATATACGCTTGGCGGTAAATTAATGAAATATATAATGCAGGAAATTTAAAAAAATAATGTTCATCCTCTGGTTACTCATTCCACGCTTTTCAGAATGCGATTTTTATCCCGCCTTTTCACCGTTTAACCAGTGAAAGAAATTATATACAGTAATAAACGTTTAATTATGTAATAAATAGAATTATAGGAATAGAGCTATAGTTATATTAGATAATTCAATAATAGTTTTATTATGTAATAAATAAAAATTAACTGTAATTCAACTGAAATTAATTAAAAAAATTGTGATAACATTTTCAATTTAATTTTCTGATAGATTAGTTTCTCATTATAAAATCTATATGTAAAATATTTTCTAGAGAGAAATAAATGCATATCTGAATTCCTCAATATATATAGAGATTTAAAATACACAAAAAATACATAATTTTTGAAGTGATTAAGATTTATAAATTCAGTAGTCAGAGGGTTAATTTTAGTATACAGTAGTGCGTATTTTGAGATTTATCTAGTTTGGTTTGGTTTGGTTTGGTTTTGGAGCTCTACGGTCTGCTTTTTGCAACACGAGGGCTAATGAAGATTTATCTAGTGCGCGCATATTTAAATACAAGACGTCAAAACTAAAGTAATCAAAATGTACTCTGAAAAGGTCAACGTGAATATGAAAAGTTTATAAATTAAAGTATCACTTTCATATCTACAACCATAAAAGTGAAACTTGTCAATATTGTTTCAGACATAATCAGAATGAGCATTTATTATGAAATCTCAGTACTGAAATATTTCGGGGATACATTCTTCCTTTACTTTGTTCAAGGAAGTAGAAATGAAAACATTTTATGTATGCCCTTTTTGTTTTAATAGTAGTAGCATCCATGCCATTTAGCATGATTGGAAAATAAATCCTATCAATCATCAGATGTTTACATCTATTCCAGTAAAAATACAAATATGCTCACATTACATCAAAGTTTTATAACTTTTTAAAAGTGGTAAAGTATGAAAAAAATCCTTGGATATCGTACAAAGTTTCCAGCGAAGATGCAACAATCCATTGTAGGTTTTAATCTGCTTATAGATGCTGTGCGTAATTTTGATTAAAAAAAGAATTTATATATTGCTGTTAGAACCACATAATAAGTGGTAACTGCGCTCATTTTACTAAAGCTAGTTTCTTCTTATTCTAAACTCAGTATCTCTCAAAAATATAAATATTTATCATTTAGATTGCACCCTGGGAGACGATTGCAGAAAACAAATTGCAAGAAAAAAATGTTCGACTCAAAGAATAATAAAAGGAAAAGAATAAATTGAGTATTGGAATGAATATTATTCCTGATTAAACTAAATCCAACGAAATGGATTATTATCGCATATAAAGGGAAACTAAACAAATATGTAAGTTTATTTTCATAATTTTATACAAATAAACTGTGAAGTTTTACAAAATATTAATTTTGTGTAAGTATTATCTTTGTTACATAATATTCATACATGTAAAATAAATAAAAATGATTTATTTTTATGAACCATAATATTAAAATCTGTGAACACCTGTTCAATATTCCTTAACATTTTCAGAGGTAAATACATAAACTTAGATAGTTCATCTTTAATGTTTTAGTTATATATTCTAATTATAATTTATTTCTCTAGATCCTAGATTCCATTAGAAAAAAATAAAGTCCGAGCTGAAGTATGCCTTCCTATATTTTCTTCTTATACAAAATATCAAGACTACCAAATACTTCCATAATAAAGCCATCTGTTTACAATGGAAGTTATATTTTATCCCACTAAAACCTGTTACTTGTTCCATTACCTTTAAACTTTTATAATATTTCTCTTATTATTATCTACATCTTTTTCTTTTATCCTTGTTTATGACTTGATTATTACTTGAGCTTTATTTCTACCATATTTTCCAAAATATTAAGCATTGTATATTAAAGGGTTTTTTTATAACAATAAATATTCTTGTTTAAGCAATAAGTATTTCATGAGGTTGCCCGTTGAGAACTACACTGGTACAGTGAACAAGTATTAAATCAATATACAAATACAGTTTTTGCTGTAATTGGATTTCACAGAAATGAAATTCAATATTTTGTTATATTTTATAACAATGCTAAATATAGTCAAAAATAGGCAGGTAATTATTTGTAATGAAAGAATCTAGGATCAGTGAAAAATAAACGATGCCTGCAATATAATATTTCATTATAAAGGTATCAATTTTAGTCAAAGGTACTATTCTGAAATTTCTAGTATTTTATACTTTACGGAATAACATTTTTCATGAAGATACTAGAATTGAAAAAAAAATTAATAGTTAAAAAACTAGATATAAACGATCTTTTTAAATTGTTAATTGGTGATTTATAAATATAACTGATATATTTAACTTTCCATTAGATTCGAAGTATTTCGTGATAAAAATACAATTCAATAATAAATGTGCAGACTTTACATTACATTCTTTTATAACTCCATTAAATATATCTGTAGAAATAAAGTTGTCTATACGTAAAATGAATATTATGAAGCTTTAAAAGTAAAATGAAATAAAAAATGACATTATCTTTATCTATTAAATAGTTCTATTTGCAGAAAGTTCAAATGAATTGAAAAAGTTATATTTTATATTAAAATATATAGTTCTTGATAAATGATTAATTAAATGTTCTATCTTAAAGTAATATATTTACAAATCTTTAACAACAAAAAAATAAAATGGAACGAGAAATTAAGTCGAATTTTCTCAAATGACGCAGCTATATGCACAAATTTTCTTTGCACACTTATTCGCATTTTTTTACTACTTGTTTTCAAGGTGTTGTCCGGTAAAATTCGTTTTATTGCGTTAATGTCTGGAAAGCTTTCATATAATATATATTGAGGAAAGTATACTAATGACTTTGAAACCAGTACTTCCCTTCTAACGCCAAAAAATTCTAAACCAGATCATTATGCACCGTGTTAATGAGTTTCACACTTCAGTGGGCATATGCCTTCACAGTTGACGTATTAAATATATTGCATCTTCAGTTTATGAATAATAAAATTACAATGTTCCTTGGGATGTTGTGTTATTTGTTTCGGAAGAGGTAACACCTTTAGAAGTTATGATAGTTTATTCACTTTGAACTTTGGACAGCAAAAGATATCTTTTTGGCTTCAAATATACGCAAAAATAATTGCATTATGGGATAAGACAAGTATATTGATAATATTGAAAAATAATCTACGAACTCAACTAATATCATCTAAGGTATAAGTTTTTTCATTTTCTTTTTATTATTCCTTTAACCCATATTGTACCACACCAACTAAATATTTCTGTAAGTTATTAAAACTCCATCCATATCATTAATAGGGTGTAACTAAGCATATAAAGCCAAAAATGTGAAAAAATATTTTTAATTTTTGAAGTAATTAGCTGTCTTATAAATAAAACAACGGTCCAATGCACTACTAAATTTTAACAAATATCACTTACATTGCATTAGGCGTATTCACAGGTGAAATTTGGAGAAACAACCAAAGTCCAACATTACATTTTAAGCAAACTGTTGTTGGTTTTCTCTTGCAGTTCTTGAACTGGCCTTTTTGGTAGGAGATAATAGCAAAAGGATATCCGTAGTAGGATGCTAACATCTATAATTTATGTCCAAATTTTACAGGTTTATTTTTTATGAACATCTTGCAACTGTGCCTTCAAAAATAATTTGTAAAATATATTTTTGAACAAAAACTTTCAGCTACATTATTAGCTCTTTTTATTAAACTACAAGTAACCCCCACAAAGTATGAAAAAAATAATAATAAATATAAAATTAAAGATTAAAATGTGACAATTTTAAGGGGTTGCTGAAAATAGAATTTACAATACAATATAATTTGATTTCTCAGATTTGTTTTGTTGCTGGGCTAAAGTTTGTCTATTTTAAAGGTGTTAAAATAAATTTCACCCAGAAAATATGTATGACTTTATTATTAAATGGAATTTTATCTGCTGTCCTGTTTATAGGACAGCGGTCCAATATGGGTTAATGTTTAAATAATTTCTACTGGGTATACAGTTTGCACAATAAATTCTATAGCTGTTAGTTTTTATTAAATCGTTGATCTTTGACATATACATTTAATTACAAAAAAAATTATATCTTAAAATCCAATTTTGCGGAAATGACAAAATCTAAATTTTTGTACGTTCCACCGATCTTTACTAGTATGACTAGAAAAACCTGAAACGTGTCCCCAAGTCCGATGTCCGTGTGTTCTGAAACGTGTCCTCTAAGTGTCCACCATTGTCCTCCACGTATGTCAAACAAATTAGCTGCACTTCTTAATGATAAAAATATAAATTACTTATAAATTTATATTCCAAGTTTCCAGAAATTTAATGATTTCCCTCTGTCTTCAGGGGATCGATTGAAAGATTAATTACAGTTTTTTACCAGAGAAATCAGATTGTAAAGCTCCTTTTACCGCGAAGTGGGCAAAAGGGATTAAGAATTAGCTAGTGGAAAATAAAGTGCATATCCACTTTACTGAAAACACATCAACATTCCCGTTTATATTGAATCCTCACCGTTTTCATCGTGAAAGGGACGTTATAAGTTGGTTTTAACCTCCAATTACTGTACCTGAAATTTTAACAGCTCCCTTAAAGAAGGGGGAAAATCTTGACCGTTGATCGTTGACATATACATTTAATTACAATAATGTTAATTTTTAAAATCAAATTTGGTGAAAATGAAAAATCTAAATTTGTGTACGTTCTCCCGATCTTTACTAGTTTAACTAGCAAAACCTGAAACGTGTCATGCACGTCCATCAAACAAATAAGCTGCACTTTTCAATGATAAAAATAGACTTATAAATTTATATTCCAAATTTGCAAAAAATTAATGATTTCCCTCTCTCTTCAGGGGATAGATTAAAAGATTAATTACAGTATTTCGCCAATGAAATTGGAATGTAACTCTCCTTTCACAGCGAATGGGGAAAAAGGGATTAAGAAATTAGCTAGTGGAAAATAAAGTGTATATCCACTTTACTGAAAATACACCCACACTCCCGTTTATATTGAATCATCATCGTTTTCATAGTGAAAGGGGCGTTATAAGCTGGTTTTAACCTCAAATTACTGTAACTGAAAATGTTTAATAACAAAAATGTTAAATTTTAAAATCCAATTTTGCGGAAATGACAAAATCTAAAATTTTATACGTTCCCCCGATGTTTACTAGTGTAAATAGCAAAATCTGAAACGCGTTCTCAACATCCGTGAAATAAAAAAGCTGCACTTATCAATGACAAAAACAGATTTATAAATTTATATTCCAAGTTTACAAAAATTGAATGTTTTTCCTCTGCCTTCAGGGGATCGATTAAAAATTAATTACAGTATTTCGCCTATGAAATCAGATTGTAACGCTCCTTTTACAGCGAAGGATGTAAAATAGTTTAAGAATTTAGCTAGTGGAAAATAAAGTGTATATCCACTTTACAGAAAAGACATCCACACTCCTGTTTATATTGAATCCTCACGATTTTCATTGTGAAAGGGACATTATAAGCTCGTTTTAACCTCGATTTACTGTAATTGAAATTATAACTGCTCGCTTAATGAAGGGGGAAAATCTTGAGAACTTTACATTAACCCTCTAAGTGGTTCGCACGTACAATTCCGCCAAACCCATGATGTCTTCAAAAGGTACAAATTTCGACCTCCAAAAACGCCCCGAAAAAGAATGTAATGTACATTTCTGCCAGTGCTTTCTCCCATGGAGTTTTGCGGTAGGAGGGTCAGGTCAATTGTTTAAAAACTGCACCTCTGTTTGACTGACATTTATTGAGGGATGCACCCCTACCCACTGAGGCAGAAAGAAGCTGATAACTTTTCATGGCTTTGTAAATCTCTGTTTCGAAGTATTTCGTTTGTGATAATAGATGTATCTTTAATAGCACCCCTTAAATATATTGGATGACTTTCGTAAAAAAATATAAATAAGTGTCTCAAAGATTATTTTTATTTGTACTTTTATAAATCATTATTGTTTATGGGATGATCTCCGAGACTTGACGAGCTTTGTGCGTATTAAAAATTAACAACTTATAATATCTATTTATAACCGGAATAAAAAAAAACCAGGGTAATTTCCCGTATTCCGTTCTAGTCGACAAGGGGTGAAGGAAAAATCGTAGAACGCTTTAGCCACTGACGCAGTAAAATCAACGTATTTTTGGAGACTTTTTCCCCTAAATGTGTTGGAGGGTTAAAGCCGATTCCGAACGGCTACGAACATCCATGCCATAGTGGGATTCGAACTCACGAACTCCGGTTCCGAAGGCCAGCACCCTAACCATTCGGCCATCGTTTGGCCCTTCATATCTTGATTATTCATCACTTATATTCAGTTAAATTAAGATCCATTGATGCTTATAACGTAATCAAACAAAAAAAGTCTTAATTTTAAGTGGGTTAAAGATCTCGAGGAAATTTTGTCACAGATAAGTGAATTTGTTTATCTCACGCTTACAAAACTTGGGTAAAACTTGGCAAGTTTCAGTTTTTACTAAAAATATAATGATGGTGAACGACGAAACACATAAATATTCAGATTTTTGTTTTCAAAATTGAATAATTTTAAAATACCATACAATGATTTCTTATCTTATTTGAACTATTTTTTTTTAATTGGATGTATTAGTCTACGATCAACGGTTACTGGTCAAAAGATCCCATAAGGACTTTTTTACACAACATGTTTATTCATGCACATTTTAACCCGCGAGGACTCGCGCTTTCCGCAGTTACACGAGAATGCGCGCAGGGCCTCAGAGGCCCAGTGGAAATTTACTAATCCCAAATATCAACAAAATTGCTTTTGATAATGGAAGAAAATTTGTATTAATAAAAAAACTTTAATCAAAGTTAGTAATGCATTTTGGTATATTTGAAATATTTATTTTTAAAGGTATTTTGGAGAGTAGATGTTTTTTATTAGCATTCAGAAAGCCCAAACATAAGACACACACAACTTAAAAACGTATGCCGCAGCTTTATTTTTGATCCATATATTTCATCATATTAATCAAATAACCAATGTATTTTTGACAGCATCTCTCATCCAACCACAAACACTGAACAGAATTGTAAAAGTGTTTGCTCATGCACTGGATCTCTGGTGTCAGAGTAATTTAAAAGTATCTATTTCTGGGAAAAATATTCAAAGAAATTGGCGGAAACGAATGTTATTGGAGTCTACAAAATCTATAAGACAGCTACTGAAAATTTTTATTGAGTTATTTTGTGTAAAATGTTTTTATAACGCTTGTGCTTTGTATAAAATGTTTTTACAACGTTGTAGCGGACGTGAGGCCCGGCGCACGTCCTCGCGGAATAGATCTAAATTAAAATTAACTCCCGAAAGTTGAAAATAAGAGATTAACATCTTGAGGACTGTTGCATCATATATGCAATGCCTTTCAAGTTGACTCAGAATGAGTATATCATTAATGATATTTTAAGCAAATCATTTAATTAGTATTTCTCATTGTCACTAGAAGTAGTCCTATGTCTGTTATAGGTGAACTTATCTACTAAAGATATCTGTATACTAGAGAATCATCTGGTTCAAAGTAAAAGTTTTATATATGATAGGCCCGTCCTCAAAAGGTAAAAGGCACTATCTTCTAAAATTGTAGCCGGTCATGATACCATTCATAAATAATGTCATTATATGTGATTTCTAAAATCTAGAAAATTCATGATAATATATATATATTTCCCATGATTTGTAAGCATGGGAGATTAAAGTTTTGTACCAGATATAATTAATCATCCTGATTTTTGTTAATAATCTTGAAAAAAAGTAAATTCATCATGAACCTTAAAAAGTCATAAAATATCGATCCAAATCAAATATTTATGAATAATGGAATACGCTTGAAATTCATGGGATTATATTAAAATTTGCCCTCTCCCTGCGCTAAAAAAGAAAAAGAAAATCTACGCATTATTTTACTCACTGATTCTAAGATGTGAGATATCATTGAACAGTGTAAAAATCAGGATATTTAGGACAGTGTGAAAAGTATGTAGGCTCAAAAGCAATGAATAAAACATAACTTTTTTTTCCTGCATTATAACATATGATTATTGCTTTAAAAAAGTGTTTAAATATATATATATATATGCAACAACAATAGTTAATTAAAAGATAAAGGCAAAAATTTGTTTTTCAAAAGCATGATAACAAATATATATATATTTCTTTTTATATTTTAAAAATGCTATTGCAGGTACATTTTTATTATTCTGTACAATTCTATATAAACATCCACGTTTTGCATTAAATCTCAAATCAGGATTATATTCAAATTTAATATTATAATTACTTGTTTTTATAATTACATACTCTAATTTTCTTATACACAATTTTCTATTTTTTTAAACTAGCTCATTTATGCTAAAACTTTTAAAGGTTTAGCATAAATGAATATTTATAAATTAGTAATCTTGAAAAAGTTTTCTACAGAAATATGTTCTCTGTTAATTATTCTTCTTTACAATACATTTAATTTATAGAGAGATTGACAAATTTTACTACCTCTTTTTTTTACCAAACAGGTTATTATATTTTCCAATTTTTGTGACTTGGCTACATTATTTACAGCTACTAGAGGTGAGAAATTACTGTAATTTTATATACATATATGCTAATTAATGTAGAAAGACACATAAATTTAAGATTCCCCCGCCCCCCCCCCCAAAAAAAAAACAGGCTACTATATTGCCAGATTTGATGACTTTGAAGCATCATTTATAACTACTAGAAGTGAAAAGGTCATCCATTTTATAAAAAATGTTAACTATAAATATAAAGACATCTCTAGAGATATATATGTTCTCTGTTAATTATTTTTCTTTACAATACATTTAATTTATAGAGAGAATGACAAATGAAAACTTTTTTTGCCAAACAGGTTATTATAATTGCCAAATTTGGTGACTTGGAGACATTATATACAACTACTAGAGGTGAGAAAGTTCTGTAATTTTATATACATATATGCCAATGAGTGTAGAAAGAGACATAACTCTAGGATTCCCCCCTCCCCCAAAAAAAAAAACAGGCTAATATATTGCCAGATTTGGCGACTTTGTGACATTTTTTACAACTACTACAGGTAAAAAAAGGACAGCCATTTTATAAAAGAAGTGTTATTTAAGTATAGAGACTTCCCTATAGAAATGTGTTATCTGTTAATTATTTTTCTTTACATTGCATTCAAAAGTTATAGAGAGCAAGACAAATTTTACGACTTTTTTGCCAAACAGGTTAATATATTGCCAAATTTAGTGACTTATTTGCAACTAGTAGAGGTAAAAAATGACAGTCATTTTATTTACATATATGGGAATGGAAAGACATTGACAGTACTCTAAAGATCCCTTCGCTTTGCCTCTGATCATAATTATATTGTTCTTTCATAGTTGGTAGTGTTACACATCATCAATAAATAAAGGAAAATATTCAACAATAGCAAATTCTTTGTACTCTATGAATTTAAATAATTTTAAAAGGGGTATAATCATTTTAATTTTAAAAAAGTTCATGTTTTGTGTTTATAAAAAAAATCACAGCTCAGTATTTTAATTTCATTTAAACATTGATATAAGTACATCCAGCAGGCTGATATTTATAAAATCAAACGTGTAACAGAAATTTAGAGAACTTTCTGCAACTTTAATCTACTAAAAATTCTTTAAAAAGGTAGAATTTCTATCACTCAATTTTGGATAAAAAAAGGAATTTTTATTTTATTATTCGCTAAAGACAAGAATTCAGTATACACCAAAATAAAACATTTTGGACTGATTCCAGACATTTTCCGCAGACACTATCTTTTTTTTTTATCTAGCATTGCTGCATTTACTTTAAGAAGAATAGCCTTCTGCTTCACATCTTGGAAAATAACAAAGAAAATCTGTATGAAATGAAATTATAAAAGAAGTTCACTACTGAGGTATAAATGGAAACTTTTATTGCAGTGAAAGATCCTTATCCAGGGTTTTCCAAGCGAAAATCATACTTAGGTTAAAATATATCTGTGTAACTATCACAGGTGTCTTTAGTTAATTTTAGATAATTACTGCTTTGAACTCATTATGTATCTTCTCTTATTGTTGAAATATTTTCAAGGTATGATATTTCAGAAAATTCAAAATTCCTTTTAATGATATTTTTAAACATTCATTTCTTTTTAAGAATCTAAATGGCGATAATTTCACATAATTTTTCATTAATACAAAATTAATACAGTAAATGTTCACTACATAATGTAGTTGGATACATCATACTTCTTCTATGTCTCCCAAATATTTATTCTGTAGACAGAAAGATGCTATTAAACATGCATATTTCTACATAAAAATTAAAAGGTAAAATGTACTTCAGTCTTTATTCTTTAAATGGTTCATTTTTATTGTTCTTCTTTCACAATGATTTTATTAGGATATTTCAAATGCATATGTTCATGTATATAAAAGTATTTTTTATGATATTAATATCTTCTCTCATCGATATATTGTATCAACGAATAAATAGCTTATATTTCTTGGCTCGTGACAATCCCAATATAATAAGGACTACAATTCTTCTAAAAGCTAATATTTTAAAAAAATAATAACATTAATATTGTTGAAAAACACTACTCCTAAACTATAATACTACTTCCATAGCCTAATTTCGTATAAAGATATATCCCTCTTATGCTGACTTCAAGGTAAACTAATCTGATTTCTACATAGAAATTAAAAGGTAAAATGTACTTCTGTCTTTATTCTATAATTGGTTCATTTTTATTATTCTACTTGCAAAATGTTTTTATTATATTTCTAATGCATATGTTCATGTTTATAAAAGTAAATTTTTTATCATATTAATATCTCCTCCCATCGATATATTATATCAACGAATAAGTAGCATATATTTCTTGACTCGTGATAAGCTCAATATAACCAGGACTACAATTCTTCCAAAAACTAATATGTAAAAAAAATAATCACAATAATAGTGTTGAAAAACACTACTGCTAAACTATAATACTACTTCCATAGCCTAATTTCGTATCAAGATATTTCCCGCCTTATGCTGACTTCAAGGTAAAATAATCTGATATATGAAGCTATTGTTGTCAAACAAACAAACCACATACGTGAGATTTGATATTGACATTGGCAATTCTAAATTATCCGATTATTTTACTAAGCTCTCAAAGATATTATGCTATTCTTGACATAAATAACTTCCCTTTTTTTGTATAAATAAAAGATAATCATAGCCTACATTCTATATACTCGATTCTATTTCTAGAGAAAGATTTAAAACTTACTCAAAACAAAATGTTTCATCCTTGCTCTCCCATAATTCTATTTCTTAACATTTTATTAATAATAATAACTTTTAAAAAGTTTTGAAAAACATACATTAATCTTCAATTTAATTTCTAACCATATAAATATATTTTATACCATTTAACTCAGATACATAATTATTAAGAGTTTTACACATGCAGTATTCAACCATATGTTTAACATTAGGATAGAAGTAATGAGGATAATAAACGAAGTTGATGAAGTTTGAGATTGCACATTCCGATTTAAATAACCGTTCATTAAATAATTGGCTAAGAAATTATATATGGAACACAAGACTAGGAAGATATTTATCAAAAATCATTGATTTTCATTTTAAGGTTAGAATATTCAAGAAACACTTACTCAAACAAGAGACAAATGTGTATTTGATGATTTGAAAAAGAGATGTACTGACGAGTGACAAATCACCAGCTTAATTTCACATGAGAATTATTTAAGCGGTTTTTTAGTGACTTGTAAAGGTAACTATACCATAAAAATGCATGCAACGGAATTTTAAGGATTTTTTTTTTATCGCTGAGTTAGATACTTAAAAGAAAGGGCCAAAGGTAGCAGTTCTTAGTTCAGACATTAATTTTATGAAGTGGTAAAGATTGCAATCTCATTGAATCCCGTTTTTGATTTAATTTGTGTGGCTAGGAAAGTAAAGATTAAGAAAATCAGAATGTGAGTCTAGAAAATTATAAAGAATAATTAAAAACATTTATTACATCTCACGTTCTCCACTAATTACAATTTAACCCGAATTACAGTCTACCTTGCTGTTATAATTGTTTATTTCTTTTAGTATTCATTTTTCTTTTCACACATAACGTTACTTCTATGCTAAGACAACTGTATAGAATAACATTAAATAAGTCATGATAAATTTATTGTCGGAGTAACCACGTAAATGCCCTATTCTTTATTTAATACACCACATTATTGTGTACGACAATGAAGCAACAAAGGAAATTGCAAAGAATGATTTAATAAGTAGGTCAATTTTGGAGCTTCAGCAATTAAGGACTTCGTTTTAGAATATAATCTAATGAGTTCTTAAGACAGATATGCATGAAAGACTCAATTATTTAAAACAATATTGTTTTCACTAATGTTATCAGTTGTTGGCATACACTAGTTAAATTGTTAAACCTGTATATCCAATGACACACTTAACTGTTAATGGGGATGTGGACGCTACAAAAATATTTATGTCCATTAACATGTATTATAAAGCTTTGTACACGTATAAAGACGTAAAAAATACTCAGTTTTAATAAAAAAGTAAAAATTAGATATTTTTAAAAATTTAAATTTAAAAGTATTCCTGGTGTTGTATTTTTCATATTTTCTTTTCATTTTGGCTAAATTTAAGTATATTTTTTTTTAAATATTTATATACTAGCATATAATCCGCCATATGACGGGATCAGTAATTATTTTAATTTTCTAGAAATGTAAAGTAACCTATAAGACAAGTACAAAAATGGGGGTTTTTTTGGCTGAGAATTATCTGGTACACACATTTAATAATTTGTTTATCTTTACTGACCGCATGCTAGTTGCCAACTTTAATTTATCTTGTCATATTAAGTAATATGATGGAGAGAAGAGGTTTTAATATTGACAGTGATTATTTGGCGGTATATATCACTGATGTCCAAAATTTAGCGAACCGATCACAGTGGTTATGTATAAAAAACAAACACACAAATGAA
>CM063503.1:50121198-50171198 GCA_032207245.1 Pardosa pseudoannulata | reverse complement strand
ACTGTATCCTTAATGGCAATGATAATTTTCCTTGAACTTATATCAGTGGATTAAATTTAATGCTTATAACTCATTTAAATCAAATTAATATATATATATATATATATATATATATATATATATATATATATATATATATATATATATTCGTATAAACCATTTGTATCTCAACAATTCAAATTAAGAAATTAATATATAAGAATGTTTAAATCATTCATTAAAAACATGTGAAAAATAGTTTTAAAAATTTTAAATTTAAAAGAAAAGTTTTAAATTTAAAGGGAATTTTTTTTTCTACAAAAAATTAATTACGTGTTTTTTATAAATATTCTAAATTACTTTTGCAAAAACAAAATATCTTTGTATAAATAACTTGAAACTTTAGTTGTGAAAAACTCATTTCATCAACACTCAATTTAAGGTTACTTTAATTTACGAAATTCAATATAATTTGTTTAAAGTACAGTGCAATGACAAAAATTAGCCCATTATTTCATTGCTTATCTGCTTTGTCCTCAACACTTACAGTTTTTTAACTTTCTGTTGATTCCAATTTCAATATATTTTAATTACTGTTCTTTAAGTAATTTAAGTAGGTCCCGGTCTCATTAGACCTCGTGTGCAAAACAGTAGACCGTAGAGCTCCAAACCAAACCAAACCAAATCAAGTAATTTAAATCATTGTAAATAAATTAATAATTAATAAATTAAATAATATCTTTTGTTCGGTAATATTTAATAAAATTATTTTCATTATTTCATACGGAACATAAAATGAGTGAAGGTGCATAAATGACAAACAGTAAAAAATTTCTAACACCCAAAATATATCTGTGAAAGCAAAAAAAAAATAAATAAATAAATAAATAAATAAATAAAATAAAATAAATGAACAAAAAATAAAAAAATAACCATATATCAACTAGAACAGCGTAACTTGTTGAGAATCCTTCACCATCAAATAAGATAAAAAAGTAATCCCTGTTTTATCCATATTGTGTAACTGTAATATAATTAAATATGGTTTGGTAAGTTATTTAAAATTCCTCTACTAATTAAGTAGTTAATTTAAATAGTTACCGTATGTCAGACATTTTATAAAAAAAATTAAATATTATTTATGATTGAGTTCACCTGTTAATTTGTAAGTGACTAAAAGAAAATGTTAATTAACTCCAAAAATATTTCAGCAGAAAGAGCAACAACAACAAAAAATCAAATTTCAGATATCATCTGGAGTAGGATTAATTGTTAAAAATCATCCGGCACTAGTATAAGAACTAGCCTATTAACTATTTCTGTAATGTTTAACACCAACATATTTTAAGACCTATTTAATAAGTTATTAAAAGTTTTATATGAATTCATTAATTAATAGTAAAAATACATATCTTACATTTTATAATTTATCAAAGAATTTTATCTATTTCGTATGCCATATAAAATGTGTTCAGACCCGTAATTAATTCGAACGTAAATAAAACTCACCTAACTCCAAAAATATATCAGAGGGAGCAAAAGAAAATAAAAATCAGATATCCTCTGGAATAGTCTAACTTGATGAGAATCCAGCACTATCACAAGAACTAACCCAGTAACTCCTTGTTTATCCACCTTGTCCCGAACACAAATTACAATCCCGTTTGTCAAAGTAGTCTTCTATATCTACGTCACAGTAAATTTTAAGTAATCGTCCTTCCCTTAGAGAAGATAGCGTCCGTTTCCTTGGCGAACCTAAGTGTTGTCTGAGAAACAGAAAGAGGCTTTGTGAAGACATGGACGGAACCAGCGGAGCGTAGCATGGTCACTGAACTGCATCGTACCTTAGTGTCAAACAACAACAGTAAAACTAAATCAGCCACTATTCGGTCAGCCGACCCCAACGGCTTGAGTTATGTCTTTAGACGATCCATTCATTAAACACCAAAAAGGAGTCATAACAATGAACGGCAGAAGGGGAATCTGTTTCGAGATAATTCATTACTCCTGAAGGATATCAATGGGGTGGCAAACAGACGGTTAAAGAAAGTTACTTCTAAAACGGTTTTTGTTTCACATTTATCTAAGATGAATTTCGATCGATACAGGGAAATTTCCGGCCACCAAAGTATTGTTCCACTTTCAGATAATAAACATTATATTGGGAGATAGTAATTTTATCTTAAAGCTATTATAAGAAGAAAAAATAAAAGAAATAAATTTAAATTTAAACTCAAAGATTCCAATTTTTTGATACAGTGATAGCAAGAAAAGAAATAAGACATTATTTGGGAATTGGATTGTAATTCTTGTGCAATTTTTAATTATTTAATTTATACTTTACACCTGTAAGTTTTAATTTTATAAGTTTTGGCTAGATATATTTTTTAATATATCTTATTACATATAAACTTCTGATACAATATGACTATAGTAAAATGAGGTAATCCTTGTCACAATTAATCTTATGTAATATGGCACAAAAACTGACATACAAAACAACGTTTCAAACAATTGATCATTAACCGACCTATGATTAAACATTTAAACAAATCATAATCCTTGTTATTTTATTAAGTATAAGCATGGACATAAAAGCTTTTCAGCAGTTCTAATTAAGAGGAAATGCAATAAACAAGTAACTGCTAAAATGCATAATAATTCTTGTTTTTTTGTTTCAATTAAATTTGTTTACAGTATGTTTCTTAAAATCCTTCTGTCACTGTCTATGTATGAAGATATTGTATAACTTACTTATATTCTGTTGCAATTTTCTTAACCGATTGTCAAAATAAGATTAAAAATGTTTAAATAGTAAAGCAATATTATTCTCTTGAAACTATTAGAATTTTATTATATTAAAAATCTCTTTCGGTTTAAAAGTGAGTGCAGTCTTTGATACCAACAGAAACATCCAGTCATAGAGATGGAAACCTGTGGAAAATTTAAACTTTAGAGAATATTTTTTCTGTCAAATTTCGAATAAAAATTTTAAAGCTTTGATAAAAACCACCTAACATTTTCCATGCGTTTTAAATCCTGTAATGCTGACTAACAATTATTGACAGTTTTAGAAACTAATGTATTTTTAATACACTTTATTAAATTTGCATCAATGAAAATATTTATAAAAAAGAGAAATATTAAATAATGTTAATATCTTAAATATGTGCTTAATATCCAGAGCAACACCGAATGAGGATCTAGTAATATTATTAATAAAAAAGGTTAAGCTAAAATAATTTATTTATAAAATAAATGTAGCTACTTATCACTAAACATAATATAAAGAAATATCACATTTTCGTTTTCAAATACATAACTCATATATAATTCCAAAATGCGTATCTAGGCGTTAATTTTCGACGACAATTCATCCGATTAATCTGCATGATCTACATGAATTTCAATATTTAAAATAAACTCATTTATGCTTCAATAAAGTTATAATAAATTTAAGAAAAAAAATGATAAAATAAGGGCACAGTAATTCTAAAATAAGAGAAAATTACATGACTCACTCATCCTATCCTAATATTTCAATTAATCTTGTTTATATTCTGTTTCAAAATTAATACTTTCAATTGTTCTTTAAATTAATCAAGAATTATTAAATCCTTATCCCCTATATAATAATAGCCTAAGTTGTCTGTCCGCGAATTTATGAAGCGGTTGTACCTGGAATGGATACAGGCATCCATATTGGATTTTTTGTGAGTTAGGGTTAGCAAAATTCAAAGCGAGTTCGAAATCCACCTCATCCCCCCTTTTCGAGTGTTTAATGCTATTATTTCAAGCCTTATCTCCCTCTTATTCTATACTAAATCCATTATTGATAGGATGGCGAGGGTGGAACGCAATATTTAAATTTCTGGACTGTTTTTACTTGACCATATATATTCTAACCATTATGTTTACCACGTGTAAGCTGGCACCTGTCTGTCCATTTGATCGTCGTACTCTTCGGGTTGATGGAATTTTTCTAAATGTCTAATTAATTTAATAATTTCTGCTTTTTCTTTTGAATTCTTATTCCTAAAGTTGTTTTATTATTCTTTAAGTTTTATTATTTTTAAAATAAATTGATACCATTTTTCAAATTTTTATGATTTTTATTATTTTTATTTTATTAAATTCACATGTTACCATTATTATATCAAGCCCCATTTTAAGAGCAGGCGATTAAATGTATCAATTTATAACATAATAAATAGGTAAAAATAACATTTTTTTCTAGCATTATGACGTCATTCCTTTAACCATCTCATTTAAACATTTATTTTAGGTTATTTAAATATCGTCTGCATTATTTCCATATGTTTTATCAATAAACTTAGATATTACGTAAATTTAAAAAATTACACTTAATTAAAAAATTTTTCTTAAGGTAATATTTTGTTGCAAAATAATTCTCAGCCAAAAAACAAACCATTTTTTTAAGTGATTCATAGGGTACTTTGCAATTCTGGAAAATTAAAAATTTTACTGATCCCGTCATATGACGGGCTATATGCTAGTCGTTTAATAACTGGAAAAAGAACTATTTTTGATCTGTTTCTATGGTTATATTTAATACCTCTTCAATGAATCAAGGTTATGAGTCTGAGGCTACTAAATTTAAAAACGAAGGTTTTGTCTCTGGTTTTGGGAAGAGCACTAGTAGGATGAAAGAAAGCTATTTTGCTCAAAATGGATCCTGGTAATTTGGAAGAAGGGACCTACTGGAAGACCCACAGGCTTCGCATCGAGAGTTATCGTTTAAATTTGAAATGCATAGTAACCACTAGTATTACGGGCTGCATACTCTATTAATGGACTCGCGCCATTGCTCAAAATGGATAATCGTAATTTTAAGTGACACAGGGCATCGAGAGTTATCTCTGTATAGTAACCACTGCTTACGTGCTCCAGCTCGATTTGACACGGCTACTGTTTGAGCTTCTAACTGACCCTCCATTTAGCCGTTGAGTTTCTTATCTGACGCCACTGCCCTCCGGCTAGGAGGTTGAAGCCTTTGGTGACTGACATACACGTCTACGAACTCAGCATATGCAATTAAATATGGTATAAAAAGGCCTAACTTTATACTCAATTTAATAACTTCATAGTCATTCTTATTAAGAAAATTTATCTAGTGCTATATTGATATCCATCTGAGTTTTATTAATTAAAAATTTTCCTTTCGTTATTTTATATCGTACATTTTATATTAATACTAATATAATGTTGAATGTAATAAAGTTTTTAAAATTTCAATCAATATTTTACCCGCTCGGTTATAAACGGGCTTATCAAAGGAAAATATAAATTAAATTAAAATATAAATTTACTTCTACATCTTAACAACTACTTTTCTTAATAAAGTAATAAATTAATAAGGCTTAGTCAGAAATAATACAAAAAACTAATAATTTATTGTAATTACAATTTTACACTAAAAATCATACAAATTTGAGTATTTAATTTAAAATGGAATAAGTAAATTTAATGTAACTGCAAATCTAATAAAAGTAAAAAAAACCACTGAAATATTTAAATATTTCATAGTTTACTGTATTATCTTACTATTGGTAAAACTTTGTATTATTTTTACAGTATTTTACTTTCGTTATTTTATACCACATATTAATATTAATATAAAATTGAATGTAATAAAATTTCCTTAATTTTAATCAATATTTTACCTTCTCAGTTATAAACAGCCTCTTCAAAGGAAAATATAAATTAAATATTAAAATATAAATTTACTTCTACATCTTAACAACTACTTTTCTTAATAAAGTAATAACTTAATAGGTTTAGGAAGTCAGTAATACAAAAATCTAATAGTATATTACCATTAGAATTTTACACTAAAAATCATACATATTTGAGTATATAATTTAAAATGGTACAGGTAAAATTAATGTAACTGCAAATATAATAAAAAGAAAAAATCGCGAAAATATTTAAACATTTCATAGTTTACTGTATTATCTTACGATCGGTAAAACTTTACATTATTTTTAAAATATTTTATTTTCGTTATTTTATACCAAACATTAATATTAATATAATATTGAATGCAATAAAATTTCTTAAATTTCAATCAATATTTTACTTGCTCGGTTATACCAAGGCTCATCAGCGGAAAATAAAAATTAAATTAAAATATAAACTTACTTCTACATCTTAACAACTATTTTTTTTAATAAAGTAATAAATTTATAGGCTTAGCAAGTCTGTAATACAGAAAAACTAATAATTTATTACTATTATAATTTTCCACTAAAAATCATATAAATTTGAGTATTTAATTTAAAATGGAGCAGGTAAAATTAATGTAATTGCAAATCTAATAAAAGAAAAAAATCACTGAAATTTTTAAGCATTTCCTAAATTACTCTATTATCTTTAGATCTTTAGAACTTTATATTATTTTTTAAATATTTTCCTTTCGTTATTTTATACCACACATTAATATTATTATAATGTTGAATGTAGTAAAATTTCTTAAATTTCAATCAACATTTTACTTTCTCGGTTATAAACAATCTCATCAAAGGAAAATATAAATTAAATATTAAAATATAAAATTACTTCTGCATCTTAAAAATTACTTTTCTTAATAAAGTAATAAATTAATAGGCTTAGCAAGTCAGTAATACAGAAAAACTAATAATTTATTACCATTAGAATTTTACACTAAAAATCATATAAATTTGAGTATTTAATTTAAAATGGAACACTTAAAATTAATGTAACTGCAAATCTAATAAAAGAAAAAAAATCACTGAAATATTTTAACATATCCTAGTTTACTGTATTATCTTACGGTCGGTAAAACTTTATATTATTTTTACAATATTTTGATTTCATTATTTTATACCATACATTAATATTAATATAATATTAAATGTAATAAAATTTCTTAAATTTCAATCAGTATTTTAACTTTTCGGTTATAAACAAGCTTACCAAAGAAATTATAAATTAAATATTAAAATATAAATTTACTTCTCCATCTTAACAACTACTTTTCTCAATAATGTAAAAACTTACTAGGCTTAGCAAGACAATGATACAGAAAAAATAATAATTTATTACCATTAGAATTTTACACCAAAATCATATAAATTTGAGTATTTAATTTAAAATGGAACTGGTAAAATTAATGTAACTGAAAATCTAATAAAAGAAAAAATTCACTGCAATATTTAAACATTCCCTAGTTTTCTGTATTATCTTACGGTCGGTAAAACTTTACATTAATTTTACAATATTTTCCTTTCGTTATTTTATACCACGCATTAATATTAATATAATGTTGAATGCAATAAAATTTCTTAAATTTGAACCAATGTTTCATCTGCTTGGTTATAAACGGGCTCATTAAAGGAAAATATAAATTAAATTAAACTATAAATTTATTTCTACATCTTAATAACTACTTTTCTTAATAAAGTAATAAATTAATAGGCTTAGCAAGTCAGTAATACAAAAAACTAATAATTTATTACAATTAGAATATTACACTAAAAATCATATAAATTTGGGTATTTAATTTAAAATGGATCAGGTAAAATGAATGTAACTGCAAATCTAACAAAAGAAAAAAAAATCACGGAAATTTTTAAACATTTCTTAGTTTACTGTGTTATCTTAATATCATTAAAACTTTACATTATTTTTACAATATTTTACTTTCGTTATTTAAAACACACATTAATATTAATATAATGTTGATTGTAATAAAATTTCTTAAATTTCAATCAATATTTTACTCACTCTATTATTAACGTGCTCATCAAAGGAAAATATCAGTTAAATTAAAATATAAATTTACTTCTACATCTTACCAACTACTATTCTTAATAAAGTAATAACTTAATAGGCTTAGCAAGTCAGTAATAATACATAAACTAATAATTTATTAACATTAGAATTTACACAAAAAATAATATAAATTTGAGTATTTAATTTAAAATGGAACAGGTAAATTTTATGTAACTACAAATCTAATAAAAGAAAAAAATCACGATAATACTTAAGCATTTCATAGTTTATTGTATTATCTTACCATCGGTAAAACTTTATATTATTTTTACAATATTTTCCTTTCGCTATTTTATACTTGACATTATTATTAATATAATGCTAAATGTAATAAAATTTCTTAAATTTCAATCACTATTTTACCTACTCGGGTACAAAAGGGCTCATCAAAGGAAAATATCAATTAAATTTTAAAATATAAATTTACTTCTACATCTTAAAAAACTACTTTTCTTAATAAAGTAATAAATTAATAGGCTTAGTAAGTCAGTAATAATACAAAATCTAATAATTTATTACCATTACAATTTTACACTAAAAATCATACAAATTTGAGTATTTAATTTAAAATGGAACATGTAAAATTAATGTAACTGCAAATCTAATAAAAGAGAAAAATCACTGAAACATTCAAACATTTCCTAGTTTACTGTATTATCTTACGATAGGTAAAATTTTATATTATTTTTACAATATTTTCCTTTCGTTGTTTTATACTACATATTAATATTAATATAATGTTGAATGCAATAAAATTTCTTAAATTTGAATCAATGTTTCACCTGCTTGGTTATAAATGGGCTCATTAAAGGAAAATATAAATTAAATTAAACTATAAATTTACTTCTACATCTTAATAACTACTTTTCTTAATAAAGTAATAAATTAATAGGCTTGGCTTAGCAAGTCAGTAATACAAAAAACTAATAATTTATTACCATTAGAATTTTACACTAAAAATCATATAAATTTGAGCATTTAATTTAAAATGGAACAAGTAAAATGAATGTAACTGCAAATCGAATAAAAGAAAAAAATCACTGAAATTTTTAACCATTTCCTAGTTTATTTTATTATCTTACGATAAGTAAAACTTTATAATATTTTTACAATACGCAATTCTTTGTTACCCACAGTCAGAAATAAGTCAGAGGAAATCTGGATGACCTAAATAATTGAAAGTGATCGTCAAGAGATTTTCTTAGACATTTCTTAGAAGTAAATAGCTTCCGTATCTAGCCCGTATCTAATCGAATAATATTAAAACGTTATCTCATTTTAAATACGCCAAATCAAGCATTGATTTGGCTTCATGGAAGAGAGAGGATTTATATCTCTCAACACTGTTATACCAGAGGTGAATGACTGAACTGGGAAATAAAGACACGATAATGTCAAACCTTGGTCAAACTTATTTTGAGATATATTAGTTTCATATCGGAGTTTCAGCTTTCATGTGAGATGAAGTGGGTATTAAACCAATTCTCAAAATTTAATAATAACAATAATTATTAATATCCTCAGATCTGAAATTGAAGGGATACGATTAGAACCAAGTTCAATATTTATTAAAGATGAATTTGCTCATTTATTTATAATATTCATAAAATTTACGCACTCTTTTCCGATTATCTTTAATAAGTAAGATTTAAATGAAGTGCAATAAAAAGAAAGTTTACTTACTGTCATTTTTTATTCAATCATTTCAAATGTGTTAGTTGAGAAAATGAAGAAAAAACAATTACTGCTTAATTTAATAAGCAAATATTTTAGATTATTTTTAATGCATAGACTTTTTGCTTTTCTAATAGCTTTTGAAAAACACAAAACCATAATTAAATCTTTATGATGAGTGATTAAATAAATTATTAAAAGTTTATTGTTTATAACAATGAATAAAATTTAATTGCTTGTAGTTTTTGGAAATCTGTTTTATTATGTTTTTAGAATTTTAACGCTATTTCCTTGAATATAAATATTTAATTTATTAATTAATAATCCTTAATTTCTTAGAGAAAGATGAAGAATTTTTTATTATATAAATACATAAATATTTGTTATCTATAAATATAAATATATCTATATTATTGTCTGTGTATGTATGTATTTATATAATCAATTATAAGGAAATTATATTTGTATATCATAAGAAAAAAATACATGTGTTTTATTTGTAGTCTACTAAGTGGGTAACACATATGAAATATTTTTCTATTTTAATCCATTCATTTTTTCTCATAATATTCATTATTTTTATTGTATATCTCGTTTTTGGTATTAATTATTTATTTAAAATATTTAAAAGAAACCATTTACATTCAAAATGCTTTGAGGGGGCATAAAACCCATTGAGTTGAAAAATCAACCTATTTTTGATTCGCAGTAAAATAAAAATTCATTTTAGAATAAAATTTTTCTTAGATTAATATTTAAGGTCTAATTTTATAAAAAAAAAATATCTCTGTTATTTAAAGTCCAAGATTGGAAAAAATGTGTATACCATGTGAAAATATAGGTATTCAATAACTTGAAATGTAACTTTAAAATTTGTAAATTAGAAACTTATTTTTCATATTAAATAGAAGCTCATTATCTTTTTCAGTCTGTGGACCTTGAATACATTACTGTGAATATATACATGTTATATATATATTAATTTAAATCTATAACCACGGGATGGGCATTTTAACCCCAAATCAATTTTGTTTCTGATTGTCACAAAAAGTTACTAATGGATTTGAAAATAATTTCTTAACTTTTCCTAATTTTATTCCAATAACAACTGATAAAACTGTGATACGTGAGATACTTATTAGTTTTTTTAAATATCTAAACAGGATACGTACAACTAAAAAGGGAGTGGGTCATTTTGACACCATCCTAATTAAAAGCTCAAATTATGCAATCCAACAATTACTGGAATGGGAAATGCTTATACAGTTTTCTTATCATTGCTCATATGTGACCAGAACAATACCTCAAGGTCAAATGGTGAATTTACAAGTTCAGGGAGGGGATCATAGTGGTGTTACTTATAACCAGGGCTTCGAACCGGAACTGAACCGAAAACCGGAAAAAACCGTCATTTTGGTCGGAACGAAAACCGGAACTGAACCGAAAAAAATATCAGTTTATTTCGGTTCGATATATCTTTCAGTCATTTTGTTACTGTTACCAACTTATCAATATTTTCTAATTTAACGTCAACTTTATAATTACATATCCGCACTTGTATAAGATTGCAATGGTGGTTTTGGCAGCTCCAGCTACACAAGTTAGTGTTGAAATTTATTCTCCGAGACAACAGAAGTAATCTCAGTGAAACCACGTTAGAAGATATATTAATAATTAGAGGCAATTTTCATATGTTAAATAAATAATATATTTTTTACATAATTATTGCAAGGCCAAGTGCACGATGTGAGAGTCAAACGACGAATGTGGGTAATCATGAACCTAGTTGTCAAATGCGATTTTGATAATTGATAACAATGCCAATGCTCGCCGCTCTTATCGTACCTGCTGTTTGTATCAATTCACATAGTGTACCAATTAAAAAAAGAATAAAATCTTCTAAATTTTGATAGAATTACATTTTTTGTTTATGATAGAATTATATTTTTAGTACAAATAAGAATATACATAAAATGAAATTATTCATTTGGAACTGAAACGAAAACAATTATTTTTGGCGGAGCGAAAACCGGAACTGAACCGAAAACCGTTATTTTTGGCGGAGCGAAAACCGGAACTGAACCGATATTAATTTTTTAGTTGAACCGGAACGAAAACCGGAACAAAAAAAAAAATTACTGTTCGAAGCCCTGCTTATAACAGAAGTACAGCTGAGAATTTTATAGAAATGGCAGTAGACAGCGTTGCAAAGAAAATTATTCTTTTCAACATTTTGACAATATACGTTCTTTTGAGGTGTAAATAATTATTTTTCATCTACAAGAGGCATCCATTTATAACTTGTGGTTAGCGTATTTTAGGTTCATTCTCCACTGTTTGCGATATATTAGTTTCATACCGGCTTTCATGTGAGATAAAGAGGGTATTAAACCAATTCTCAAAATTTAATAATAACAATAACTATTAATATTCTCAGATCTAAAATTGAAGGGATAAGATTAGAACCAAGTTTAATATTTATTAAATATACATTTGCTCACTTATTTATAATATTTATAAAATTTACGCACTCTTATCCGATTTTCTTTAATAAGGAAGATTTTAATGAAATGCAATAAAAAGTAAATTTACTTACTGTCATTTTCTATTCAATCATTTTAAATGTGTTAATTAAAAAAATGAAGATAAAATAATTACTGCTTCATTTAATTAGCAAATATTTTAGATTATTTTTAATGCATAGTCTTTTTGCTTTTTAATAGCTTTTGAAAAACACAAAACCATAATTAAATCTTTATGATGAACGATTAAATAAATTATTAAAAGCTTATTGTTTATAACAATAAATAAAATTTAATTGCTTGTAGTTTCTTGCAACCTATTTTATTATGATTTTAGAATTTTAAGGCTAATCGCTAGAGTATAAATATTTAATTTATTAATTAAATATCCCTAAGATGAAGATTTTACTTGTTATATAAATGCATAAATATTTGTTATCTATACATACAAAATATCTCTACATTCTTGTCTGTGTGTATATGTATTTATATAATCATTTAACAGAAAATTCTATTTGTACATAATAAGTAAAAAATTGCGTGTTTTTCATTTGTAGCCTAAAAAGTGAGTAAAATTGAAATTAAATGTAATGCTTTTTTTCTATTTTAATCTATTCATTTTTTCTAGTAATGTTGATTCTTTCTATTGTATATTATACAGTTTGTAATAATTATTTAATCAAAATATGTAAAAGAAACCATTTACATTCAAAATACTTTCAGGGTGCATAACACCTTTTGAGTTGAAAAATAAACCTATATTTGATTCTCAGTAAAATAAAACCTCTATTTAGAATAAAATTATTCTTCGGATAATATTTAAGGTCTAATTTTATAAAAAAAATATTTATCTCTGTTATTTAAAGCCCAAAATTGGAAAAAAAAAAGTATACCATGTGAAAAAAGTAGGCATTCAATAACTTGCAATGTAACTTTAAAATTTGTAAATTAGAAACTTAGTTTTCATATTAAATATAAGCTAATTGTCTTTTTCAGTCTGTGGACCTCAAATGTATTACTGTGATTATATACATGTAATATATATTAATTTAAATTTATAACCACGGGATGGGCATTTTAACCCCAAATCAATTTTGTTTCTGATTTTCTCGAAAAGTTACTAATGGATTTGAAAATAATTTCTTAACTTTTCCTAATTTTATTCCAATAAAAATGAATGACAATATGATAAGTTAGATACCTATTAGCTTTTTTTTTTGTTTATACCTAAACAGGATACTTATAACTAAAACCGGGGGATGGGTTACTTTGACACCATTATAACCACAAGCACGAAGTTTGTAATCAAACATTTCCTGAAATGGGAAATGCTGTTTTAATTTTCTTTTCATTTCCCATATGGGAACAGAATAATACCTCAAGGTCAACTGGTGAACTTGGAAGTTCAGGAAGGAGGGAGGGGGAGAATCAGACTGGTGTTACTGATAACAGCTGATAATTTTATGTAGCCTCCACACTATGGCCGATTGTTCCCCACTTCCTGATGGTGACCTTTGATCTGGCTGCCTTTGATCTTTGCAAAAAAACCACCTCCGAAGCCATCGCCCGCCAAGGCTATTTTATCCTCTGTCGCCATCGACCACGATAAGTCAAACCCGCTCCAGATGGTAGCCATGGCTTGCAGTGGGCCATAGTGTGGAAGGGCCTTTACAGAAATGGCAGCAGACAGTATTGCAAAGAAAAATATCCTTTGCAACATTTTGATAATATACGTACCTTTGAACGGTAAAAAATTCTTCTTTGTCTACAAGAGGCATCAAGTTATGACTTGTGGTTAGCGTATTCGAGGTGCATTCTCCTCTGTTTGTTGTTTTGGCTGGCCTATCGAATGGAGTCTAAACGTCCGCTCGTGGTGCAATGCTACCATTGCCAGTATGGAAGTCTTACGGGTTTACATTAAATTTCTGTGATTTAAAAAAATCATATTAAATGGTTTTCAATATCTGAGTAAAGATGAAAAACTCCCTGAAAACCTTACTGTCTTGAAATACGTCGTTTTACGTTTGACAGAATCTTTCCGAAATAAAATAAGAAATAATCACTCCAAAAAACTTTTTCACCACATTGAATCTGAAGACACTGAATATAAAGTCTATTAATTTATAAGTGTATCGAACTAAATCTCTATATCAAAAAGGTATTACCTCAATATCTCTCTTAATCCTCAATTATTTATGAAAATATATTTTTGATCTGCATTTTTCAAAATGCTGGTTTATCTATGCATTTATAATATCCTGCAATGAATTTTTCTATCAACAAACTTCAATTAAAACAATTCGTCCACACCACTAAAATTATCTCCTTTCTCTAGGCTTATTTTGAAATGAGTGGCAAAACGTGAAAATAAAGAAACATGAGTTGGGCATCGTGAAATAGTAAAGAAAGACGGCTAATTTGTTTATTGAACCGTTTAAGGGGATATAAATAATGCTTTTAAACCACTAATGTTCATTCAGTTATTATATCTATATTCCATATTCTTTGAGCTAGTTAGTCAAATAAAAAAAGTGATGACTGTAAAAATAAGTTTGTATGAGCACAATCCGTAGCTTTGATAAATATCAAAACAACGTAAACCGTATCCCACAATTTTAATTACGATTTTCACTTCTTTCGAGTTTTAGCTGAGTCCTGTGAAATTATAAAGATGAATAACCCCAATAAATAATAAATAGAAATCACTTATATCCATTACTGACTCTAATTATATGCATGCATATAAATATATATTAAATCATTTCTGTTCTAAATACCTAGGATTCAATCAGGAAATCAAAAACTGTTAATCACTTTCATTAATTTATGAAAGGTTCTCTTTCTTATCGTGTCTATTTTTAAAACCACTGGATCATGGAAACAATCATCTGTAACCATGATAAATATCGTGCAACACCGTATCTATATCAAAGAATTTTAATTAAAGTACTCCCTCCCCCTCCAAAATTATCTCCTTCTTCTTCACCCATTCTTATAGGAGTGGCGAAACGGAAAAATAAAGAAACACAAAAGGGGCATCGCGAAATGGTAAAGAAAGACGGCTTAAGTGTTCATTCAGGCGTTTCTGACAGAAGCGTCTAGGAGTACGAACTGGGTGCCGCGTAAGAGCCATTTGGTGAGAGGAGAGACGGTTTTAGGAATGGCACCCCACTTATCTCAGTCTTATTCTGTTGGGTATAGAACGACGCCATTTTATGGGGCGAGGAGAGACCCTACTGGTGGCGTTTCTTTATTCGTCAGGGGAGAAGGGGAAATCATTTATATTCCAAACGCCTTAAGGTTGTTCATCTAATCGAGAGAATGTTATTTCCAGTACAATAAAGGATGAATAGAGTTAATATTGAGTATACAAACTCTTTTACATTTGAAAAGAAAGAAGTAAAATGTGTTTACTTTGGCGAATGTTTCTTTGGATAATAGTAAAATTCTTAGAAAAACGCTACAGTTGGATAACCTGTTAATAAAGTAAAGTTAATTGTAGGATTTCGGATCAAAGGTTTCTGTCCTATTTACTTAATATGAAGTTTTATAGAACAGTCATGGAACAAATATAAATATATTTCATAACTATTCACCCAGAATTAATTCATTGCAATTCAGCCTTCAAGAACAGAAACACATTTCTTCAAATATTAGAATGCATCATATAAAGCATGTGAAATATAAGTCAAAACATAAAATCTAAAGCTTATTTGTTAACAATTGTACTTTAAACAATAAATATATATTTTTTTCCTTCAAATATTGTAAATCCCTTCACACAAAGATTAAATATAGAGTTTATAAATAGTTTTGTGAGATGACTTTCTTTGAATAATAGTAAAATTCTTAGAAAAACGCTACAGTTGGATAACCTGTTAATAGAGTAAAGATTATGGTAGGATTTTGGATCAAAGGTTGCTGTACTACTTACTTAATATTAAGTTTTATAGACCAGTTCCGGAACAAATATAAATATACTTCATAATTCTTGACCCAGATTAAATCATTGCAATCTAACAATCCCGAACAGAAACACGTTTCTTCAAATATTAGAGTACTTCAAATAAAGCATGTGAAATATAAGTAAAATATTTCGAAACATAAAGGCTAGAGCTTATTTGTAAACAATTGTATTTTCAACAATAAATATATATATATTTTTTTCTTTCAAATACTGTAAATCTCTTCACACAAAGATTAAATATAGAATTTATAAATAGTTTTGTGAGATGACTTTCTTTGAATAATAGTAAAATTCTTAGAAAAACGCTACAGTTTGATAACCTGTTAATAGAGTAAAGTAATGGTAGGATTTCAGGTCAAAGGTTGCTGTACTACTTACTTAATATTAAGTTTTATAAAACAGTCCCGGAACAAATATAAATATATTTCGTAACACTTGACCCAAAATTAAATCATTTCAATCCAACATTAGGGAACAGAAACACATTTCTTCAACTATTAAAGTACTTCACATCAAGTATGTGAAATATAAGTAAGAGATTTCAAAATTTAAAATCTAAAGCTTATTTGTAAATAATTGTATTTCAACAATAAATACATATATCTTTCTTTCAACATTGTACACTTCACACAAATTTTACATATAGAATTTATAATTTTTCCGATATCTACATCTGGTGTCTGTTATTTTAATGAGTATGTTTAACTTTAAACCTTCTAATTTTTTTCATTATTTCATTTGATTAAAAGAAGTGTTGGGAATAAGTTTAATGGTGCAAGAGGAGAAAACAGTTTTTAAATATATATACATGGTACATTCATATTAAATTGTCAACTTGAAAAAATATTAATTTTTATGCAACCGAATTTCTAATAAATTCTTTTTTTTATTTACCTGTAATAGTTATAGAGTTTTAATGTAATTCACCCTAAAAATTGATTAATTTATTAAAATCTAAAAAGAGAAAACAAAAGATTCAATTTGGTTAAAACTTTGTTATTTTATAAGGTTTTCAGGTGGTCTCCCCTTTTATTTTAAAAACTCTATACACTGAGTATTAACAATGAAGCGATAAATGAAAATTTGATATTAATAGCAATTCCGCCATTTCATATAAGTTTTCTATAAAGTAATCATGTTTACTGCAGTATTAAGTAAATTATAATAAAAATACAATACTTTCTAGCTCGTCCTGAAAAAGACAAATTTTTGCTTGTTGCTGATTGCATTTGTTCACCACGGTGGTACAAATGGTCATCAAATATATTTAGGACTTATTATTGAATAGCTTGATAGACGAAATTAGTTTCATACAGTTGAAACCGAAAAATATAGCAAGTGAAATTTTAAATATTAATAACTGCACAACAATTTCTTTTAAACATATAAATTTGAAAATTTTATGTATAAAATTTTTATCTAATTTTATTTAAATATTCATTTCAATGAAAAACTACTTTTGTTTGCTGAGGAATTAATATAAAAAGAAGATTGAAAAGGAAATTAGTTAAAATGTGATTTTTTTAATGGGAATATTTCTCTGAAAAATAATTCTCAAACTCTATGCTTTTATCTTGCAGAGACATATAAATGCAAGAGCTATATATTTGTAAAAATATGTATGTGTACATATACATTAACCCCTTCCGGTAAAATGACAAGTCTAGCTCGTCATTAGTTTTTCATTCCATACCGCACAATGACGAGCTACACTCGTCATGCGATTAAAGTTACTGTTAAATATGATAATTAATTTAGTTTAAAATTTCTAGTGTACTGAATTTGGCAATACTTTTATCACTTGTGAAAATCACAAGTCACTATTACATATTGTTTACTTAGAATTTCTTGGTACAAGTCATTGCCAAATTAATGAGTCAGAATAAAAGAAAACCTACTAAGAAATGCCGTGTGTGTTACAAGAATCAAATTAAAAGTGAGACTACTTGGCGGTGTAAACAATTAAGAATTCCTTTGCACTTTGTTTTGAAAAGTACCACTAGCTTGAAGACTATTATCTGTATACCTTATTAATGTTTTTCTTTGATATTTTCTTAATTTTACTGTTTCTGATATTATTTAACACTATGTAAAAAGTGGATTTTAATTAAGAATATGTAAGAATTGTAAAATGAAACAAGTTTTTTAAATAAAAATTAAATGGTTATTTCATGCACAGTGTTTCATTATTAAATCATACCGGAAGGGGTCAAATATATGCTCATAAATCTACACAAACTTGCATAATATTTATACACATCTTTATATGTAAAATTCTTCTGTGTTTGTAATAGAACTCCTCCTACACGGCTGGACTCATTTGATGAAATTTTGTGTATGTAATTAAGTTGATTCGAGAATGGTGTAGATTCCCAATTTGCCCCGATAACAAATGTTTTTCATTAAAAATCCAGAATTGCGCGCTTTTTGAGATTATTATAATGCAACTTGAAACCGTTCTCTGCGAATGTAACTGTGGCTCGATGGTCAGCGCTTCAGTACGAGAAGTCCCAGTATCGAATCCCCTTACAGGTGCTGTGGAAATTTAATTTTAATCGAATTACGTTTATGATGACTGTACGGGGGGTGGGGCAGTGATTCACCTCAGCAGTGCTTCGGCGCAGCTCTGGAGATGAGCCTCAGGGTGTTGTACTACGGTACTTCACCTAGGACAGCTATCAGCCTCCTCGTGGAGCCCCCTGATAACTAGGAGTGTCCCTCCTAGGCTAATGATAGCCGTCTGCAACATCAAGGGGTATACCTCCTTTAGGTATACTCGGGTTTCACGAACCCGGGGTTTCCTGAGTGATCCTTCTCTTCAGACTTCCCTGGTAGTCCCGAACTTGCTGTTGTAGTATTGTTCCTTACTGGGGTCGTCAACATTAATCTCGAACCATGACGGAACTCTCGTAGGCCAGCAACACCTTGTGGTGTGGTGGTTACCGTCGTGGCGATCGGACGTCAGTTTTCCGTATGGCTATACGCCGGGTCTGGGTACGAATTTACTTATGATGACTGTACGCGTAGTGGCGTCAAGTCTTTAAAAAAAATTTCTTTACTTTTAAATGAAGATGGTTTAACTTATTATTTATTTAAAACCATTTTATAGTTTTAGGATTTACAGCGTTAAAACAGGCCGACGTCTGTCGGGTCGTCTAGTACATATGTATGAATATACATGTAGTCATGTTTTAAAATTCGGGAAAAGCTAAACATTTCTAAAATCGAGTTTAGGCTAACATTATAACCCAGGATTCTATCTGTTCCCTGAGTAGGAACCTCCCATAGATCGATCTAAAAGTAGTTTTCCAGTTGCAAAATCATTTTAAGTTAGATTCTAAACATGCAGTTTTCCATGTACTCGAAGTTTGGTCTAGTACCAATTTCATAGAAAGATCAAGGACTTTCTATACTGTCGAACGTGCCTAACGGTGCAAGAGGTCAAAGCAATGGAACAGCTTTAGAAAGTGGTATCAAACAAAATGGTGGAATATACTAGTTTTTTGAGAATATCAGCTTTTATATTTTCCAAATTCTAGAATATCTTCCTTATGAACTATAACTATTGATTTCCTTTTCATTTTCTGTATATAACTTCAGCAAATACCGCAGTGTACTATTTAAAGCTTATCTGCTAAACAGCTTTTAATGCAAGAGGTTTACAATAAATTCAGACTCTTATATTAAAAAATAAGTTTAATAGTAATTTAAAAGCATGTAAATAAATTTAAAAAAAATATAGTATGTTCCCTTCCCTCACTGACACCATCTTAGAGGAAAATTGTATCTGAAGATTAACTGAACTTTAACCTAGAAATTTGGGGTTTATAGGTAAGAAAATAAGTCTGTATACAGGAAATTTTACTACAAAATCGTGTGAGGGAATTGTGTTAAATGATCTGTATTCCCGAGAAGACAAATATTCCAAGAACCTCACCTTCCATACACAAATAAAAATATTTAAATGTCTTACCTTTTAATATACCTAGATTACTAGAAATTCATTTAGTTATTGTTAGTGCAAATTCTCCTATGAACAATATTTAATAAATATTTTAACGATATGCAAAATCTAGCAAATTCATAAACCATTATACACCACTTACTAATAGATACATAATATTCTAAATTTACAGCAAGAAGCTGTCACAATTATAATTAATATTAACAGTGTAATTAACAGAAAAATGGCATTCACTAAAAACTGGTGTTTTTTACCCATGTATTACAATTAGGAAATTAATGGTAAATCATTATCTTAACTTTTGCGTCTAATGACTTTAAAGTGCTAATTAAGGAATCACAAAAGATTAAATTATTATCAAGCTGCATAAGTGCCAAATAAAGCAAATTCCTTTTTCATATTCTTTTGATTACATTTACATATTATTATAATCATTGTAAATGAATAACAAAAGAACAAAATAGTACTTAATTATATTAATTATTTTCAAGCATATAGCTTAATTTTATTAGTTTAAATATGATCCAATTTTAATTTATGAAAATATATTTTTTTTAATAATTGTATATACACGAAGACAAAGTAATTCATACATTTATATATTTAATCGATAAAAATGCACCAAATGAGGTCAATAAAACTTAAGGGATGTCTCAAGGTTTTAAAATAGATATGTGTGTACACATTAATGTCTTTGTTATAACCAATATTGTATTTGTATTCGTAACTGTACCTGTTAAAACACATTCATGCAAGAAAACTTATATTGTAGTTATACAGTTATTACACGTCATATTTATACATGTTACTGTAATTATTAAAATTTTAAGTACATTTATTTATACACATATGATTATACATAATATTATCCATTATAATATAAAAATTTAATTATAAATATTAAAAATATATTTTTAATAAATGAAATCATAGTTAATTCTTATTAATTATTAATTATTAAGTATTCAGTTCCTGTTAATTAATAATTAATTATAGAATAAAAAGTTTAATTCTGTATTTATATTTAAATTAATTAAGTGGAATTGGGTATCTAGGATAATATAATGTAGTTATTTTATTAAAAATATTAATTTTAAAAGTAATATATAATATTTGTTAAAATGAAACATCCACTTATTGCACAAACCTGATATTTAAAAGTTATTTACCCTGTGTGATTTATTTTGTACCGATTAGAAAGTTTAAATTGATTAATTCTTTTATTTTGATACAAATATAACTATACACAAAACAATGAAATTTTCATAAATTAAGATGACGATGTTTAAATTAATACACTTAAAGTGAATTCTCTTATCTCATTTAAGTTTAATGAAACTATTTTTATAAAGATATATTTATCAATAGTTACATTCATTATATATCGTTGTCAACAGTTGTATATATGATTTATATCAAGAAATAGGAATTAAGGCAATTAATTTTAATGGGTAAAAATAAAAATGATAACATTAAGGGAAACTTTGAAGTTTATGGAATACGTGCACTGTACACATTCATGTCTCTATTATAATCAAATATAAATTTTAAAAATTATAATCATATGTAAATATAATATTGGTTAAAATGGAAACATCAACGGTTACACTTCCACTTATTGCACAAACCTGATATTGAATTTAAAAGTTATTTACCCGGATTGATTTATTTTGCACCGATTAGAAAGTTTAAATTGATTAATTCTTTTATTTTGATACAAATATAACTATACACAAAACAACGAATTTTTCATAAATTAAGATGATGATGTTTAAATTAATACACTTAAAGTGAATTCTCTTATCTCATTTAAGTTTAAGGAAACTATTTTTATAAAGATATATTTTTCAATAGTTGCATTCATTATATATCGTTGTCAACAGTTGTATATATGATTTATATCAAGAAATATGAATTAAGGCAATTAATTTTAATGGTAAAAATAAAAATAATAACATTAAGGGGAACTTTGAAGTTTATGGAATACGTGCACTGTACACATTCATGTCTCTATTATAATCAAATATTAATTTTAAAAATTATAATCATATGTAAATATAATATTGGTTAAAATGGAAACATCAACGGTTACATTTCCACTTATTGCACAAACCTGATATTGAATTTAAAAGTTATTTACCCTGTTTGGCTTATTTTATAGCAATTAGAAAATTTAAATTTATTAATTCTTTTCTTTATACAATATAACTATACACATAACAACCAAATTTTCATAAATTAAGATGATGATGTTTAAATTAATACACTTAAAGTGAATTATCTTGTCTCATTTAAGTTTAATGAAATTATTTTTATAAAAAATATATTTATCAATAGTTGTATGTATGATATATCATTGTATATATGTTTTACATCAAGAAACAGGAATTAATTGAATTAATTTTAATGGGTAAAAATTTAAACGAGATCAATAACACTAAGGGGAAGTTTCAAGTTTATGAAATAGGTGTAACTGTTCCCATTCATGTCTCTATTATAATCAAGTTAGAACAATTTCTATGCTATAGTAATGTAGTTATATTTTAAAAATATTAATTTTAAATTTATAATCAGATGTAAATATAATATTGGTTAAAATGGGAACATCAACAGGTACACTACCACATATTGCACAAATCTGATATTGAATTTAAAAGTATTTACCCGGTTTAGCTTATTTTGTACCGATTAGAAAATTTAAGTTAATGAATTCTTTTATTTTGATACAAATATAACTATGCACATAACAATGAAATTTTCGTATATTAAAATGATGATGTTTAAGTTAATACACTTAAAGGGAATTTTCTTATCTCATTTAAGTTTAATGAAACAATTTTTATACAAATATATTTATCAATAGTTACACGCAGGGTATATCGTTGTTTATATGATTTACATCAAGAAAAACGAATTAAGTCAATTAATTTTAATGGGTAAAAATCCAAAACGAGGTCAATAACACTAAGGGGAAGTTTCAAGTTTATGAAATAGGTGCAACTGTACCCATTCATGCCTCCATTATAATCAAATTAGAACAATTTCTAAAGGGATTAAAATGCTTCCTGGTCGATTCAAAAGCTCTCATCGATAGAAATTCTCCCCTATTCATATTTGAATAAAAGTTGATAAAAAAGAGAATGCATTTTCCCACGCCACATTGAAAACGTGTGAGATAATAAAAGAATAACATTTTAAATAACAATAGATTGAAGGGAAGAATAAGATATAAATTGTGCACTTTCACCCTAAGGTTCCGGAAGATGATGTTCAAAACACCATTAAGAGGTCCCCGAAGCTTGATCATATTGATCTCAGCACAATTTTCTCCATTCTTATGCAAGTCAGCTGTGATTTATCTGAATATAATCTAAAGGAACGTTGCACATAACAAGTCAGAATAGACTGGAACAGAAAAGGAATATATTCCCTCATTGTCTTCCAAACAGACTGCGTTATAAATTACTAAACAGAAGTTTGTACAGTTACAAATATTTCGAGGTAGGTTGGGGGATACACGAGGAGAATTACTAAATATGTTTCGCTCCTCAAATGCTTTTGGAAGTTTCAGGCAGATATTTTAATCTATTTTTCAGCACTCGTTCGTGCCCAAAGAAGCAAGGATAATTTTATCAAAAAGAACCAGAAAGTTTTACGATCGAAAGACTTTAATATATTTTTTATGCTGTAAAATAAAATTGTTACCAATTTCAATAAACAATATTTTTAAAATGTAACAAATAAGGAAGATAAATATGCATCTTATTTATTCTGAAAACTATACAATGTTTCAATAATACAATAGACTGGAATAAAGAATTCATATATACCCTCATGATCTTCTAAAAGAAGTTTGTACAGTTACAAACATTTTAAGGTAGATTGAGTGAATGCATGAGGATAATTACGAAATATTTTTTTAATAACAATAAATATTTATTATTATTTTTCTTATTAAAATTGCTAACATTTTTCTTTTCCTTATAAAATATATTAGAGAAATTTAATTGTTTTCTGCTTTTTTTAATGAAATCCTTCTTCTTATTATTTATTTTGGTAAGAAGAGTTATTATAAACTGCACATTATATCTAATGTAAGTATTCAATTCATTGAAAACATGATATAGTGTTGTAAAATTTCATACAATACTACAACAAGAATATTACTTTACAGCTGTGCCACTGTAATACTAATAATTATTCAAAACCTCGTGATATATAGAGTTATATTGTCAATTAATTTTTTGAACACGTTTTTAAACTTCTTCAAAATTGCAATCTTAAAAATTTTAAAAATATAAATTGTTTTAAACTTTCAAAATTAGATAATCTTCAGCAAAATGATTAAATAGTAAATAAAATGCATTCGCAAACGTCTTCTAAAGAAACAGTTTATATTGTTGTAAATAAAGAAACAGAGTATTTCAATAAACTAATTAAAATAAGTAAAAATGTTAACTGGTCAAATTATTCAATATCAAACATGCTTACACAATCTTACATAAAAATTCCAATGCATATTTTGATTTAAAATTTTTATCATTATTTAAGAAAAAATGAGTAAAAAGGTTAAATAGTTTAGAGAATCTTGAGTTTTTCTTCTCTTTAAAGTCTACTTTAACAACTACACCATTTATTAACAGTTTGGGACTCAAATCCAAACACCGTCAATGGGATGAGGCAAAACAATTCACATTTCGATGTAATTTCAAACGAATGGAGATATTTTGTCCTGCTCTGATTAGATCCTAAAATGGCCTGAAACAGAGAAATTAAACTCTTTGTCTCACATGAACCTGCACATGTTTAAAAAGAAACGGATTAATTTTACAAGTTTTTCCAAATGAATTATGCGCAGATTTCTCGTATGATATCGAAAAAATTTCAAACGATCAAAGGTTTAAGCAAACGTTAACCAATGCGTAGAGGTTGACGTGTCATAAGAGCTTAAGATAAGTAGACACAAGAATATGTAGAGTCAAACTGTATTTTTTATATAAAAGATTTTATTTGAAAAACATCCTACTGGCATAACTTACAGCTGTTTCTGTATGATATATATTAATCGGGCTTGCGATATAAATTATTGGGTTTGGAAAATACATTATAAATTATTATTATTTATCTGCATCAAGTAAATAGCTACTTGAAAATAGCTACTTATCATTTCTCAGTGAGAAGATGAGTGAGATGCAAAACGCAAGCTAGTTTTTAATAAATGAATCACTTGAAATGTATTTTCATTCCCCTGGAACATAAAACGGTTGAACTACAGAACTTATGTTCCTTGAGATAGATGTACCTAAAGAGTTACATCTCAGACCCTGTTCTCTTTATCTGCTTTCTTTTTTTATTTTTGTAGATTTTTTAGGAGGGAATGATTGGTGCTTGTCAGGTATAAGTTTTATTGTTATGCTCCTATAATATGCCCCAATTTGATTAAATCTTCGAATCGATATTGTCCCAATTATCTAACCTTAAAGATAATTATTGTAGGAATTTACTGCTCTTTTGAATTTTAATATCATTCAGCACTTTCGTGAAATGCATAACATTTTGATAACCCTGCAGTTACTCTCAGTCTTTTATTATGCTTGTTTTTATTATTTTTTTGCTGCTCTTTTATTCTTTTTTTCAGTTTTTAAGTATTTTAGTTATCGGTGTGTGTTGCATGAGAATAAGTAATATAACATTATGTTTTGAAGAAACATCAGCAAAATTGTTTTTAGTACTACATATTATAACATAACTAGACATCTTACAATTACTTTCTATAGAGAAGTCAAAATTCAATATATGTTTTCCTCAACTTCCACTTAGTTGAAATTTTAGTGTGGGAGACCGCGGACCAACTCGATCTTACGTAAATAAGAAATTAGTATGGAATTAAGATACAATGAAACAAAATATCAAAGTCCATTGCATAAATGAACTAAATAACTATTACCGTCAAAAAAGGCATATAGATCAAATGCGAAATTCTTGAATCTTGCAGACCAACAAACATTACTTTTGCTGCTAATAAGGAAGACGTATTTAGAGATTCAGATTGGAGGAATACCAAGATATCAATTGAATGGCATATTGAGAGATACCAAAAGTTGGTCACTGGATCAAACAATCTAGAAATCAATTGATCTAGAAAGAAAATCCCTATAAATCAAATTAAAACTACATTACCGTTGATTATGAATGATTTGCTGACCTCCTAAATTCCTATTTAAAATTAATTATAATTTTTAAAATTTCATTTGTACTCTTAACATGTTAAAATTAGGTGTAGGTGTCTGTTATAAAAAACATAGTGCTCATAACATAGTCAGTAGCATATATGACTTGCTCGGTATTTCATCTGTCTTCGAGAGAGTATTTTAAGATTACCATCATATAAAACCTCTTTTTAATACATAACATTTATATAAGCATGCCCATATTATTTTAAAAACTGTAAATAATTTGTAAAAATTATTTACAGCTTAATTAATATCAAATTAATTATCAAATATGATATTACTGTCAAATATCTGATATATAAGATTAATAATTTGTAAAAATTTGTAAAAATTAAGATTAATAATTTGTAAAAATTTGTAAAAATTAAGATTTAAAAAAATTAATTTGTAAAAATTTAATTAATTAATAATTTATTTAATAAAATTATCATATTTGTTAATTAATAATTTATTTAATAAAAAATTATAATATTTGTTAAAATTTAATTAATTAATAATTTATTTAATAAAATTATCATATTTGTTAATTAATAATTTATTTAATAAAAAATTATAATATTTGTTAAAATTTAATTAATTAATAATTTATTTAATAAAATTATCATATTTGTTAATTAATAATTTATTTAATAAAAAATTATAATATTTGTTAAAATTTAATTAATTAATAATTTATTTAATTTTTGTAAAAATTAATTTGTAAAAATTAAGATTTAAAAAAAATTTGTAAAAATTTGTAATAATTTGTAAAAATTATTTACAGTTTAATTAATATCAAATTAATTATCAAATATGATATTAATGTCAAATATCTGATATATAAGATTTTAACTTCTATTTTACTGCAAATAAACAGTATGTCTGGTGTCAATCCCTATATAATAATAACCAAAACTATCTGTCAGTCTGTCCTCGAATTTATGAAGCGGTTGGACCTAGAATGGATAGAGACATTAATATTGAATTATTCGTGAGTTAGGGTTAACAAAACTCAAAGAGAGTTCAAAAACGTTCAAAATCCACCCCTTCCTCCCCTTTTCGATCATTTAATACCATTATTTCAAGCCCTATCTTCCCTGTTAAGAACAGGCGATTAAATTCATCAATTTTTCACATTATAAGTAACAGAAAATAACATTTCTATCTAGCATTATGAAGTCATTCCTTTAACCAACTCATTTAATCATACCTTATTTTAAATAATTTAAATATCGTTTGCATTATTTTCATACGTTTTATCACTGGACTTAGATATTACGTAAATATTTTTTTTTTATATTTCGCTTAAATAATAGATTAAGTACATATGTGATAGTTTTAAATTTAATCATCGATTAGGTTTTGTTGCAATGAAAATTTTATCATCGGTATTAACAACAAATTCTTTTCATAAAAGTCTAGGAGTCTATTTCACGGACTAATAAATATCTAGCTTTTAATTTATATATGTTTGAAAATTAAAAAAAACTTTCTCGTTTGTGTGTTTGTTTTTTATACATAACCACACGTTTTGCAATCGATTCACTAAATTTTGGACATCATTCATATACACTCATGTCCATAAATTAATTATAATTGAGAATCACATAGAAATTGAACTCTAAAATAAAAATTTCACCTGTAGAATTATCACACACATCTTGAAGAATAATATGCAAATTGCTGGAAACCACCAGATGGTGCGGATAGTACGTCACAATGTCGAGAGTGTATGAAAGGGGTATATAAGGAATGGTAGCAAAGAAGGAACTTCGGAGGGCATTGCTTGATGAGTGGTGTAATTTTCCCCAAGATCAGATTGATAAACTGATACTTAGCATGCGTAGGCGTTGTAACGCTTGTATTGCATCGTCCGGTAGACATACTCCGTATTAACCATCATACTAACCATGTTATACTGTTTTCTGTAAATAGGTTCTTTTTTGAAATTTGCTCCAGGGAGTAAAAATCGCAATTTTCATTAATTATGTCAAACATATAGCATCTTTTTTGCTCTTTACCTATCGTTTAATAAATAGACTTTACAAATAAGTCAAATTTGTTTTAGTTTTGTCTCTTTTATTGCCTGAACTTCATTATCCTTAATTTATGGACATGAGTGTATATAGCAAAATAATCACTGTCAATATTAAAACTTCTATCCATTCTATCACGTAATATTAAATTGCAACTAACATGCTGTCAGTAAAGATAAACAAATTATTGAGCATGTACCGTATTATTCTCAGCCAAAAAAAAAGACCATTTTTTACCTGCCTCTTAGGATACTTTACAATCCTGGAAGATTAAAACTTTTACTGATCCCGTCATATGATGGGCTATATGCTAATATATAACATAAACAATGAAATGTGCAGTTGAAATATATTTGAATCAATACGTAAATTTCAGGTCTATAGTGGTAATCCAGAGTCTTATTTCAAAATTTCTAAAAGTAAACAAAATATCCATACGATTAATATTAAGTAATATTTTCCATTCACAGCTTATCTCCTATGTTTTAAGTTAAGCTTTTAATAATTACCAGCTTTTCCTTGATGACACCTCTAAAATACTTATAAATATCTTCCAGTGAAAAGTTTATTTTTTTAAAATTTCAAGTCTGGGACTCGAAAAAGATTCGCACAAAACATTTCCTGATCGGAATGGGAAAATATTCTTTATAAAAGAATCTTGTCTAAATTTAGAAGAATACAGGGCAATAATGTGGTAGGTCGTTACGGGCTATATTCACAAATAGATAAACGTCACCAAAATATCCTCCTAAACTGCTAAAGGGCTGATTTAGAAGACAATGTTCTTTGTCTCGAAAAATATAATTTTTTCCTGGACATTAGGAAGAAGTTTACTTTAAAGTTAATAATGTTGTATTATAAGGGTTTCAAATTTTTATCCGTATATTCATGGTTAGTCATGAATTATTACAGATTTCAAAATTCTCAATAATAGTGAATGAAAGAATGTCATACATTTTATGTACTGTCTATATGCGTGTATAGTGCAGTGGAGTTGGCGTAACGCTTCGCGATCCCATGACATAGGTCCGCGGTCCCATTCCCGGGCTGGACAAGGCTGACTCATCCTTTCATCCTTTCAGTGGATAGATAAAATGAGGACCAAGCAATTTTGGGAACTAAACACTGGAGATTCACGGCCATGTTACTAGGAGATAATACCCTTGAAGAAGACTCTTGATAATACTCTTGATTAGAGAATGTGCATAAAGAGTTGTTTGTTAAGTTTTTAAGATTAAGATTTAAAAAATTGAGTCCTCGAAAGAATGGCTTGAAACTGAGTTGAAAGTCGCAGTGAAAATAAGTTTAACTTTCTTCAAAATTCAGTGTTCAAGCTGTGACCAGAAATGTCAGAAGTGTTGTACAGTACGATACATATTTTCTATGCTTATGCTGATGTCCATTAAAAAACATAACACAGCCACTAGACTTAACTGTTCTTTATTATTTATTAACTTTTGCTGGACGAAATACCAATATTCTACTCTTTCAGTTAGAATATTAGAGCTAAGCTTCAGCAATCTCTACATGACAGTGGATGCTTGCTTGCTAAACTTAGTTTTGTGGTAAAAGTAATTTATATTCCAATTAACTAGATTTTTCCATACATTATATCCAAGGACAATGTTCAGTTACCATTATTACTCTATATCTTGGTACTATGAACATAGAGAGCCATTTGTTATAGTTAAAACAAATTTATTTCCTTCCATGTGATTATCGTGCATACGTCACATCCGTCTTGTAATGGCCCTAAGCATCTGAGATCCCGACGTAACTGTATATTACCGTGGCGTACAGTAGACAAAGTAGTCCGTAAGTTTTATTAATATTTATATTTAAATTATTTACATAAGGGTAATTAGATATCCAATAATCGAACAGAGTACAGGTGTACTATTCACATAAACACTGCCTGTTCAAAATGCCTATAACAATAACTTCTATGTAGCCATTTTTTCAAGTTCCCATAAGTATTAATATTATCAAGTTTTTGTGTTAATATGTACATCCATGCATGTATATCAATATAAATAGTCATACAATGCAAACGCATTCACATATTAGTCTTAAAAGTCATCTATTAGATTTTCTATCTTCACCCTCTTCTGTAGATGCACGAAAATTATTAATGGTGCATATAAAATATATAAAGATAATAGACATGATAATACAGATAGTTTATAATACACATGACTGAATTAGGTAACTTCCAGTTCTATTCATATAGTCCTAAATTTCCTTCACAATGTCAAATACGTTTAACAAAGCATTTCTTATGAATACTATGCACCCTTTATTAACTTTTAAAAATTCGTTTTTATTTAAACCCATAAAGAATGTATGTCCCACTGCACATTAAAAACATAAAAGATGAAAAGTGTAAGGTAAAAATATTTAACTCAGAAAACATTACATTATACAGATATTTTCAAATTGCAAAGCATAAATGCAAAGGTATACGTCAAATTAGTATCGTTAAAAATGAATTAAGTTTATCATACATAGAAAATACCCTACATATTAAGTTAAGTTTTTAATGGTTCTTGATTCAACTTTTCTTGATGGTGCCTTAAAAACATTTAGAGGAGTCAGCTGATGAAAGGTACTTTTTTGTTTAAATTTTCAACTCTAGAGCAGAAAAAAGATCCACACAAAACAATTTTAGATCGTAGATTAACAAAAAAAAAATATTTTTGAAAAAAAGATCCACATAGATTTAGAAGAATAGAGAGTAATCATATGGTGGGTCGTTAAGTGCTAACTTTAACTCAGGGATGAAAAGAGGGAAGGAATCTAAATCCGCTGAAGATGTACAAAGGCAGACGTCAAATTAGGATCATTAAAAGTGAATAAAAATTACTTATGCATAATACATTACCTAAGTTTTAGCTTAAATATTTAATGGCTTTTCTCGACCTTTTCTTGGGGGCACTCCTAAAAACCTTTAAAATAGTCTACTGATGAGCGGCACTCATTTTTAAATTTCAACTCTGGAGCATGGAAGAGATTTGTGCAAAATATTTTATGATCGGAGACTTAAAAATATTTCTGAAAAAAAAATACACAGAGGTTTTGAAGAATACAGAATAATCATGTGCTAGGTCGTTAACTGCCAACAAAACTGCAAGAATAAAGGAAAGGAAAAAATCCCCACAACAGCAGATAGATTAACGTCTTCCGAATCTCTTTATGAACTGACTATAGTTCGATTTAGAAAGCCATATTATTTCATTTGCTAATGACTGAATTTAAAGGAGATTGAATAATATGCCTTTTTTGGGGTGGAGGGGCTTCCTATCAAAAAGCATAAATCTTATTGCATATGGGATACATAAAAGAAGAACAGTGCTATCAATATATTAAACTCATAGAAATATTTTAAAATTTACTGTATAGTTGTAAAAATGAAATTCGTATCGTTAGTATTGAAAACAATATTGTGTTTTTTTCTAAATTTTAAGTTAAGCTTTTTAAGACTTTTCAACATTTCTTGACGTTATCTCCGAAACCTTTAAAATAGTCAGCTAATCAGCAGTACTAAAGATACTTATTTTTAAAAATTTCAGATTTAGAGCATGAGGAACATATTCTGATTGTGGAATTATAAATATTTTTAAATTAAATCTCCAAAGGTTTAGAAAACTGTATTGCAATCAAGTAGTAGGTTGTAAAGTTTTTACTTAAGCGATGGCATAAAAGGATGAATTTAAATTCACTAAAATTATGCAAAGGTATATTACTATCGTTAAAAATAAATATATACTACTTATACAAAGAACATTTCCTAAATTTTAACTTTAACTTTTAGTGATTTTCTCGTACTTGACTACACCCAAAATAACATGAGAGATGCACATTTTGTTTTTTAAAGTTTAAATCTACATCGGGATATAAATTCGTACGAATTAATTTCTGATCAGTGATTTATAAATAATATTTTAAAAAGATCCACGCATATTCAAAAGAATACTACGTAATCAGATTCTACATCATTGAAGGTCAACGTAAAGGAAAATAAAGGATTACAATATTTTTCACATAACAGCGATGAGATCTTCTGGAACACTTTCTAAAAGGATTAGGGTTCGACTTAGAAATCAACATTATTTAACTTACTAAAAATAGAATATCCAAATGATTGATTATATAATTTGTTAACATTTTAATAAACATTTTTCATGAAGTGTGAGTGAATATGAGTTATGTAAAAGATGAACAGTATAATATAAATATAGATATATTTGACTAAGTAAATTTTCAATTATAGAGAAATATTTCGAAATTTACCGAGGAGTTGTAAATGTGTATGTCAAATTACTATCGTTAAAGATTTTAATACATAGTGCATTTTTATATTTACGGCTATTGGCTTTTAGAGAAAAAATAGCAATCCTTGATGACATGTATAAAAATTTTGTAAACATGTATAAAAAAATAGCCTGCTAATGTTAGCTACATATATTTTTTAACTCTGAGGCTTTAAGAAGAAACTCAGATATTACAATTAAAATTATTTTGTAGAAAGATCAGAAGTTTATGAAAATATATAGTAATATAAGAAGGTAAATCTTTATGAGGCAACATAAACACTGCGATAAAGAGAAGAAAGCAGTCTAAATGTAAAGCAAAGGTATAAAGACTTTCTTCAAATTAGTATCTTGCATAAACATATCTATGCATTTGTGTAAATAATGTGTATAATAAAAAGAAGTTACTTTTTCATGTCTTTATACTAGAAAAGAAATTATTTCTATTAATGCCTATAAGATGCATTTAAAATATGCATCATTTTGAGATCTAAATCATATATAAAATACTCTAGGAAGGATTAATATTTACTAAGCTAAATCATTCTTTTCAAATAAACAAAATAACAATCACATCAATTATATAATAATAAACAATGTTGTCCGTCCATCTGTCCGCGAATTTATAAAGTGGGAATTTATAAGCTGGAATGGATAGAGTCATCCATATTGTATTTTTGAGGAATTAGGGTTAGAAAAATCCAAAGAGAGTTCGAAAACGTTCGAAATCCACACCTTTCCCCCTTTTTCGAGTGTTTAATGAGATTATTTCAAGCTTGGTTGTCACCGGTTAAGAGCAGAACATTAAATTTATCTATTTATCACATAATAAGTAGGTAAAAGAAACATTTTTTCTAACATTATGACGTTATTCATTTAACCATCTCTTTTAATTATTTTTTATTTTAAATTATTTAAATACCGTTGGCATTATTTTCATACGTTTAATCACTGAACTTAAATATGATGTAAATAATTTTGTTTTATATTTGTATTAAATAATAGATTAAATACATATGTGCTAATTTTAAATTTAATCATCGGTTATTTTTTGATTCAATGAAACTTTTATCACCGGTATTAACAAAAATTTCTTTTCAAAAAAGTCTAAGAGTCTATTTCACGGATTAGTAAATATCTAGCATTTAAGTTATATATCTTTGAAAATTAAGACGCTTGTTCGTTTGTGTGTTTGTTTTTTATACATAACCGCATGGTTTGCAATCGATTCACTAAATTTTGGACCATTCATAGATACCGCCATATAATCACTGTCAATATTAAAACATCTGCTCTCCATCCTATCACGTAATATGACAAGATAAATTAAAGTTGGCAACTAACATGCGGTCAGTAAAGATAAACAAATTATTGAACGTGTACCAGATAATTCACAGCCAATAAATAAACAATTCTTTTTACCTGCCTTATAGTGTACTTTACAATTCTAGAAAATTAAAAATTTTACTGATGCCCGTCATATGACTTGCTATATGCTAGTGTTTAAATATTTTCTTACATAAGTTACTGTGTTTTTATGTTAAAAAAGAAACTAATTCAATTAATACCTATAATATACATATAAAATGTGTATAATTTTGATATCTAAATTATTTATAAAATACTCTAGTAAAGATTTATATTTACTAAGCTAAATCAATTTTTTCAAATAAACAAAATAACAATCACAGGTTTAAATGTTTGTTTACATAACTTACAAACATATAACTACTGAGATATACGTAAAATTTAAGCAAATACAATATCAATAGTACGTCTAAAGATTTGCAGATTTGTGTTGTCTATTTTTTAAAGCAACTGAAACGAGGTAAGTCAACAAGGGAATTTGGATGAAAAACTGGCGATTTGTTGTCTTGTTCTCTGGAGATTAAATAAGAAAAAGTTTTATCTTCCATCAGATACTAGCAGTTTATTTTGTCTGACTGTCGTTCACGCATTTTATTCAGATAGCGTAAAATTTCAGAGGTGATAAAACAGTTCTTCTGTTTCATTGAAATTGAAATGAGGAAAATATAAGAAAATCCAAGCATTAACATTTTTGTTTTACGAATTTAAATTTCCAATTTTATTTACCTTTACATTATTTTCATGTGGAAGTATTTAATAGAATTACAAAACTCAGCTATCTAATAAAATTTACAAACGTTGTATGGAAACCTATAGTTACACAATAATAATTAATATTAGAACCATAGTGTATTTCAGAAAACATATAGCAGTCTTTTGACCTTGATTATTGCCTAAACCGGAAAAATGTTATCTTACAAATTTGAAATACACCGATTCCTCTGGTTTGGTTTGGTATTGTTACAGTCTCATGTTTTTCTATATTCAAAGACTAACGAGACCTTCTGCTTAAAGCCGATTCATAACTTCTATAAACACCTGTACCAGCAGTGGAATTAAAACCCGCAATCTACAGTTACGAATAGCTGCTTTACTACAATTTGACAATCATTTTACCAATTTACACATATTCCTCTAAGTGGTATATACTTAAAATAAATTAGTATAATATGTAGATAGAGCTCAACTTTGCAGAATATATTTTATATTTAACAATTTGAAACTTAAAGCTTAAGTCTTACGATATTTAATATACAATAAGGAAAAACAATTAATTTAAACCTTCATGTATGCATCCATATGTATACAGACATATGTGTATGTATGTATATTACATAATATAATATAAGCTCCTAAAGGGCTTCGAAATTCATCCAATCTATATTTTTCTAATTTTAATTTTTTCTCCTACTTAAATTAAATCAAGGATCGTGGAAATTGTATTCCTTCTGCACTTTTATGAACTAAAACTGTATTAATAACTGCTACTTGTAATCCTATCTTACACTTTCTTAAACTATCTGTCAATTCTACCAAGAAAATTCTTGAATCCTTGCAGACTTTAAGCCATTGTATGCATTATTTTCGCCAAGAATGGTTTTACAATTCTCATTAAAACCACTGCTTAGCTCTAAGTGCGTGATTGTACCCTTCTCGGACGTGAAATTCTGAGAAATCAACATATTTCCGGTTTATATTTTTCATGTTAGACTTGCTAGTAGATCATTCAAGTTTTTGAGATGAAAATAAAAAAATGTTTGTTAAGTATTTCATCTGGTCTTGTGTTTCAGTGAGGGGTTTTGAAAGCATAAATGCAGTAAACTTCGTTGCCAAGCAAGACCTGAAATACACATTTAAATTGTGTGATCGTTGAAGAATAATTTTCACCGGATACTTATAACTTCCAGCCAAATTTTTAGCCTAGTATTATTTACTGCAATCACGAACTAATTGCTAAAACACAATGTTTCATTCTAAAATATTAGTAAACAATATAAATTATTAATTTGCAATTAAAATAAGTTTCCATTTCAGCCTTCCTTTGAACACAAAATTTATCAATACAATTTTTACTGAAAATCTATTCTTTTTGAAGTTTTTTAGTTAACTTAACCAGTTCTGATCCATTTTAAAATTTTATTATGACTTTAAAAAACGGTTTTATCTTCCTAATGTTCTATTTTCGTACATGTTTTCCCTTATATTTCACACCGAAAAACCTTTCGCATATTACAACAGATTCGAGTATCGAGAATTAACTGTATATAATTTTTTAACACTAGATTTAAGAACCGAGCCAGTTTGACTCATTAAAAATTTGATCAATATATATATATATATATATATATATATATATATATATATATATATATATATATATATATATATATATATATATATATATATATATATATATTATATATATATATATATATATATATATATATATATATATATATATATATATATATATATATATATATTATATATATATATATATATATATATATATATATATGTATATATATATATATATATATATATATATTCATATATATATATATATATATATGTATATATATATATAACTTTAATATCAATTTTCAACAACATACTTTGGTTTTTTTGTTAAGTAATAAAATATATGTAAACTTTCATATCTTTTCCCCGCAGACCCCCCTTCATTTCACTTTATCAAATGTGGTATACCTATTTTCACGGTTGTGAGCCAATTTGACTCATAGAACGGTTTAACAGTTAATCGCATAAAATGAAATTTATTGGTCCTATCAGGCCTGGGCAACAGTCAAGTCACACGTGATTTGTTTCTCTTCTCATTCACGCAGACGCCCTCTACAAGTTTTCTACAACATTTTAGATTTAGCAGCTATCAATGCATGGATTCTGTATAAAGAGACAACTCAAGTAAATATTTCACAAAATTATTTTATTGTTCATTTGGCTGAAGAGCTAAGAAGTAAATATAGAGAAGAATTCTAGAACACTTCCTTTCCAATGACAGAAATTCATGCTACTGACGAAAGGAAGAATTGTTAAATTCAACAATCATTCAAAAGAAACAGATGTAGAAAACACTGTGCTAAATGTAATAGAAATGTTTGCGGAAAATGTGTTTCAAAAACAAATTATATACGAAAAAATGTTTCCCATGTATTTTTTTATAATAAACATTTCATTTAAATTAGTTTGGAACTATTTTCTTTGCAAAAAACATTGAGTTTTCTTGTATGAGTCAAATTATCTCACTTCAGTAAAAATAAGTATATGATCAACATGCGTAAATCTAGTGTTAAATTGCATAATTTTTTGTAAAGAAAACACAACTGGATAATACGCTTTCCAAGACACAAAATTTAAAATTCTGTAGCTTCCATCTCAAACTCCATCTCGATAAATGGTCATTGCTATAACATTAGTTTAGATTTGAACACATACAACCTTATATGGCTTTCCAATAAAGTATTAGTGTTTCATGAACAATTTACCTCCATACTTTTCAACAATAACTCTTATCATCAGTTTAATCGGATGCTTTTTCCTGTATAAGCCTCCTAATAGTTCAGAAACTCAATTTTTTAAGATAAATTTGTGTAAAAAGTGGAGAGAGAAGTTGTTAATTCTGATGATACATAGCGAGATTCTCAAACAGCCTTTCATCTTTCAAACAGTTTTTCATCTTCTAAAAGTAATGTCAAAGCTAACAACTGAAATGTGAATGAATTGTTTCTTTAGCTTCAAATATATTTCTATAAATCTCGGAAAAAATTCTAGAAGTATTTTATGAAGGTTTTATATCTACATTTTTGAGAGAACTTGAGATTTAAGCACTGATTTTAACTGCTGCCTAGGGTAAAATAACCTGATAATGGTGCAATAAAAGCTAAATCCAAACTTCTTCTGAAGTAAAGTACATATGAATAATACCTTAAGTCTAACTTATGACAGTACTGGAGGCATTTGATAGGGCAATTATTTTACGGATTGTCGCATATTCTCCGAATGAAACAGTAAAGTTAAAAAATATAATAAAAGTTTTCTCATACTCATAACTAAAACTCATATACAAGTATAAAAGAATAATATTTCGTGTCATTTATTTTTTTATTACTTTATGCATGAATTTACTAAAGACATTCCACGTAAAGAGTAAGTGTTGTACATAACGCGCTGTTTACTCTGAATGTTTTTATTAGAGTCATGCATAATATATATACATAAAAACACACAAACACACATATATATATATATATGTATATATATATATATATATATATATATATATATATATATATATATATATATATATATATATATATATATATATATATATATGTCAAGTTTGAAAGCATAAAATTAATAGTCTAGGGGTATAAAGACAGAAAGCGAGACGCACTCTTTAATTCAGGCTCATGAATCACTAATAACTCCATATAAAAGCGAAGGTCATTTGTTAGCGTTTGGACGCTACCCTCTGGCTGTCATGTTTAATTGTTGAATACTTGTTTGTAATGAAGACATTAATAAAGATATTTTGAAGTACTATTGGTCTCTCTGACTAAATAGTTCACTGCCGCAAGGTATCTCATACATACGCACACACACATGCATATATATATACATATATACATATACATATGAATATATATATGTATATATATACATATATATATATATATATATATATATATATATATATATATATATATATATATATATATATAATATATATATATATATATATATATATATATATATATATATATATATATATATATATATATATATATATATATATATATATATATATATATATATATATATGTGTGTGTGTGTGTGTGTGTGTGTGTGTGTGTGTGTGTGTAATAATATTTTCATCACTTTCGGTTTAAGATTCTATTTTCCCGGTCATTCTTCTTGTGGAACCCTAGCAAATATTTTCGAAAGTTCGCTAGCAGAAATCTTTCTGGTTATATATCTAAATATAGAGTTCTGACTAGTGGATTACATCACCCGCGTGACTTCAAGTAATAGCTTACTGTTCGGCACAAAAGACTATTTAAGCAAATGTTTAGAGTTCCATTACAGTATCAATGGCGTGTTCGTATAGGTTTAGTTTCATATAAGTTTTCGTATAATGCTTTGTTAAGTCTGAATAAACGAAGTTAGATTGAGTGTGCATCCTCATCGCGAGGTTTCACGACTGCAGGGTGATAAAAACCACCCGTACCCCACTTCGTAATGAAGTAGAAAGCCTTAATATATATATATATATATATATATATATATATATATATATATATATATATATATATATATATATATGTATGAATGTATAATGTCAATATCTAAGCTCCTAAATTCTAACGAAAAGTATCCCTTTTCCCCATTTATTATTCTAAATCTTAATTTCCCCTCCTTATATTAATCCTATTTTCCAGCCATCAAATTCTAATGGAAGTTTTTATTCCTTCAGCAGATACCCGGATTTCTTTCTTTCATTCTCAAGGATAAAAATGATATTGCTGGCATTTTAATAAGGAAGTAATAATACTAGCACAAAAAATCTGTAAAGATCAGCAATAATAGTCATCCTGAACACATCACTTTGGCAGATGTCTGCAGTCAAAAGTTAGTCTCTATAAAAAAATTAATTGTTGTAGCAGCATTTTCTCACCAGAATTAGCTCACGTGGTACTTCGTTTTCTCAAGTTTAAGGTTGAGAGATCTACGCAGAGAGCATTCTGACACCGTCTTTTGCAGATCTCCCTGGATTTTGTCCTCATTTTGATAAACTAAAATGAACATTAAGCTCGGTCATTATGAATGATGCATTTATTCAATCCAGAAAATTTAACGGAACTCTTGACAGCCCAGTATGCCCGAACTGAGAAAATTAATAAGGCAGCTCAAAGAGGTTTTCTCTTATAAATGTAGGTCCGGTTTCTTCATCTTTACTTACACACACACAGATATATATATATATAATATATATATATATATATATATATATATATATATATATATATATATATATATATATATATATATATATATATATATATATATATATATATATATATATATATATATATATATATATATATATATATATATATATATATATATATATATATATATATATATATATATATATATATATATATATATATATATATATATATATATATATATATATATATATATTTATATATATATATATATATATATATATATATATATATATATATATATATATATATATATATATATATATATATATATATATATATATATATATATATATATATATATATATATATATATATATATATGTTTGTATATTGCTGTCAAGACGAAAACAAATTGAAACCTGAAGAAAGATTCATTAAGTTATGATTACGTGCAATTTCAAACACATTCATGCAAAGGTTAGAAAAGTTTATGGGAAAAAGTTTGGGGTTGCCTCAATACTTAAATCTTAGTACACATAATTCTCTTTTTTATTTTTTTATAATTTTGGAAGTCCTATTAATGTTTGATATAATACCATGCCTATCACAATTAAACTTTTAATTAAATTTTCCCTTTAGTGTGTAATCAATCTGTGTTACGTTTCATTCGTGAGCTTAACCATGATATAGTAAGATATGCTATAATCAAGAAATAAGCATTGATACAATGACATGAATTAACATTAAGTATAATTCTAGAAAACACAGATCTTTAACTATATCTGAAGTTAAATATAAGTCCTGCACTTAAATCAAGTCTATTTAATAACTTCATATTCTATATCTTGTTTCTCATATTTTCATTTAAATTATGTTTCACATGTATTTTTCCGAGTATATTATAAAGAAGTAATACCCGTAAAAAGTTTAGACAAATTAATCCCTTTCTTTAAAGTAAATAATTTTAACATCAACTTATTTGTTTCGCTTTAATGCCTTAGTATTTGTTGTCTGGCGACAATTTCAAGAGATTTTAATTATTTTATGTTCCCGAAGGGCTTTTGTCTCAATCGTAGGCTCTTTTATTTTTAAAGTATTCTCATTTATTTTCTATTTATTTCAAAAGGGAAATATAGTTACTAGAACCGCACTAACTTAAGAAATGGAAGATATATTAAAAAATCCTGTATTTAGTGTACTTAATATTTAAATGATTAGTGACTTTTGGGTGGGATAAATTTTGTTGAAATTTAATATTTCTAAATCGTTGACTTAAAAATACTAGAAAAACTTATAAAACAAAACTATAGCTAAATAATTACTAAATATGTTACTTATAAATCTTATAAAATACTCACTTATATAATACTATAAAATACTGCATGAAAAACGAGAATAAAAATACATTAAGCTATTCATAATCCTATAGTAAAATTAAGCTGCATCAACATACAGCTATTAAATATTTGTATATTTTTTCAGAACTAAAATGATTGTATTTTATGAATATAAGAAACACCCCGAGCTTATTTCTAACATCCATATCTCTGTATTCACGAGGGGTGATCAAAAAGGTAAGGTTACTATGCCAATATCCCTGTAGATTCCTTTGTTAAATAGAAATGTAATAGATTGTGTTAATTTTAACTAATGTGGTCAGCAAATATGAAGGGTGCCAATCACCCAGGACCTACAACAGTTTTAGCGTTTTACAAAGTTGTAAAGTGAACAAAAATGGTGACTCTATTGCAAAACTGGTCTCGTAAAGACGTTCGCTCAGTTACTTGATCTCTCTATGCAAAGCAAGTAACCGCACTTGAAATACCTTTTCTTTACTTGTAGAGTCTTACGGAGAGACAGTCTTGTCAGCATGTTACAGAATGGCGTCTAAACTTACCAACCAGAAGATAGCTATTTTTCTAAAACCGTTCCGCTGTAATTTAATTGTAGAACAATTCTATAGCCTCGATTTCTCTCCAAGTGACTTTCATATCTTTCTTTATATAAAGAAGCACACTGAAATGTCCAATTTCTTTCTGGCAAGAAAGTGAAATAGGTCGTGACAACGGGGCTGAACACTCAAGGGACACAGTTTTCCCAACGAGGGAATATTCAAACACACCCATGAACCTTGAACTCCCTAAATTGATATGAAAACTGTATCAAAAAATAAACTATTGTATGTATTATCGATAGTCTTTATTGCTCAAATGAAATAAAATATATACATTTCACTGCAGACTTTGTAATCTTATAATACCCCTCGTAAGTTAAGATAAATTTCCACCTAACTATACTAAACAAGAAAGCCAATAGATATATCCTTTTAGTTGACATTCGAGAACTAGAAAAAGTATGTAATTCACAGAGATCAAGAAAAAAAAGCAAAGAAAAAGTGATAACCGTAAAACTGATGCAAAAGTGTGCTTTTTTTTACGGTTTATACGATACTCTCTAGAAAATGTCTTCCCTTCGAAAATTTTTTATAGGTTGTTACATACTTTTATTCCCTTCTTATTAATTTATTTTTTATCCTTAATTATCAACATCTTTTTAATCAGTTTTCTCTAGAGACTAAAAATGCAACCTTCTTTGACAGTGCGTTAGACGTTTAATGACTGTGATCGCATTAGATATATCAGAGTTTTCTAAATTATAAACCTCTTATTATGAAATTTTATACACATGACATTTGAAGTATAAGTAAATGAATTTCATTTTAAAAGTTCTAAAAATCAGTTAGTTTTCTAATTTTTTAAAATGTTATAATTAGTTTCAAAATTTCCCAAGTGCTTTTTTCGAAACTAATTAAATTTTGAAAAGAAATATATAAACTATATAACTCAATTATTTAGTGAAATGCAAAGAAAAATAATTTTGAGTTTTTTATATATAAAGTGATATTTTAGATTGTGTAGGAAAATGTATTTTGTTCAGCCGGATCTTATTAAACAAAATTCAAGGTGACTTCAGAGTTTGACTGGGGGCGGGTATAGAAGCTAACTCATTAAAGAAGGCACACATTGAGTTAAAATTATAACGTTATCAGGTTTTCACATTATTGCTGCAAACATTAGGTCTCGACTAGAATAATCACTTAGCAGATGAAACTCAAAATGGATTTTATTACTTCATTTGGCATACATTTTGTATTCGGCTTTCTTTTTCTCGCCCATTGTCCCTAGTTTTCTCCAAGGATGTTTGTGGTCTTTTTGCATGTGGTTTTATTTTTTAAAACTTAATTTTGGAATTGAACGTTTGATTTTGATACATGCACAACTGGCGTAAAAATATTATCAAAGTAACCACAAAACTCTTTAGCTTAAATTAAATTTTACTTTGGTATAAAAAATAGTATAAAAATTTAAATTCTTAAAGAGACAAAAATTAAACACAAGCAACATTTTTTTTTTTACATCTTCTCAAGTAATGAAACTACGGCTATCAACTGTTAATAAGAACTAAATCTAATACGAAGCCTCATATGAATACTACATGGAAAAGAGGTATCCTTGCAGATAAATCTTGTTAAAATCATACTAAAAATTTTTCATTAGCTACATTAGGAACATTTTAAGAAATTTAAGTGAATGGAATACAAATCAGTAAAGGAAACTTATGAAGAAAGCTAAAGGGTTTTAATGATACAACTTGCTTTACTTTACATCTTGGGAAACCCGATTTTCCATGGGCCAGTTGTAACTTAGTCTTACGATGTTTAATAATTTTATCAGTCAAATATTTTTTGAAGAAATAAGTTCTGTTTTCAAACTTATTTGAAGAGTCTGTCACTGCATAATAAATAAAAAAGGTTTTCATAGGATTATAGTAGTCATAGTAGTTCATTCAATAAAATAAGTGATCTTGTAAGAATTTGGGGCACGAGCCGGCTGAAGATGGACGGTGCGAAATAATGGTGGATGGGGCAATTAAAAGACGTTAGTAGTCGAAATGTCTTCCAAGTTTCCCAATCATACCTATGGAGATGGAAGACCAAGCCTAAAGGTCTTCTGCTTATTCCCTGCTTCTAAATTCGAGGACTCATTTTGTTTAGGTTGTCTCCAAGGATAAATCCTGGTCTCTTATAATTTGCTCCTATTATACAATGTCTAATAAAACATGTGGTTGTTGTATGGACAATTGCTTAAAAAACGAGCTCCGTGTTTCACAGAAATATCATTACAGTAAATGTTGCACTTAGGGAAACCACTTCTCATAAAAGAGAAGGAAAACGAAATAAATTATTTTGATCTTCCGTTTTATTTTCAGGGGACATTTATTAAATTTTGATCCCTAATAGTTTTTATTAACAAGCCAGATTCTAAATATAAACTAACTAATAAAAATAATTATATTTACTGATAAAAACTCTTATTGAAAAAAATTCTGATTAAAAACATTATCATTAATACAATTGTAAAAATAAAAATGAATTAATCCTTCATTCCCGACAGACTTTATCTGCATATGAGAGGAAATGAGAAGTGTGCAAACCGTCTACCCATTTTACCTTGGATCACCTACGTTTGTTTATCACTGACTAGCTCGATAAGGCAACTTAAATGTTAATGTTTTCCTTATTAAGATAGATCCCGCATATATACAACCATTTTAATTTTTATAGACACAAGTCCCTTTTTATCATTTCCATTTGATATAAGTGTCTCTGAGTACATTGGGAGTACAATTTTTAGGAGTAAAATATAATAGAGCAAATCAATAGGTCGAAGGTACATCAAAAGTACACCATTTCCTTTAATTAGATATTAATTGCTATAATGACATATATATTTTTATTTCGAATGACAAAGAACAGTTGACATATAACATAAAAAAGGAAAATGAAATATGGAAAAAATAAAATAAAAATAGAAGCGACATTATCTTATTCGGTCACTTGCCTCCCAGTATTTCCTGACCAGGGAAGGTCCATGAATGGATCTGCAATACAGAATGTGGTCACCATCCATAAGAGCAGGATCATCCAAATAGAGTACAAAAGAGACATAGGGAGATACCAATTTCAAAAAAGTAACCGACCAGGCTGTCGTATTGTGAGTAGATACAAAAAATTGTCACCTCCTTGTGACGGAGCCAGATATGTGTACAATCTTCATTCAATCATCTCCAATTCAAGAAATATAAAAATAGTCAATATAAAAATTAATGAAATTGAATGCATTCAATACTAACCTATAATATCAAAATATAATATTTTTGTAAAATGTAAAAAAAGTGAAATAAAACCCAAATATACCAAGATAAATCAATAGGTAATTACAAAAGCCAATTAAAAAAACACAAAATAATGCTTGGAAGTTGGGCTTATTTTTCAACATAATATACATTTACATTTACAGATTTTCAAAACTTCTGTATGCGTTTTCTAATACCTGCTCCGCTGAAAGATAACCAAATGGGTGGGTACTTCTCTTTGGTACTGGGTTCGAATACCACTGCTGACATGGACATTTGTAGTCGTTCGGAATCGACTTTTAGCAGTAGGTCGTGGTCTTATTAGCCCTCGTGTATCAAAGCAATAGATCGTAGTGTTCCAAACCGACCGATATCTGCTGCATAAAAAGTCTGAACTGTTGTCTCATCCATATATACACCACACATCTAGTGTCTGACCACTCAAGAAGCAAGCATGATGTGTAGATTATGCCAAGTAAGCACCCTTATTGCAATTGTAGTTCTTTTCACTGTTAACTGCCTGTCGATTCTAACCATTTCCTCATACTCCCACACCGTTTTTTTATGCACTAATCTCAACATAAAACCACTTTGTAATTGTCATCAATTTTTAAACTTAATTAAAATGTTTATGGAACTAAAAGGAGTCCTCGTGACGGGGCGAAAAATATTCGATGTAGTGAGTAGACATTTCCTTGTGGATATCCTTTACTTGAAATCATTTGGCCAAGAAGCATAACACTTAGCTTTTTTAGTCCACACATATCGATCGCAGTCGCTATTTTTAAATGCATTTGCTCATTTTGTAGAATTCTTGAATCATAAACTCAAAATAACATTCTTACAGTTGGAGAGTTATGCTTCATATTTCTATATTTGAAAATATTCTACTGCTAATTTCCAATGTCTTATATCAGTTTGTAAAATACATCCTGACTTACTATCTTAGGGACAAAATCAACAGATTTCCTTATTCAATGTTTCAAAAATTAAAACAAGTAATTCACAAAAAAACTTTTGTAATGTAATCAGTGACTTTAATAGTTTTACAGCCTACAAAACAAAGTGTATTTTAGGAATTAATATTTAATCCTAAGAAAAGAAAATTGCTGTCCTCTTTTCGATCAACCTTATTTGATCTATAATAACCAAATATTATCTTATCGTCTTTTAAAACCAAATCATGAAAAACAAAAAAATTTCATTGATATATTTTTAGTCTTCGAAGTCTCCCCCCCCTGAAAAAAAACTGACCACTCATAGAGCTTAAGAAAAAAAATGTGATAACCATAAAACTGATAAAAAAATATTTCTCTTTTCTCTTTATACGATACTCCCTAGAAACAGCCGTCCCTTGATTATTTTTTTCTTTTCTAGGCGGTTACATGCTTTTGTTTCATCCTTATTAATCGAGTTTTTTCAACGTTAATTAACTATCAACAACCTTTTATTTAAGTTTTCTGGAGAATAAAATGTAACTTTGTTTCCTTGTATTATTTAGTACTAAAGTTAAGCTGACATTAACGGGTCTAAGAACTATTGATGTGACGAAACGTGAGTAGATATTTGCTTTCTAGGCAATTAAAGAATGTAAAGACTCCTGTTAGTTTTGCTAGCATTATGTGCTGAATTATTTTGATTTTATTAAAATATATTCAATTTTTAAAATTATATTCGTAGTAGTAAAATATTTTTACTTTTCACTATTAGTTATCTTTCATCATTTAAGTGCACAGGGAACATTGATTCACAGTTTATATTTCTAATATTTTTAACGCAATACTTATAATGGGAAGATATAATGTTGTTATATGAAGCATATAAGACACTAAGATCAATAATTTATATAATAATAGCCTAAGTTATCTGTCCGTCTGTCGGCGATTTTATGAAGCGGTTGGACCTGGAATGGATAGACATCCATTGGATTCTTGATGAGTTAAGTTTAGCAAAATTCAAAGCGAGTAAAGTTTATCTTCTCCTAAATTATCGATCCGATTCTAAAATAAATTGCTATAAATAGGCTTCCTATCACAGCAAACATTACTGTCGTCTTCAAAACGTTCGAATTCAACACCTTCCCCCGTTTTTGAGCGTTTAATATCGTTATTTCAAGCCCTATTTTCCCCGATTAAGAGCAGGCGATTCAATTTATCGCATAAGTAGATGAAAATAACCTTTTTTTCTAGCATTATGACGTCATTCCTTTAACCATCTCATTGAATCATTTCTTATTTTAAATAAATTAAATATCATCCGCAATATTTTCATGAGTTTTATCACTGAACTTAGATATGACGTCAATAATTTTCTTTTATATTTGTATTAAATAATATAATAGGTACATAGGTAATAATTTTAAATTAGATCATAGATTATTTTTTGTTGCAATGAAAATTTTATCGCCTGTATTAAGAACAAATTCTTTTCGTGAAAGTCTAGGAGTCTATTTCACGGACTCATAAATATCTAGCTTTTAATTTATATATCTTTAAAAATTAAGAAGTTTGTTCGTTTGTGTGTTTGTTTTTTTATACATAACCACACAGTTTGCAATCGATTATCTCAATTTTGAACATCCTTCATATATACCGAGAAATAATCATTGTCAATATTAAAACCTCTGCAGTCTCTAATATGACAAGATAAATTAAAGTTGGCAACTAACATGCGGTAACTAAAGATAATCAAATTATTGGTTTTGGGTTTGGAGTGCTACGGTCTACTTTTTGCAACACGAGGGCTAATGAGACCGGGACCTACTGCTTAAAGTCGATTCCGAACGGCTACGAACATCCATGCCATAGTGGGATTCGAACCCACGAACTCCGGTTTCGAAAGCCAGCACCCTAACCATTCGGCCATCGTTCGGCTAATCAAATTATTGAGCGTGTACCAAATAATTCTCAGCCAAAATCAAACCATTTTATTACCTGCCTCATAGGGTTCTTTATAATTCTGGAAAATTAAAAATTTTACCGATCCCGTCATATGACGGGCTATATGCTAGTTACAGTATAACTTCCATTAAAATGCGAGACTATTTTATAAAAATTGTTACACCCTACAAAATCCTTTGAAACTTCTCTTTTTGCCCAGATTAAAATTCGATTACTTTGCGGTTTTCATTTCATCTTTATAATATGTATAGAAGCAAAATTGGTTATCTATTTTCTCTTAAGTTAAATGTTACTTAAATAAAACAATTATTTTAAATTGAAAATGTTTTAACAACTGTTTCTTACCTTTACACGTCATTTAATCCTCTGTAACTCAAGAAAATACTTCGTGATTTAAAAAAGCATTGCAGATTTATAATAGGCACTTTAATAGAGAATCTCCAAAATTTTGAATAAAGAATACATAAAAGTAATGCACTTGAAACATTTAAAATTACGTATCCAATATAAAAGATGTCAAACTTGAAAATAACTTTTTAATTTTTAATATAATGGTGTGTAAGAAAAATCAAGCTGCAGTGGTATAAAATAATCACGTTCTTTAAAAAATGTCTTTTTATAATGAAGCGTGAACACAACTTGATTTTTTTCGGAACAAAACATTGTTTTATACATTCGGTTGAATTTATTCAACTCTGAGATATCTTGTTACCTTCATAAAATATAAATATCGAAATTTTGTTGCATTTTACTCAGCTTAAATTTCTACTTTGTTCTCAATCATAAACTGAAAATGATCATTCTCAATAATTATCTGAAAAGATTTTTTCCCGAAGTAAACAATAAATATGCATTTTCTCTTTTATTGATTCAGCAGTATTAACCTTAAAGTAATACAGAATAATTTCATGCAACGTCACTAAATACTTTAATACACTTTCCGTCCATTTTCAAATTTACGATAGTCAATAGACAGCCAATACACTTCCCGTCCTTTTGAAATGAAAGCTAGAGTCGTCATGAGTTGAGATGTGCCATACTGCTTGAAACTGCATTATAGTTAATTTAAAAAATAATCTTAGACTAAATGTAACTGTTTTAAAACTTAACTTCATTTTACCTCCATCTATTCATTTATTACTTCTACTGTGTTCTCAATCATAAATTGAAAATGATTATTCTCAATATTTATCTGAAAAGATTTTTTCCCGAAGTAAACAATAAATACACATTTTCTCTTTTATTGATTCAGTAGTATTAATCTTAAAGTAATACAGAATGATTTCAGGCAAAGTCACTAAATACTTCAATACACTTCCCGTCAATTTTCAAATTTACGATAGTCAATAGACAGCCAATACATTTCCCGTCCTTTTGAAATGAAAGCTAGAATCGTCATGAGTTGAGATGTGCCATACTTCTTGAAACTGAATTATAGTTAATTTAAAAAATAATCTTAGACTAAATGTAACTGTTTTAAAACTTAACTTCATTTTACCTCCATCTATTATTCATTTATTACTTCTACTGTGTTCTCAATCATAAATTGAAAATGATTATTCTCAATATTTATCTGAAAAGATTTTTTCCCGAAGTAAACAATAAATACACATTTTCTCTTTTATTGATTCAGTAGTATTAATCTTAAAGTAATACAGAATGATTTCAGGCAACACCACTAAGTACTTTAATACACTTCCCGTCCATTTTCAAATTTACGATAGTCAGTAGACAGCCAATACACTTCCCGTCCTTTTGAAATGAAAGCTAGAGTCGTCATGAGTTGAGATGTGCCATACTGCTTGAAACTGCATTATTGTTAATTTAAAAATAATCTTAGACTAAATGTAACTGTTTTAAAACTTAACTTTATTTTACCTCCGTTTATTCATTTATTAGTAATAGAACACCATTTCAATTATACAGAAACAGAAAATGAAATTATACCGAAAAGTGATGAGACCGGAGAAGTGGAAAAATAATGGTAAATCTTTTTTTTAAACAACTTTTATTTATTAGGGAATCTCTCTTTTTTACAGACACGAGCCCTTGATTAGAATGCTGTGTTAATGCAGCCTGTGACAT
>CM063503.1:50108698-50118698 GCA_032207245.1 Pardosa pseudoannulata | reverse complement strand
AAATAATGTCTAACAGGTGTGATGAAGCGATTTAGATCAGTAGTATAAGGAATTAATTAATACGAGAAGTAAAATGCTTGGGATCTAAATCTGACCTCATCACATCTTTTGTACAGGGGAGAGGACAATAAAAATTATTTCAAAGGTTTTCGTCTTGTGCGGGATTCTCGGGAGGGGTTCTGATCCCAGTTCCAGATTAGGATCGCGCCTCCGTACATGACATTAAATAATAATGTACGTTTGTGGAATTATTTATGAGTCCCTGTGGGACAGTGCCCAATTTGAAGGAATAAGGTTTTTTCACGTTGGCGGTTTCAAGGCGGGGTTAAGGAGACGAATTAGATTTTTTCAAATTTCCCGATTGGACGAAAAGAAGTAAGAGGGGACAAAGAAGAATTTAATATAAAATTAAGAAAATCTCTAGAAAGAGAGGGGGTGTTCAAGAGTGGTGTCGAATCAATGAGAGCAGACAGCTCAGAAATCGGAGGAGACGATTGTGACAGTGAGACTTCGGGAGTGCAAGGAGAATAGCCTTGAGTTCGACAGACACTCCGGAAAAGTTTGGAACATCTAGCGACTACCAGCAGTGTGCCTGTATTAAATATTACGGCCTCACCTCAAATACTCAGAAGGAACCCCATGACCAGACCGACGGAAGATTGAAATTTGCTACCACACGTACCCAATCCTTATTAGCACTTAACCAGCAGTGTTCCTGGCACACCATATTAACCCACAAAGGTACCTATTTTTACATATATTTGAAATTGAGATTAGGTCCTCTCTCTTATACTTATATATTTACCTTATTTATGGAAAATTATTGTCAGACCTAAATTAGTGTGGCATCTAATTTGAAAGTGTTGATAAAGTAAATTTTATGAAGATAGAATCAGATTGTGTGTTTATAGATGTATATATATCATTATAATAAATATAATTTTTTTTTATTTTAAGCCGATTTCAGTTACTTTTAATTTAGTTTTTTAGTTTATTTTCTTATTTTCAGTCTGTAGTCTCTTAGAACCTGTGGTTGAATTTAGTACTTAAATATTTTACACAACGCATCAAAAATAATACTTGGTTTTTGTGACTAACCAAAATAAATACCACTATACATTTGATCATAGGTTAATACCTAAATATAAACGAGAGCTATACGACAACGAAAAGTAAAAACGAACTTACTATGTAGGAAATGAAAACCAGAAAATTTAAGGTAAAATAAAATGAAACACCAAATGATTTCCTTTAACTCATCTAAAGTTAACATCTTTTTTTTCCAATCTAATACCCCATTTTAATTTTCTGCAAACTAATTAATAAAATACTTATCTTCTGGAATGGGTTTATGAAATTTATAAAGATCGTTTTGGGGTGACATTAAGGTTAATTAAGAGAAATTGGAAGCTTAATTTCTGATTAGGAATAAAAAATGAGTAATGGATTAAGTGCTGTTTAATATCCAGAGAATCTTTTCTCCCGATATTTTTTCTGTCGCAAATGAAAAGTACACATTTTCTGAAAATGAATGATAATACTCTGCCAGTTTACTAAAGAAAATTAAATAAACTGCAAATATAGTTAAATTACAGTATTAAAGTTTAATCATAATCACTTATTATATTCACCTGCTTCAATGCTAAAAAGTAATTATTTTTTATAAAAATATAAATAAGATGTAGACAAATATTCCTCTAGTTTCCAAGATATAGCTTCTTGTGTGTATATAGCCATCAAAAGAATATTTAATATTGCCATTAGTATTTTCAGTGCAATCATCTGCTACTGTTTTGCTTTGATTAGATTGAAGAGTAAAAGAAATTAAATAAATTTTAAAGTTGATAGAAATGAGTAATGGATTAAGTACTGTTTAATATCCAGAGAATATTTTCTCTCGATATATTTTCTGTTGCAAATGAAAAGTACACATTTTCTGATAATGAATGATAATATAACCTTCCAGTTTACTAAAGAAAATTAAGTAAGCTTCCAATGTAGTTAAACTACAGTATCAAAGTTTAATCCTAATCTCTTGTTATATTCATTTGCTTCAACGCTAAAAACTAATTATTCTTTATTAAAATATAACTAAGATGTACACAGATATTCCTACAGTTTCCAAGATATAAATTCATGTTTGTATTTAGACATCAAGGGAATATTTAATATTGCTATTAGTGTTTTCAGTGCAATCATCTGCTATTGTTTTGTTTTGATTAGATTGAAGAGTAGAAAAAATATTTTTAAAATGAATTTAAATGTGGATAGAAATGAGTAATGGATTAAGTGCTGTTTAATATCCAGAGAATATTTTCTCTCGTTATATTTTCTGTTGCAAATGAAAAGTACACATTTTCTGATAATGCATGATAATGCGCTTCCAGTTTACTAAAGAAAATAAAGTAAACTTCCAATGTAGTTAAACTACGGTATCAAAGTTTAATCATAATCCCTTATTATATTCAATTGCTTGAATGCTAAAAAGTAATTATTTTTCATTAAAATATGAATAAGATGTACACAGATATTCCTACAGTTTTCAAGATATAGCTTCTTGTGTATATATAGGTATCAAGGGAATATTTAATACTGCCATTAGTATTTTCAGTGCAATCATCTGCTATTGTTTTGTTTTGATTAGATTGAAAAGCAAAAAAAAAAAATTAAATGAATTTTAAAGTTGATAGAAATGAGTAATGGATTAAGTGGTGTTTAATATCAAGAGAATCTGCTCTCTCGACAATTTTTCATTCGCAAATGAAAAGCACCCATTTTCTAATAATGAATGATAATACGCTGCCAGTTTACTAAAGAAAATGAAATAAACTGCCAATATTGATTAACTACAGAATCAAACTTTAATCCTAATCGGTTATTATATTCACCTTCTTCAATGCTTATTAATATTTAATATTATAGTAATTATTTTATATAAAAATATAAATAAGATGTAGACAAATATTCCTACAGTTTCCAAGATATAGTTTCTTGTGTGTATTTAGGCTTCAAGGAAATATTTAATATTGCTATCAGTATTTTCAGTGCAATCATCTGCTGTTGTTTTGTTTTAATTAGATTGAAGAGCAAAAAAGAAAAATATTTTTCAAATAAATCTTGAAGTTGATAGTTGCCTCAAACGTTATATAAATATACTTTTCGGGAAAAATATTCCTGTCAGAAGAAATATCAGGAGGTATAAAGCAATGTACAAAAAGTATCTACTGTATTTTAAAGAAAACTATTTTTAATATATATTTGAAATAATCAAAATTTTAACTAAATTTAAAAATGACTTTAGTATGATGGTAATAAAAGCAAGAAATTTAAGATTAAAACAAAAGATACATTGAATCTTTCTTCTTTTAACTAATTAAAAGGTGACACCTTTCTTTATACAAATACAAAGAACTTCTTAATTTTCTAAAAGCTAGTTAATAAAATGCTTATCTCCTGCCATGGGAATTATTCTACTGTTCTTGTAATTTAAAATCTTAATGTTACACTGCCCGACCAATATACCTGAAGATAAAATGAGAATTTAATTTCTGATTAGGAATAAAAAACGAGCAACAGCTTAAGTGCTTTTTAATATCCACACAACTTATTTGCTGCTTTTTTTTATTCTATCGTTTATGAAACCTGCAGATATTGCAAAAATTATGGTAATGTGTGTGCAATATACCAAAGAAGATAAAATAAATTCTTAATATGTAATGAAATATATCAAAAAAGTTCATAAAAATGCAAATATTATAAACAATTAATAATCAATAACTATATATTTTGAATAAAATATGTGATTAAGAGCTATGAAAATATTTCTAGTGTTTCGAAAATTTATTTCTATTATGAACACAATATAATTCAAGAAGATATTTTTCGTGTAGTCCTCGCTTAATATTTGGGTATTAACATGTGATCAAATGTATAGTGGCATTTTTTTTTTGGTTGCGTTGTGTAAAAATATTTTAGTACTAAATTTAACCACAGGTTCTTAGAAACTACAGACATAAAATATTAAAATAAACTAAAAGCTAAATTAAAAAGCATCTGAAACCAGCTTAAAATAAAAAAGTAACTTTATTATAATGATATATAAACATCTATGTACACACAAACTGATTCTGTCTTCATAAACTATGCTTTATCAACACCTTCAAAATTAGGTACCACTCTAATTTAGTTCAGACAATAATTTTTCATCACTTAAGTAAATATGTAAATATAAGAGAGAGGACCTAATCTCAATTTCAAAATGTATGTAAAAGGGGGTACCTTTGTGAGTTATTATGTTGTGCCCGGAACACTGCTGGTTGAGGGCTAATCAGGATTCGGTATGTATGGATCTTCCGTCGGTCTGGTTAGGGGTTTCCTTCTGAGTGTTTGGGGTGCAGCCGTAATATTGGATACATTAACACATAACGTCGGACTTGTCTCCTTGACTGGACTCTCTAACACGTTCCGTCGGACTTCTCTTCTAGTCTGGACTACCGAACACCTTCCGTCGGACTCTCTCCTCGTCTGGACTCCCTAACACCTTTTATTTTAGATTTTTCTTATTTTATTAATTTCATCCTTGTCCCCTCTTCCTTCTTAGCGTCCAATCGGGATAGTTGTAAAAATCTAATTGGCCTGCTTAAACGCCGCCTTTAGACAGCCAACGTGGAAAACCTTATCCCTTCTAATTCGGCACTGTCCCTTAGGGACTCATAAATAACTCCACAATGGTACATTCTTATTTAATATCAAGTACGGAGACGGGATTCTAATCTGGGACTGGGATCAGAACCCCGTCCGAGACCACTGTACAAGACAACAATATCCGTAGAATATAATTTTATGGTCCTCTGTCTTTTACAAAGATGTGATGAGGTCAGATTTAGATCCCGAGCATTTTACCTCTTGTATGAATGAATCAATTATATTACTGATCTAAATCCCTCATCACAATATTCAACAACACATTTTGTTTTGTCATTGTAATCGTGTGTTAATTTTTTGGGAGATTTAGAATAATTAATTGGTTTTGAACATGGCTCTTAAAAGGATTGATTTCTCAAAAGTAAAGTAAATACGATTCTTATGAAATAAGTATTATAATGTGCATAATATATTAGTTAAATGTATAGAAAAACTTTTGTGAAAGTCCCAGAAACACAGCTTGAAAATTCTGAAAATGATCGTCGATTGAATAAACTGGAAATCCCTTGTTTCATCCGTTGTATTAAGCACATTATATTCTGATTGCTACCGCACATGCACAGTAAAACATTATTTAGAAAACCTGCTCATTTTTCATCAAATATTTATTATTTTTTAATTCCAATTGAAGGGTATTGCTCACAATGTTGTTTGTCAAGTATCTTGAAAATAACATTCTTTAATATTGAGAACACTGAAAATTATAAGCAAAACACTTGGAGAAATTTCGGATTGTTTTTATAAAAACCTTAATTTCACCACGAGTATACATGCTATCTTCATAACAATGAACACATTTTATTACAAGAAGTATCCTAATCATCTGCTTAGATTTCAAAGATTTTAATACATTACTTTTTAAAGGGTTATAGAAATCATATCCGTTTTTCTTCAATTTGTTGACGATCCCCTAGGGGGTTTCGGGAAAAATCCTTATCTGAAATATATGAAGTATACCATATTGCTTAGATATTCCAAAAGATAAAATCGAAAGTGACCGGTCATCATTGGTAATATAGTGTATTTAAAGTCATTTATTGACACTAAATCAACAATGTAGTTGAATTTAAACCACAACTTAATGGAGAGGAGGTTGTGAAATTTTCCTCAATATCTCAAAAATTGGCTGCTGAAAACCAGATTAAACTAACTCTACGATGTTTCCTACGACCTGACGCAATCATGTATTCAATTTCTTTCTGATTGCTGCAGGTATGTGGTTTTGTATATATAGACAAACATTTTTAAAAATTTCAACTTATAAAATATATTTAAGTAAGAGGTATGCACACTTTCTTACGATCTTGAAAATACATTATCTCTCATGTAATTTTGAATTAAGGAGCTATTCAATATTGCATTTAGAAATTTCATTTTAATCTTCTTATACTCTAGTTTTCATTACAAAGTAGAATAAAATTATTTTATTTTCAAAGTGACTCTTAATATTGATAGATACATCGAAAGTTATATAAGCGTGAAGATTTCAGAGGAAAAATATTCCTATCAAGAAATTATAAAGTGGCGGAAAAATAGAAGCTATTGCATTTCGAAGAAAGATGCCTTTAATATATTTCATTTGAAAAGAAATAAATGATTGAATTTTAAATTACCTTAGAATAAAGGAAATAATTTCCAAAAATATATAAATTTAAGAGGAAATGAAAAGTTACTAATAACTTTTTTCCTCACAAAGATAGCAAGCATAATTCTTGAAACTAGTTCAAAGAACGTCTTAATTTTCTGTTAAATTTTTATTATAAGGATTACATTATAGAGTGAAAATATTTCTATAATTCATGAAATTTTTAAAGATTGTTTTAGGGTACAATTAAGGTTTGTTAAAAGTAAGCTGTGGCTAAATTTTTAAGAAAATATTTTGTTATAAATTAAGTGGTTTTCTATGTATTCAAAAACATTATCTACGTTTGTTTTATTTTATGCCATATAAAAATGCCGTTTTTGAAAAACTAAAAAAAATTAATATACATAATCCATAAACATAAGCATTTATTTTTTTATAAAATAGAGACGTATTATAATACTAACACTGTAAAAAAGGACAGAAGCGTAAAATTCTTATTTCTGTAAATTATTTTTTTAATAAATTTTCGCATTTTTAAATTGTAATAGCGGAGTAGAATATGAATAGTTTACTGTATTACAGTGTCCAGAGAGTTTATTTGTGGGTAAAAGTAGGAATCGTAATACCGTAAAGCGGTTTCCCAAAAGTAAAATAAAATATACTGGTAAATTGAAATATTTATTCGTAATTCCGAAATCAAATATTTATATTGAAAGATTTAAGTACAATATTTGCGCCACATGTCTATTTATAAGATTTGTTGCGTCATCGATTTCTGGTAGAATCACCAATCAGCTCATGAGCAGCTCATAACATGTGTACTTTGTAAAGATTTTGAGTATAATAACCATTAATCGTCCATACATGAGCAACGTAAGTCATCATTTCGATATAGTGATTATTTTCTGGCTATGTACTGTTTTAAATAATGGTTATTATCAGGGAATATTTCTTACATCAAAATTAAATCTGAAACCAAGCCTATCACTTAAATGTTGCTAGGAGTGTTGGGTAGGGGTAACGTAAAAACGTCTGATATAGATAGTAAGAATAATCCCGATTTTCAACGAGTTTCCATGGTACAGCAAAATTCATTAACAGATGAGACCAGAGAGAAATCCCATGCCATCAAGAAACAAATAATAGTAATAAAATGGTATAGCCATACATTTAAGGAAACTGAAGCGTATATGTATCTTCTACTTAATAAAATGCCCCTTCTTCTACACCATGCCTCTAAGCTGTTACTGTTTAAGCTACTGTTAAGTACTGTTTTCCTAATATAAAGTCCTTTAAAGTTATTAGATGTTAAAAACATAAAGAAACTAGTAAATATTGAAATAATTCGAGAGATTATTTTCAACAATTTTTTTTAACCAAAATTATTAATTTATTAATTTGAAAAACTTTGGAAAATTAAACATTTTTACAAATATACTTTTTTTAAAAAAATGTAACTTATACAAGTTACCAACTTAGTTTGAATTATTATTTGCATTTAAGTGTTTTAAATTTTCTTTAATATTTGATTTTTATCGATTAGTAAATAAATAAATTTTACTACTTGATAGCTAGTCAATATGTCAACGTATTAACTGATAATTAGTATTTTCAAAATCAAAATTAAAAATGCACATATCAAATACCATTATACGCATTTAGGGCTCTTGTACTTTACATGCTAGTTTTCGGGAAAAATACCGGTAAACCATTATTCAGATATTCATTTACAGAATTACAAGTCAAATTCTTTAAATTTATAAGCTCTAGTTTGGAGATAAGTGGAATTATAGTTACTCTTTAAAACATCTATCTCTGGGACCATCCCTAATTCAAAAATGTTCTATCATATTCATGGAAAAATCCTTTTATAAAATCAATTTCCCCCTCTGATGGGAATTCACTGGGGAAGTAGCTTGATGTTTCATTGGGTATTGGCTATCTCTGAGAGATCCCGTCATTTGACTACTTGCTCTTAATTTGATCCCGTAATTCTGGTAGATTCAAGGCACTCACATTATTAAAATCGCCTGGTCTTTAGGAGTGGTCCCTTGCTGCGTTAATGACTACACACTCCCTCACTAAGATTGCATTGCAGCATAAATTATATTGCCTTGTTTTGTGGCTGTATGTCCTGATTACCTATACATTGGAATCAGATTTATTGTACCTGTTCCTGAAGTAAGCTTTCTGTGTTGCCTTTTTTTTGACAGCAATCATAAGCACTATACATACACACACGTGGTCTCATTAACCCTTGTGTTTCAAAAAAGTTGACTGTAGCACTCCAAACCAAAACATACACACAAGCACATAATATAATATATATATATATATATATATATATTTAATATATATATATATATATATATATATATATATATATATATATATATAATAATAGATTCTTCACAAGCACATAACATGTACTCTTGTGTTTACCCACTAATGTTCTGCGAAGTTATGTGTTCTATATGTCAAAATTAAGTTAATTTGAAATTAAATAAATTTTTGGTTATCCTATGGTACGTATTTCTGTAACCAAGATAGACGAAGTATTTAGCGTTTGAAAAGCCACCATATCAAATATTTATAGCACATGCAGGAAAAGAATATAACCATCATTAACTAGCTCACTGTCTGAACGGAAGTTATGTTGAGTGATCATAACAAGCGGTGATTAGAGAGGAGAGTGATGAAAACTAAGACAGCTACAGATGCAAAAGCCACTAGTGAACTTACGATTTGTGTCAGAAAATTTGCGAGCATCAAAACCATAAGAAAAGGGCACCAGTAGAATTCCTAAACCTCTCATCAGTCACAAAAATGTCTGTCACAAGAAAATGTGAAGGCAGAAACTCTGGAGCACGCAATATTGAGTATTTTGTTTTATTTCATACTATTTCCAACTTCTGGTCGAGTTTACGTCTTCCGGTCAACAACAAGTCTACAATACATTGCTGACAAGAAGTTTGGTCATGAATAGGGTTTACTATATATATCATTTCATGGTACAAAATGGGTTCCATAAAAACTGCAATGCTGCATACTAGCAACGATTTTATAATCATCCTGAAATAACATGTCCATAGTATGGCATAATGTTTCTCTCCCAGTAATGATATTATGTTCCATGACGATAGAGCCCCTATTTATTTATACTATTCACATCATTGAGAAATGGTTTTGTGAAAATGAAGATAAAATTTTGCATCTCTTCTGAATGGTCTCAGTGTTATTGAGCCTTTGTAATCATTCTCGTAGAGTCTCTAGAACTTTATTACCTGTACTTGTCCCTATTTTCCCCGAAGAATGGCATAATAATGGCTAAAAAAATACAAATATCTATATATATTATCATATATAGATATATATGTAAGCTGTTATAGTATATATATATATATATATATATATATATATATATATATATGTATATATATATTATATATATATATATATATATATATATATATATATATATATATATATATATATATATATATATATATATATATATATATATATATATATATATATATATATATATATATATATATATATATATATATATATATATTTATATATATATATATATATATATATATATATATATATATATATATATATATATATATATATATATATAATATATATATATATATATATATATATATATATATATATATATATATATATATATATATATATATA